>JASKGM010000001.1:4179131-4189584 GCA_034509205.1 Ceratonia siliqua | reverse complement strand
GGTAGCAAATTAAATGAACATGAACTCACCCTCACAAAGCAGTCGTGGAAATGCATTCTGATTAAGCCAGCAGCGATTCCTGGGTTGCGAGAAACGACTCTATTCACAGCTCTTCTCACTATTGCCTCAGCAGATGGACATGTTGATCTATAGAAACCCACCTTGAGAGACGGTGACGAGGCCAATAATGAAGAAAATGAGAGAATTAGAACTAAGATGGAGACCACTACACGCATATGTATACTGGCCATTACTTTATTCTAAATGGCAGCGGAATTAGTACTCGATATTTTCTGGTGTTTAGTCAGCTGAAGTGGTGATGGAAGGGACAAGCGAGGATCGGGAACGAACGATATAAAGTGTTGTGTGTTTGTTTTGAGGTGGAGAGAACTCACGGTCGGGAAAGTATTTATAGGTTGAGAATTCTGAGTAGATTAGTAGTTGAAACTGTCTCCCTTGAACACTTCTTCGTGGCTCCTAATTTCTCACTCTTTTTATTTTATGACTAGTCGCTGCTACCTGCTTTGATGAGGTCGTCGTATTTATGAATGGAGGAGCTGCTATACCCGCAAGCAACAGCCCCCATGTTGCTTGTAAGGACAACTTAAATGCTCAAGAAGAAAACTCCAAAGCCAAAAGTACGACTCAGCCAAATTAGGGACCAAATAATAATATGTTTTTAAAATATAATTAGGGAAAAAGAGACAAGTAAGACCGAGGAAATTAATACCACACTACTTGTGTATTATCTAATAATTTTTTATAACTAATAATTATTTTTTATAGAAAAATAATATATTATACTATTTAAGAATTTAATACTTATAAAACACCAAGTAAAAATTTGGTGGCTCAGACAACAATAAATAATATTATTTAAAAATAAAATATAAAATGGTTTGTAAATTTGCCAAAGCACAGTACCCTAAAGGTTTTTTTCCCCATCAAAACTTTTCAACAATGTACCATATCTAAAACCTTATGTTTTATTATTTTTTATACTAATAATATTTTCAGATAAATTTATATATCAGATTAAATTTTTTTGTATATTAATATTTTTAACTACTCTTACTCTATTCATACAAAATTTATTCATAATTAATCTTGCTTTTCCTAATTATAATATTATTATTATTGAAAAGATACTTATTTTCATTCCATAAGTTGTTTTTAGGTATATTTTTATCTTCATAAATTTTTGATAGATTACCAAGAAAATGGATGAAATTGAGATCAAGAATTAAATCTTATAATGAGAGTACTCTACTTCCATAATACTAACAAAACAAGCTCAAAAGTAGTAGTTCTAATAATCTATTATTTATTCCAGTTTTTTTTTTTAAGAAAAAAGAACACTGCAAATGTAATTTTAAAAAATACAAATAAAAAACAAAAAAACTAATTTTTTTTTTAATTTTTTAATTATTTTTAAAATAAAATTTATACAAAAAAAAGAATCAAAAGCTACTTTCCACATTCTATATTTTCATTTCTTTCCCCTCCTTTCAATTTACCAGCCAATCCGCCATGGAGGAGCAAAACCACCCCAAACATAATCTAGGGCTCCAAGGCGAGAACAGAGCCAATATGGAGAAGCGCTGCAAGTTTTGGCTTTCTAAGAAAAGCAGATTTTGTGCAAACACCCGTCTCAATGATTCCCTGTAAGTTCAATCTTTCTCTTTTCTTCTATTTTTCTCCTCCCACACCCCACTCAGTTTCTCCAATTTTGATGGATTCCTTCTAAGCTAGATTCTGCGGCAATCACAACTCAAGGTCCGAAGGCCAGTGGATACCATGCCCCATAGATCCTTCCCAGTAATATATCTACAACTTCTTCTTCTATCTAAAGTCCTGTAACAAGCGTTTGCTGTGTGTCCACTTTTGGATTTGTATCTCTTTATATATGCTTGTCGCTTCCTTGATTCTTTTCTCATTTGATAGCTCAGTACTCGAGCAAAACCTCGAAGGGCATGTTAAGCGATGCCCGTTGCTGAAACAAGTTCAATCGTTGTCTCTCCAACCTTTCTATCGAAAGGGCATCAACGCTGGCAGCGAAGAGGAGGAAACAGTAAGAGTTCATGATCCAAGGTTGCCTAACATGCCCGTCGCGATGCCTTTGGATAACATTTCTTCAGAAATGAAGAGGAATGCTGTTCATAGCATGAGTGCACTTGAATTCTCAAATTTAATTGAAAAGATCGAATCTGTTTATGAATCCTTCTCTAAGGACACTCAAGACTCATATCAGATTTCAGAGATTTGCAACTTATGGATTAAAACTGCAGTAGAAGACAGGTAGTCATGGGTGAAATACTGAATTTAGTTTCGTAGATTTAGTTCGAATTCCAACTTCGGTTGTTTGCAGGAAATTGCCATTTCAGGAGAAACACGTTATGCAACAGGCATCTATTCTGGGAAATTTGGAAATTTTTGGTGTGTTGAAGAACTCTCTAGGAAGGATACCATCTGAGTGCAAGGAACTAGATAAGGAAAATGATGGTGTCCCTACAGTGATTGAATTTGGAGCCGGTAGAGGGTACTTGACACAAATGCTTGCAGATTGTTATGGAATCAAAAGAGTTTTCCTAGTTGAGCGAAAGTCATACAAGCTGAAGGTTAGCTCTAGAACTGCTTTTACTGAGTTGTAGGATATTATAATCAAATTTGGAAAGGTTCCTAACATGTTTGAATTCATAGCGATTATTCGCTTATTTATTGTCTATGTCATGCCAATGTTATTTATAGGCTGATCGATCCTTGCGACAGAATAAAGGCTTGGAGTTAGAGCGTTTGAGAATTGACAGTAAGGGTCTTAAGAATCCTTGTTGCAGAAGATATTCTGCAAATTTATGCTTGTAGAGTTCTGCTGCATATCGAGATAACTTTTATGAGAACATGTGGTTGTTTAACTGTGTTGCTTGTAATTTTGGATCTTATTCTGAAATATTTAATCAACATTTTGTTCGACATTGTACATTTGCTTGTATATGTCAATCTTAATCCAATTAGGCCCAGCATTTTTACAAAGCATGCATTTGGACATAAAAGAATGGAGCCCGTGATTGATCTTTAGTGACCCTGTGTACAATTATTTGTGACTGCTATATGCATGCCTTGACTGATGTATTCTGTCAAACTGCTTCTTTTGCTCATTATTCCTTTTATATGTTGGTCATTTTGACTTCTAACTGTTAAAGCATGTCCTGAAAGTGTTGATGTAATCCCCTCTCTTTCTGATGGAGCTGTTGGCAGTAGTGTGTTTCTGTTAGCAGTTATGAGAACAGTATTGAAGCAGGAGAGGAGTGGATTGGTCATTGGAGCAGTTATGATAACTGAATAGAGTAATTTGTCGATTACTTAGATTGCAGGAGAAACTTATGGTAGAGTAAGTTACATGTAAGCATGAATTATCTAGCACCATTCAAGGCTCTCTTGCATCACTTTACAAAGCAGATGTTTCTGCTGACTGGTACCTCATGAGTCCTTGTTGATCAGTCTTTTCTATTTACTTATTTAGTTCTAGCTACATTTGTCTAAATCTTTGTTTTGGCTCACCTTATACTCATTATCGCAAAAAAAAAAAGAAGATATTTTGTTTATGTAGTATACTAGTTGTTTCATAAATTTCATACTTCATGTATGTGGCATATATGCATTATTGAATTGTTTAGATGTTCAGTTCTGATTTCCAAAATTCTAGTCTGTCTCAGGAGGTAACCATGTTAAAAATAATGTTTCCTAATGCCTAATTTGATTTTTTTTATTTGTATTTCTTGTCATTTCATATCATTTTATTTGTAATTCTGTGTTACAGCCTATGATTTACTTGAGCTACAGATTCTGAAGTTTAAACTTTTAGTACCTTGCAACATTGTAAAATCCAACTTTTGCAGTTGAAGATTTAGATTTGAATGCCGTGGAGTCTTTGAAAGGGGTTCCTTTTCTGGCCATTGGTAAACATCTATGTGGGGCTGCAACAGGTTACTTTTTGCAATTTAGATAAACTTTCTGATGAATTCATGGTGATTGTTTAATTGAGTCAAAGATCAATCATATAAATGATTGCATAATTGTTTTTTGTCTTTATCGTTGCAGACTTGACTTTGAGATGTTGCTTTCCTGAGAATATCAAACAGTATAATGCTATAAAAAACTTTGGAGGTTTAGCCATAGCAACATGTTGCCACCATCTTTGCCAGTGGAAACACTATATAAGTAATTGTTTTCTTGTTCCTCACAATTATCTGTCACAATGGTTACAGCTCCTGATATCTTTGCCCCTCTTTTGGGATGTGCGGTTATTTTTTGCAGATAAGAAATATTTTTTGGATTTGGGGATGACAAAGGACGAATTTCATGCCATTACATGGTTTACCAGCTGGGCAGTAGATGCTAATCACGACTCAGATCTTCCTGATATTACTGATTGTAGATCACATTTGCATTCAATGTAATCATTTCCAACTCTTTGGTCATTATTTTGATCGTCAAACTCCTTGATGCTGGTATGTTTATATTCTAAAAGTTTAATAGAAACTGGCATACTAAAAGTTGTCTTTGGGCAGCGAGAAGGGGAAAGGCGATGAATATGCGAGCGGAGTTGAAAAAATTCTCACAGACATGAAAGCAGCTGAACGGGCAGCGCTGGGTTTTAAGTGCAAGCGGATGATTGACATGGGGAGGTTGATGTGGTTAAGAGAACGTGGATTGAATACACAGCTTGTCAGATATGTTCCATCAAGCATTTCTCCTGAAAATAATTTGCTAATAGCCAAACCTTCCAATTTTATGTAAAATATTTCTCCTTCATTCTTTCCTTTTGTCCCCCGTTGTGATAATGAGTTCAATTATTCGTTAATTGATATGGTCTCTGCTTTTGGTTACACTGATATTCTGCAATGAGGAATATGTATTGAGGATTGCCCTGAGGGGATGCATGAAATTTCCCTAGTTACATGTCCACACAGGCACGAGACCTCTGCCAGGAATATTATGATTTTTGTCTTCTTTTTTTTTTTTTTTCTGGTCAACATTTCCCTTGATATTTGCACTAACAAATACACACTTTTTGCACCAACTTTCTTTATCCTTATTTAATATAAAATAATAACATGCAATTAATTATTTATAATAAAACATTATATGAGAAAAATATAAATTGGAAAAGAGTGCACGTAGTAATAATAGAAGCAATTAACAGAACTTATATCTCTCTTTTTTCCTGGGTCATCGTTTTTTTTTTTGAAATCAACTTTTCATCTTCCTGGTCCGATTGGTCATTTAAGAAAACACATTACTATCAGTACCAGGTCACAGCCTAGGCGCCTACCGTCCCATGAAATCAAGTGGAAAACTGGAAATGCTGGAAGCTCGTGTCTTTCAAGACCAAAAATAGAGCAAAGAGCTCGTGTCTTTTACTAACCTTTTTTTATTCTTGGACGGGGGTGTCTTCTACTTACATTACGATTATAATTCTTGTTGGATCCATGAGACCTACACAACTACAACTGTACAACAACAAAAAAGCCCAAATAAATTTAGCCGAAAATGCCTAATCTATTAGGGAAATGGTTAACTTACCGTCATTGTAACAGTAAGAAATATTATTTATCTCTCATTATTTATTCATTTATTTTTGTTTTAAATTTTTTAATATTAATTATTTTTATTCATATATTTTTTTAATTTTTAATAATTTTTACTTATAAATAAATAGTATTAAAAAAATTATAAATGAATAGTATAACAGAACTAAATAAAAAAATTTAAAAAATTCTAAAAAATATATAATAGTAAAAATAATTAATTAAAAAAATATAAAAGTTGCCGGCACAAGGCGAGTGTTAGCCATCTATTAAGCGGGAAGAAAAATTAGTAACAGTTAGTGTATCACCAGCACCTTTCCCCTCAGTAGTAACTCATGACTAAATATTTAGTTGAAATTATATAACAAATCTGTATTATGGTTGGGATATATAAAGCAGTTCACAATGTGAGTATGGTATATGCAATTACAAACAGCGAACAGTGTTAAGAGTTTAATGCGTACAATATACATTATGCTGAACCAAAGGTTTTCTCTGTGGAATAGTACATGTAAAGAAATCCATCCTCATCCTTGAATGATTCATAAATAGAGTCCATCAAACTAGCTGCAGATAATCAAGACCTCAACAAATTAGAGTACCGTAGAAAAAAGAAAAAGAAAAAATCATTAGGGGTTCGTTGCGACTTTTACCAGTTTGAGGTAAGGTATTCTTTACAAATAGAAAGAGAGCTTTTCCAGGGTTCAGATGAAGTCTGCGACTCAAAATGTAAATGAAATGCCCAACAGACATGTCTCGAGGAACAAGGTATCTACCAAGAAGATAAAGCGAGAATAAGTATCGGATAGAATAACAAATATAAATGGTTCCTCAACATGGCATGCTCCTGTAATTTATCTTGATTAAATGCTTGTGGGTTGTGGCATATGTTTTGACAAAATAAGTTTCTGATTTATGCTATCAATTGCAATCGTAAATGCATAGAAATTAGAAATTCATCCTAAAACAAACTTTCTTAGGCCACGATTGGTCTAACTTTTTCTTTTCCAACTCAGGCAGGTCACTTTTCGAATATCTTTCCGCAATCACCTGAAGAACAACACCAACTTAGAGTGTAAATCAGCTGTTGTGATCACAACCTAACAAATATTTGCTTAGCATGTTCATAAATGAATAAACAGAGCTCGAACAGCCTGAACGGAAGAGCTATTAGGAAGCCCAGAAGAATTATAAAGGGCAGGTAAGTGTTCTTAAATTAAGTGGAAAATTTAGGAAAACCCACATTAATAACAGAGATTAAGAAACTTGTGTATTTCCTTTTCTTCCTTTTTTTTAAAAAAGATGGAGGGCCTTACCGGGACTCGGTCGGGATATTTGGCCATAATATCCCGCGATTCTTCAAGTCTTTGCTCTGCAAGTAAATCAAAACCCATAGAATCTCAGAAGGAAGGGAAAGGAGAATTGATGAACAAATCAACGAACAAAAATTTGCATCAACAATCAAGAATCGCACCGAAGGTAAACTCATCCTTGAACATGGAGTTTCCCCCCATCCTACAAGTTCTTTTAATCAGATACGTCACTTGCAAAGGAGAAGTAATATATAGTCGGAGTGGCAAGGCCTACTATTGATAATTAATCATTACGAAACTTATCAACAAGCGGGGATAGCTCAGTTGGGAGAGCGTCAGACTGAAGATCTGAAGGTCGCGTGTTCGATCCACGCTCACCGCATCTTCAATCATTTTTTGTGGGCCAGGTAAACTTAAGGTCCGTCGTTTTGGGCCAATTGGGGCCTTTATTTTTCATTTTTTGGGCCAGGTAAACCTAAGTTGAAGGTGCTATTTTTTTTTTCCTAGCTGGTTCTATTCGGGTCGGTTTATGAAACATTGCCTCCTTCAACTCCCAGTTGAAGGAACTCGGAACTTGGTAGTAGGAAACAGAAAGAGGGTGGGAATAACACAGAATTGCAGTTAGATTCACTCCACTGTCTGGAGAGTTTAGTAGCAGCATACGAATCCAATACAGCTATGGTGGAGCAAAGTTTAAGTGAATGGCGTATGCAACGTGGCCCATACCTGGGAGAAGTTTCAGCCCTCTGTTTTCTTCACCTTCCCTCTCATCTTTCTTCTCTTCCTTTTCTTCTGGCTGGTATTCTTTCCTGGCTCTTTATACTTGATCAGTTTTTATTATATTTATGGCACCCAGCTCAACGCTTACTTTTTACTTAACAGGTTTGGGTTCCGAAATTCTTATATACGACTTAGAACTGGGAAAGATGATAAGGTCGTTTTCTGTGTTCGAAGGGATTCGCGTGCATGGAATTACGTCTAGTATTGTGAGTTGCACACATGAGACCTCTCCGACTAAGTTCGCCTCTAAAATTTCTGTTTATGGAGAAAGAAGAGTTAAAGTATTTAGCTTCTCCTTTGATACCATCTCTGGGTACCCAAATGAGTCAGGATCACGCCCAGAAATGACAATGATTCATTTGTTGCCAAAGTTTAGTCACTGGGTTTTGGATGTTTGCTTTCTGAAGGTACTTTTTTTTTTCTCCCCCCAGATTTTTAGTATTTGTTTCTACTTATAATTAACGGTTCTTCTTATATGTATCTCTTAATGCTTGCGGTTGGTAGTAGGGCTACTTAACTTCTTCCAATGTGGGAAGCCATTGGCTTGCCATAGGATGTAGCGACAATTCAGTTCACATCTGGGATATCTCGAAGTCTAACACGGTTGTTAAAGTTCAATCTCCAGGTTAGTTTCAACAAACGACAAGGATTGAATCATCTGAACTGCCATTTGAAAATTTTCTCACGATGGGGGTCTCCGACTGCATCATAAAGTTTACTTTGTTGGTTCAGTGGTGAACTTCCTTACCCTCCTTATTCTAAGACCCATTTACATGGTTGTAATCATAACCATTTACATGGTTGTAATCATAATTATGTGCTGAATCTCGCGCATAATTGTGTTTTTGTGGTTCGTTATTGTCTGCTTTTCTGATAGGTGATGTTTATCATTGAAATATAGTACGGTGCCTTCTGTACTCAATGCGGTTATGGGGTGACAATCTTGAAGTTCTCCGTATTGCATCTGGTACTATATATAACGAGGTAAGAGATCTAGGATGGTATTTAATTATTTGTTATTCTTTTAAGATTTGCAAATATGCATGATCAATCACCTGTGTACGTATCTATGTATATTTCAAATAATATTATCTTTGGTTTTGTTCACATTGCTACTCTACTTAATATATTGGACTGTATCCCTGTTGAAACCCCCCTTCGTTTTTTTGGAGTTTTTTGTACTTTTATGAATTTGGTTTTGGCAGATAATTGTTTGGAAAGTGGGCCCTAAGCATGAAACCTCATATTTAAGAAGTATCGCAGAAGACCATGATAATCAGAGCAATTTATTCCCCAATTGCTACCAGCTAGGTAATCAACAGTATGAGGCTGTTCATGTATGTAAACTTATTGGACATGAAGGTTCAATCTTTAGAATAGCATGGTCCTCCTGCGGATCTAAACTGGTATCAGTTTCCGATGATCGTAGGTCAGTAAGTTTTTTACCTTCTATTTGTTTCAATGATATATTTTCATTCTAAGAGAGATAAGAGCAGGTAATGATTTAATTTATCTTTCATTAGTACAGTGCACGTGTCTGGGCAGTTCCTATTAAAAGGGAAGATTTTTTGGGCGATGATCCTGTAGCCCTTGTCTTATTTGGTCATATTGCTCGAGTTTGGGACTGCTCCATTTTTGATTCTGTAAGCCCCTTCAGTGCTGTCCACTCTTTAACTTCCCAAATCCCTATTGCATTATATCATTTGAAGTCTCCCCATTTCTCTAATGGCGTTGTTTCTGATTTGGTAATTGGTATTGGGTCTATTTACCTTTGAGCTAAAAGCTTCTCCTTAGATATATTCTATTGTGAGGGCTTTAGGTATTAAATTATTAATACATACATTTTCCTCTTGTTTTTTTTTTCTGCTTTTATTAGTGAAATGATTTGCATACGTATTGATTATATTGCAACTTAACCTACTCCTTTCAATATCAGTGAGCTGTACCTGCATAAAACTTGAAATGTTAATGTTTAGATAACATTTTCATGATCATGTTTCCAGAACTTTTAGTATCATTGCTTATGTGTCACTTGGCTACTTTTCAGTTATCATTCTTGTCTTGTGGTATTTTGCCACTAATAGGTCAGCAATTGCTGACATTAGCATCTTGTCTGCTTTTGTCTTTGCTTTCTGAAACACATTAGTCATGATCTTATCTTTGATATTTATAGCTATTCTGAATTTCTTTGACAATGTTACCATTGTACTCATACAACTTCTGGTTGTTTATGGTTCTTTCCCAATATTATATACATGAAGTTAATACTCTGTTTAACTTTCTACTTAGATTTCTATTCATCTTCACTTCTGGGGTTAAACACTTTTTTCTCTTTTGTGATGTGTTTCTGAAGTTGATTGTCACTGCAAGTGAAGATTGTACATGTCGTATATGGGGAGTTGATGGTGAACAGATTCAGATCATTAAGGAGCACATGTAAGTTCTAAATGACTAATTGCTGATTTTTGGGATATTCTATGTCTCTAATCAAATAATCATAAATGATAATTGAAAATTCAAATTCTAAGCATTCTTTGTTTGAACTGAGTTTCTAAAGGGGACAGCATTGGTAATATGTTATTTTAGGAATCCCTGGATTCCCAAGAGAAAATCAATTACTTACCTAAAGATTTAACGCTAAATATATCAGTTATTATTGGTTGTCTTTGCTGAGTTTTTTTTTTCCCTTTTAATGGTGGTACTGGTATCTTTATTAAAATTTCTTGTAAGTTATCTTTTTTGGGGGGGGGGGGGGGGGGGGTTGCCCCACAT
>JASKGM010000001.1:4119137-4169556 GCA_034509205.1 Ceratonia siliqua | reverse complement strand
AAACAAATAAAAAAAATAAGACAGAAAGAGAAATAATAAACAATATATATTAAAAAAAGAAACAGAAATAATAAAAATAAAATATTAAATAAAAAACCAAAACCAAAACCAAAACCAAAAACAGAACAAAAAAAACAGGAATAAAAAACAGATTAAAAATAAAAACACAACTAAAAACATATTAAAAAATAAATTAAAAATAAATTAAAAATAAAAACAGAACCAAAAATAGAAAAAACAGAAATAAGAAATAGAAATAAAACATGTAAAAAAATAAAAAAAGAAATAAAAAAAAACATATTACAAATAAAAAAAAGAACCAAAAACAGGAATAAGAAATAGAACTAATAAAAAACATATCAAAGAATAGAAACAGAAATAATAAAAAAAAGATTAAAAAAATAAAAACATAACCCAAAACAAAAAATAGAAATAAGAAATAGAAATAATAAAAAAGAAAAAAAACAGTGAAACTTCGTTGCATTATTTAGCTTTTCCCAGTGAAACCACCTTGGGTATTATTTAGCTCTTCCAATCAAAATCTATGAAGAAAAATGAGGAAGGAAGAAAATGGAAAGAAAGTGATGGTGATGAGAGAAGAAGAAAAAAACAATTGGTGATAGAAGAGAGATGGCGTGAAGTTTGGGAGAAAAAGGAAGTGGGAGAGAGAGAAGAAAATGTATATATGATGGAGTGGGTGGCTAGGTCTTTAAAATTGAAAAGATATGAGTTTGGTATGTTAAAGTGAGATATGGGTCATGGGTAGGTGATTTAGATAGGGTTATGGGTCAATTGGATGGATTGGGTTAGTTTAGGTAGTGTTGGGCCTAAAAGAAAATGAGTTAAGGGGAGCGGAATGGGCTTACAATAACAACAAAAAGAGATTGGGTTGCAAAGTATTTTTGTTTTGTTTCTTTTTTATGCATTTTATTGCTTTTTTATTATTCTAGCATTTTAATTTTTTTTGTATTTTTGTATTTTTTTTAAATTTTAAAAATTATCTGAACAAAATCAGGTGTTTACACACTTTTAAAACCATAAGGTCCCAAAATGAAGTTGCTCTTGGGTTCCCTCCAAAAGGAAGACCCAAATAAACAAGAGGTTGTTGAAGAATCTAACACCACAAAAGTGTAGCTAAAAAAGAAAGGGTGTCCATATCAACATTAATACCTGCCAACCCATTCTTTGCCATATTAACCTTCAAACTAGAAATATTCTCAAACAACTATAAAAGCTTAAGAGAGTTCAAAACACTTGGCCTATCCTTTTCCAAGAAAAGAATAGTATAGTTTGCAAACTGAAGATGGGACACTACAATATGCTCCGATCCTACCCGAATGCCCCTAATAAGATTTCTATCCACAGCCCTTGAAATCATCTTACTAAGCACATCCATCACTACGGTAAACAAAAAAGGCAATAAAGGGTCCCTTTGCCTCAGACCTCTCTGCCCATGGAACCAAGACTTTGGCTTCCCATTCACTACTACTGAAAAAAGTTTCAAAGGAGAGACAACCTGACGCCCAAGTTCTCCACTTATCCCTAAATCCTTTATGGTCCATCACTTTGTCCAAGAAATTTTTACTTACTCAGTTATATGCTTTCTCATAATCCAGCTTTAAAATCAAACCATGTTTCAGACATTTAGGATGATGAAGTTCACCAAATATTGACTTTCTCAATCCAGACAAGATATTACTAGTCCTTAACACCAAAATGTGGTCACTTTTGGTTAAAAGATTTCAATTATGTAGCATGTAAAACTAAAATGATGGTTCTATTAAGCCCAATATTTGACACATTGATTAATAAGAAAGCACTAACTAATGAGCCAAATCGTAGTTTCTTTTTGTTTTGGGTGGAAGTAAAGGAATCAAAGAGTGTTGCATATTCATTTTGGTACTTCATAAATTAGTACCGACCAATAAATTACCCTATTTCAGATATTGTTGCTAAAACTTGGCAAAGTAAGGCTCCCATCCAATTCTGCAACTAAAGGAACAGGGGAAAATAAGGTAACTTAAAAGGGATAATTGACAGTATTTAAGTTTCAAAGGTGTGAGTAGAAGGAAATTTTCGAGAATGAATTTAAATAAGCAATATATTCACTACAATCCAACCTGGCTGGAATGTTCTAGATGTGAGGTGCAGTAGACATAACAAAAGTTCAACCTGTGAAAATAAGACATCAACTAGAAGTCCTTGTTTGGCACTTTGATACCAACCCATTTTCAACCTGCACTTGTTCTACTCCTAAAACACCTTAATTCAAAGTCCCTTTAATCTTGTTGAAGGGAAAGAGAAATAATGGAAAGCCTTGTCTTATTAGATAGGTGATCATATATATATATAATAGGAAGAGGAAATACAATATAATAGAAACATTGAGGCTAAAATACCCTTACTAATATAGCTTAAATACTCTTAACACTCCCCTTCAAGCTGAAGCATATATATCAATCATGCCCAGCTTGTTACATATGTATTTGACCCAATTCCCATTAAGAGCCTTCGTGAAGACATCAGCTAATTGTTCACTAGTCCTGACATAACTAGTCAATATTAGTCTTTGCTGAATCTTCTCTCATGAAAGACAGGGTTGGACTCGATATGAAGCGCCACCTGATTGTCACACCGGAGCTTCATAGGTGCAGAAGTTTGGAAACCAACCTCACCTAACAATTGAAATACCCACTTGAGTTCGCAAGTTACTTGAACCATGGCTCAATAATCAGACTCTACACTTAACCTTGCTACCACATTCTACTTCTTGCTCTTCCGAGACACAAGATTTCCTCCAATAAAAACACAATACCCATATGTGGACCATCTATCTATAGGGAAACCTACCCAATCAGCATCTGAAAAACCTTCAACCTGACAATGTCCATGATCACTATAAAGAATCCCACGGCCTGGCGTACCTTTTAAGTACCAAAGTATATTCTGAATTACATCCCAGAGATCAGTACCAGGGGAAGACATAAATTGGCTCATTACACTTACTGCAAATGAGATATCTAGATAAGTTACAGTAAGGTAATTAAGCTTTCCTACCATTCTCCTATATCTTTCAGGGTCAGATAGTAACTCTCCACCATCAACTGTAAGTTTCAAGTTGGGAACCATGGGGGTTTCACATGGTTTGGCTCTAAGTAAACCCGTCTCACATAGAAAATCTAGGACATATTTGTGTTGACATAGAAAGATACCCTTTCTACCCCCAGTTACCTCAATTCCCAAGAAATATTTCAAGTGCCCTAAATCTTTGGTCTAAAATTTGGATTAAAGAAAGTTCTTTAGAGCAGAGATTCCACTACTGTCATTTCTTGTTATCACAATATCATCAACATATACAACCATTGGGATACAACCACCACTAGATTGCCAATAGAAAATAGAGTGATCATAACTACTCCATTACAAATCGAACTTAAGGACCACGTCACTTAACCTCTCGAACCATGCCTGAGGAGATTGCTTCAATTCGTACAATAACTTATGGAGTCGGCATACTTTTTCACTCTCCCCCTATGCAACAAGCCTAAGTGGTTGCTCCATATAGAGTTCTTCCTGTAAATCACCATGTAGGAAGGTATTCTTAACATCCAATTGATAAAGAGTCTAGTGAAATAAGGCTACCAGAGAGATAAAGAGACGAATAGATGCCAACTTCGCAACATGAGAGAATGCCTCTAAATAATCAACTTCATATGTTTGGGTATATCCTCTAACTATCAACCATGCTTTAAGATGAGCAATGGAACCATCAGGATTAACTTTAACCGTGTAAACCCACTTACACCAACTACTTGTTTCTCAAGAGGGAGAGAAACAAGTTTCCATGTATTATTATGATTAAAAGCCAGCATTTCCTTCTTCATTGCAGAAGTCCAACCATCATGAGAAAGTTCCTCCCTCACAGTTTTAGGAACAAACACAGAATCTAGGGAGGCCACAAAAGTTTGAGAGACAAGAGAAAGGTGGCCATAGTAAACAAAAGACGAGATATGATAGGTACAAAAACATTTACCTTTCTGCATGGCAATGGGAAGATCAAGAGATAGATCCAAAGACGAGGAAAGCGGTAGTGGCTGTGAATCAGGAGTCTCCAAAGAAATAACCGGTACATCCTGGAGTGGTGGAGCTGAGGGTGGCTCTAGGGCACGAGGCCTACAAGAATAAACATGGGTTTAGGTGGAGCATCATATGGTGAGTGAACACGATAGATCAAGAAATCATCTTCAAAGGCATATGACACAAGATCTCTGACTGGAAATGGGTAGTCTCAAAAAAGGTAATATCAGCAAACACAACATACTTTCCCAACTCAGGAGAAAACACCGATACCCCTTTTGAGATCAAGGGTATTCAAGGAAAAGACATTTCAAAAATCGAGGGTCAAGTTTCAAAATATGAGGACGCACATTATGGACAAAACAAGTGCAACCAAAAATACAAAGAGACAAAATAGAGTAGAATTTAACCATTAAATACAGAGAAAGGCATACGATTTATAAGGAAACATGTAATAAAGACTGCATAAGCTAAAAATGATTTAGGGACTTTCATGTGAAATAAAAGGGCAATAGCAACTTCCATCAAATGTCTATTTTTCGTTCAGTGACACCATTCTGTTGGGGGGTGTAAACACTTGAAAACTAGTGTATAATACCATAAAATAAGTAAAATAAGAGGAGAATAACTCGGTGTCATTATCACTGCATAAAACTTTGATGGTAGTATTAAACTGATTTTGAACCTCAGAACAAAAAATAGAGAAAACGAAGAACACTTCTGAACGAATTTTTATTAAATATAACCAAGTGAAAATGCTTCATGTGACCCTTTTTTAGTGGCCCGTTGATGTCACTTTCTGGAAGCTCTAGATGACCTTTATCCGGCAAATTCTCTTGATATTGTGTGTATAACCCCAGCCGCTCCTGACCTAAAGTCCTGACTAGAAGAAGAATGTCAATTTGGTGACTGGCTTCTCCGAACCAGTTGATCCCGAGGGGATTGTTCACATCGGTGTAACCTATGCAGGACCATAAGTTCTTCGTGCTGAGGAGCCAGAATGTCAGCTTTAAAACTGTGCATATGCCCTTTCTGAAGGAGATATTCGATTAGATTCTTAAGATGCCTACACCTGTCAGTATCATGCCTTTTGCCACGATGGAACGCACAATATTTATCTCTATTCGTCCCCACAAAAGCCTTGGAAGAGGGTAACCGTGTCAACTTGGTTTGACATATCTCATCCAAAATCCAAGCCTGAGATTGATTCAGATGAGTGAACGAGTCAAAACTCAGGACCCGAGACCGAGCAAGATACCTGTCACTCGTGGATTCCCTTCTCTCAAATGCTGATCTTCTATCTTTTGATGTTTGAGCTTTACTGTCTGATTGCCCAATAATTTGAACATCTTTCCCCATAAGTTGGACCTCTTCCAAACTCATATACTTCACCGCCCTTTCCAAAAGTGTAGTTAAACTAGTAAAAGAATCCAAGGTTAAATTATCTTGAAAATGGCCAGATAAGAAGCCAACTTATAGGGAGTGTATAGCCATTGAGTCTTTAAGATCACTAATTTGAAGGGATAACAGATTAATCGTAATATGAAATCTTTTATAGGCTCTCCCTCCTTCTGCCATAGAGCTACTAGTACAATTGAGGACCTTTGATGTGTTATACTGATTGAAAAACAGGTTATAGCCTCTTAATATCCAAAAAACTAGATATAGAGTTTTGAGGTAGGCTTGAAAACCAGTAAAGGGCGGCCTTCTTCAACATGACCGGGAACGCTCTGCACTTTAACTTGTCCCAACCATTAAGTAACATGATCGAATTGTAATTTTTCAAATACTCATGAGGATCCATAGAGCCATCATATTATTCAAATTGTGGCTGTTTGAAATGTCAAGGAAGAGAGTAGCGCATTATACGCTCAGAGAAGGGATAGGGATCACTGTCCTCCAATGCCTCCTCGGCCAAAGGGACCTACTGGACACTATTCGGAATCACGATTGTAGGTATCGAGTTAGCTTGAGGAGTAGGTTGGATTGGGTTCATCTTGGCTGGTGTTTGTAGGTTAGGTGTTAGTGTGTTTAAGCTTTCTATGAGTCGAAACTCGGTAGAGATATCTTTATGATGACGCTGCCATCTTTAGTCAACCAATTCTACTGCATTCACAACCTGCTTTTGCTCTAAAATCTCAAATATCTGTTTGAATTAACTAAAAAGTACTTCTTGGGGGTTTTATAGGTAAAGTGGATGTATTTTCTTGAGGAGGGCAGAGGATCGGATGAGGGTTAGGGGGTGAGCTTGGCATATGGAGGTGTGTCGTGGTTACCAAAGGTTTATCACCGGGAACGTCTCTAGGCACATCTTGCTTGTCCATCGCCGAATAACATAGAATCAGACAGGAATCTAGGAACATCACTTAGTTCCCACAAATGACGCCAAATGTCGATGATTGTGTTAAGACCGGGTCAAAGAATCTCAAAGCTATTGTCTGGAAATGGGTACCTGTGAGATAAAGACAAGAGGTCGGGCTAGATTGTCCGAGCTTTAATGATGATGTCAAATTAGTCCAGCTGTAATTTGTGTAATCAATAAGCTAGATAAAGAAGATCCGACATACCTGCGTGGATGAAGTATTTATAAGGTGCGCCATAGTTTTAAGAGAATACACATGGCTAGTTAGGGGTATACTGGCCTTACTCCATATTGGGCTAGTTTATGGGCCTAATATGGTCATATACAGAATACTCTTGAGCAAAGGGAGGTGCGAGAACATCATGTGGTGTAGGAGCAGAAGATGCCATGGAAGAGACTGGTTAGAAAGGATGTTCCAGACTTGGAATCAAAGACAAAGACAATGGAGAGCAAGATGGAAAGATGACTGTTATTTTTTTACCATTTTTTTATTCTATTATATTAAAAATAGAGGTTTAAGAGATGGGGTTACTATGCTATAGCTTTACATCCCACCTTCTCACCCTTTATTTTTTTTTTCATTTTAGTATTAATAGAATATTTCCTATATCATAAATTTTTTTGAAAATTTTTTGAAATGTTTTTGGATTATTTTAGAATTTTTCAAATTTATTGTACTATTCATTCAACAGTAATTTTTAGGATTATATTTTTCTTAAGTAAAAAATTCTAAAACATTTTAAAAAATTCTCAAAAAAAATATGACATAGAAAATAATTTATTAATACCAAAAAGTAAAAAAAAAAAAAGCAAATTAATAGGTGATTTTAGGTTGGGCTATAGCAAGCCCCATAAGAGATGTTTAAAAAAACGTTGGGTACAAATAATATGACTCTAAAAAAAATTGGAGGAATGGAGGGTTGAAAGTTAAAAAAAGATTAATAATACTCATATATTATTTTTTTTACACATTTCTTACATCTCACTTTTAACCATTGATATATTATAAAATAATAATGATGATAAATGATGGTAAGTGATAGATAATAATAAAATAATATATGTGAAATGATGTGTAAGAAATGTAAAATAAAAAGTAGTGTATAAGTATAATTACTTTTAAAAAAATACTATAATTTAATTTAATTTTAATTAAATCATTTATATGTCTAAAATATCATTTGAGGAGTTCTAAATTTTTCTATTATTGATAATAAAAATTTTAAAAATTATTTAATGTATTTAAATTTTTAAATTTGCTTATTATTGATTATAAAAAAGCTTTTAAAAATTACTTAATTTGTTTTTATTTCTTCTTTTACATTAATATTACTAAGATGTAATGAATAAAGGCTCAATGACTACTTATGTAAGTTAAAAAAATATTACAATTTTACCTAATTTTGAATTTAAATTTAGTTAAATAATTTATATATCTAATATACCCTTGAGGAACTTTAAATTTGTCTATTATTGATTATAAAAAATTTTAAAAAATTATTTAATATGTTTGAACAGTTAAATTTACTTATTATTGATTATAAAAAAAGCTTTTAAAAATTATCAATGTGTTTGAATATTTAAATTTGCTTATTATTGATTATAAAAAAACTTCTTAAAAATTATTTAATGTGTTTTTCTTTATTTTTCTATATCAATATTATTAAGAGTGAATAAATAAATAAATAATTTTAAGTTTCATTTTTTTTTACGAATGATATTTTTTATATATAAATGATTTAACTAAGGTTAAATATGAAATTGGGTTAAGATATATATATTTTTAACTTTTAAAAGAAATCCTTATATATTGTCATAATAAAAAAGATGAAAATTAATTTATTTTATATATTATAATATTCAATAAGCAATAATCATGGAGTGATTTTCAAATATATAATAAATTGGTTACAGAATCCACAACCGGAGTAATCCGAAATAAATTTCTGTCAAGCAGTAATCGTCTACTAGATTGAATATATTATTGAGAGTTTTACATATCTAGTTTAATCTCTCCAAAATATTTATCATATCATAAAAATGGTTAGTGTATAACTACTAAAATTTGCAAAAATAGAATGCCCATAGTTTGACCTCTATAGGCATGATAAAATATGATTAAAAAAATACAAATGGATTCTGACCACATATGACATTGATGAAAATATCTAATATGATGTTACTATTTATTCTTCATAATCAATTTATTCAAAATTTCAGGGCCTAGCTTCAAGCGTACAATTACACAGTGCTATACACATGCAAAATAGTTGCATTCAATTTCCAGTTATGAGAATGTAATAGAATGAATGCATACATACATACATATATACATATATATATATATATATATATTTGTATAATTATAATTTAGAATTATATAGTAAATTACTCTTCCATATCAACAACATTTTTTTATTATAAAAATATATATATAATTTTTTTAAAAGTTAAAAAAATATTATAACTTAATTCAACTTTAAATTTAAACTTAATTAAATCATTTATATATCTAAAATATTATTTATAAAAAAAACTCATGAACTTCAAATATTTATTTATTTATTTTATTTTATTTTAATAATATTAATGTAGAAAAAGAAATATAAACATATTAAATAAATTTTAAAAGTTTTTTGATAATCAATAATAAATAAATTTAAATGTTTAAATACATTGAATAATTTTTAAATTTTTTAATAATCAATAATAAATAAATTTAAAAATTTTCAAGAGATATTTTTTAATATATAAATTACTTAACTAAATTTAAATTCAAAGTTAGATTAAGTTGTAATATTTTTTTTTTTAAGAAAAGAATATGAATATTATTACAATAAATAAAAGAGTCATGTAATTAAGACATTTTACTCATTAATATATATTTTCTCCAAATTATAACAATTAAGTCGTCTTAAAACAGAGCTATAGAATTACATACCTTTATTAATCGCTCTTTCAATTCAGTAGCTGATTTGTTTAGACACTGAAAAGCCTCACGATCCCATATAACGAAATGTGGCGTTTCCCGTCTCATCAATAACTTGAACTTTATATTTGTTTAAAAAAGCACACAATTTCTTAGTTCTTAAATATTAGTTATGTAGTTTGAAGATCCCAAAAAATCACATGCAGAAAATCTTTATTTAAATGCAAAATCTTTATAAGATTAATATCTTGGCTCAAAAGAACTCACAAATTTACCGCAATACTTACACTTGAATTTCTCTTTGTTGCACATCACATGGGCAAGCATATGAGTTATTCACTTATTCTTAATCTTAATTATTTATTAATTATTTAATTTTTTTTAAATAATTATTTAGGATAATTAAAGAAGATAGTTCTACATGAATTATCTAGTAGGAGAACTAGTTATTTATGTGATAATCAAAAGATATAATATTTTAACTGAGAGTTTTTAGATTTGTTGGTATTTCATATAATGTATAATTACTGACTCTCTTCTTTATCTTATGTGCGTAAAAATAATTTATCTTCTCTTTTTGTTCTGTTCTTAGAGGCATTATCAAAGGCCTTTAATATTTAGAGGAAAGTGTGCTTTTATTAACCCTACTATCAAACAAGTTTTTTTTTTTATAAATCTATTTTTTGTAATTGTTCTCAAAAATTATTTTTAAAAATAATAAAACAAAAATCATTCCAAACATGCCCATAATTTTTATAATTTTTCATATATTTAAGAGAGGTTAGTACTATTCAGCTTTGACACTATATTTTTTACAATTGTAATGATTATATATTTGTCATGTATCCAATTGATTATTTGCTTTAGTAATTATTCTCTAAATAATACAATTTAATTGTATGCGTTACATTAGCAAATATTATCAAAATTGATGCTAGGTCTGAATAGTCCTACAACGCATGCAAAAGATGCTCAAGGAAAGTAGAGGCTCTTGAAGGATGTAGGAAAAATTAAGGTGGATCACCACAAACTTATTGTTGATCTTGCAGTGGAACTTATTGAATTTGGTTATAGTTACAATCAATTTTCTTTTTTGTTTTCTAATTATTAATTTTGAAAACAGTTTAAAAAAAATGATGAAAACACTTATCCAAATAGTTTTTTTATTCTTATAAAACAAAAAAATAATTTTTTAAAACTGTTACAATCAGGCCCTATAATCTTGACTTCATGAATCTTTCTAGAGAGGTATCAAAAAATATATATATAACTATAAATTAATTTAAATACAATATATTTATAATTAAATGACATTATCAATCTTCACCATTATAGGAAGGCTTTTGTTATGCTACTCATGAAGTAGCAACCCTTTTTATTTATTTTTATTTTTTTTATAATTTTTATTTTAAAAAATAATTTAAAAGAATCTAAGAAATAAAAAAGTTAAAAAATATAAGAATTTTTTTTACTTTTACTTTTTCTTTGTTTTTAGATTTATTTTTGAATATTTGTGTTATAAAAATATTTTTGTTCAAAATTTTTTAAAATTCTTTAAAATTGTTTCTTAAAATAAAAATTATAAAAAAATAAAAAGTTACTCATGAGTAGTAGTATAGCAACCACCTTATATGAAATGTCTATATTTTATTCATTAATTATGTTTTACAAATTGTTTACAAACTCTGTTTTGGAAAATCTTTTTGGGAATGGACACTACCTAAAGTATGATCCTTTTGCAAAAACCTCCTTAAATTGTAAAGTTAGAAAATTAAGCCATAAACTTTCAGCTCGTTGGATTTATCCTTTATCATCCAAATTAAAATAGTGCAAAATATCAATGTCCAAAACAAGATTTGATGTACACCTAAACCTACAATTTGATGCAAACTTGAACATTGTGTATGAACAATGATTTGTGGCATTTGTAAAGCCACAAGTTTGGATGGAAGATGTTAAATCCAACATGATGAAAGTTTAGGGCTCGATTTTTTGACTTTTATAATTTAGGGGTATTTGTAAAATAGTCACACGATTCTGTACATTTTTCCTTATTATTTTTTGAAACACAACATTTGGATTTAATTATTAAATTGTTATATATATTTTTTATAATAATAATAAACAAAAAAACAATATAAAGTAAATTTAACTCATAATTAATATGTAGTAACATATAAATATATATTTTTCATTTTACTAAGGTAGGTAACATTTATTAATAGGAGGAGTGTTACTTACCTTGACTTCTTATATTCAAACCTTAGAGCTAGTATTTAAGGAGAATTTATTAATTGTTATCCTAAATACTCTAGGTTGATGTGCAAGGTGCGCTATTAAGATTGTACAAGAAGGTACTTCATCTTTGTTAACATGTAAACTAATCTAAGAATACCCTTACTCGTAACAAAAAATAATTATTATTTTTCAGTGTTATGGGAATGACATTTGTTGAACATATATTTTTTTAAAATTATCCCTTAAGATACTTCTCAAAAAGTCTTGTGATTTTAAAATGCAGTAAAAGAACATCATAAAAAATACTTTACCACACATATATATATGAATTCTTTTTGTACAGAAACATTAGAAGTAAAAGTTATAACATTCATAGAAATAGCCTATGCAATTAAGAATAGTATTATCATATAATTAAGATGCAATTAAGAATAATATTATCATATATTCTAATACTTAATTATGGCTTTATATTTTAAATGGAAAAAAATATTTCCTAAAAATGTATTAAACAAAAATCAACTAATTTTGTTTTGTAGAAAACATTTTTCATAAAAAAAAAAGTTTCCACCAAAATGAATAGTACCTAAGTTTAAAC
Source organism: Ceratonia siliqua (assembly GCA_034509205.1). Classification (NCBI taxonomy): domain Eukaryota; kingdom Viridiplantae; phylum Streptophyta; class Magnoliopsida; order Fabales; family Fabaceae; genus Ceratonia; species Ceratonia siliqua. The sequence goes on along the minus strand of JASKGM010000001.1, from coordinate 4,157,352 downwards.
AGGGGTGACACATCTAATCGTGGTTATTCACAAGTAATAATACTCATATACTACTTTTTTTATACCACCCTTATACTTCCTCTCACATATATTATTTTATTATTATTTATTACTTACTATCTTCTATCATGTATTATCATTTTATAATATATTAATGGTTAAAAGTGAGGCGTAAGAATGATATAAAAAAATAGTGTATAAGTATCATTACTCCTTATTCACATACCTTATACAAGCTAGCAAAGTCTAAGGATATAAGATATCGACACTCTATAAAGCTGGTGAGGATAGAATCCAAAGGAAGTACATTTTTACAACATGTCAATTTTTGCTTTTCAACCCACCTATCAAGCAAATATAAGGGGGAAATTGTTGGTCAGCTAAATACATACAAGGAAGAAAAGGTCAGAGAACTCTCGGCCTGAATGAATCTATAGAATAAAGGTTAGGATTGAATCAAAATGAACTCACCGAATGATAAGAAGTAGCAGCAACCACGTTAATGGGATGAGGTCAACAACTTTTGAAGATAGCCAAGGTGGAGAATGATGTTGCGTTGTTGCTGTTGTGTTTCTCTAGTCACGGTTGTCCATATTTTCCCTTCCTTCTGTCTTCTTTTGTTACCTAGCTATTGTTTCCTTTAAGACGTCACCGATTTTGGTCCCATATGCTTTTTCTTTATTTCCTTTATAGCTTTTTGTTTTAGCCAAGTTGTTTCCCCTCCAGCACCTTCTTTTCTTTCCTTTTTTCCACCCCTTGATAATCTTTCATTTGTCCTATTTCTTCTTTTCCTTCTTTTATTTTCTTTTATCTAAAAGATAATATAGACTTCTGGCAATTTTATGGACTGATTTTATGATAACTATTTTGAGGGAACTATATCTAATTTCTAAAAAAATTGAGGGAGCAAATCATTTAAAAAATATATTAATTATGCAGCAAATTTTTTGGGGGAGAGGGCAAATAATTTTAAAAAAATTAACTACATAAAAAAAAAAGTTTTGGGGGGCGGTCACCACATAGTCTCTAATAAGATCCGCCCTTACGGAGCTCCATTTAAAGTTAAGAAAATGTTACAATTTAATCCAATTTTAAATTTAACATTAGTTAAGTCATTTATATGCTTAAAACACCCTTTGTAAAAAAAAAAAAAAAGCTTGTGAAACTCAAATTATTCATTTTTTTTATTTCTTATTAATAATATTGATGTAAAAGAAGAACTAAAAACACATTTAATAATTTTTAAAAGTTTTTTTATCAACAATGATAGGAAGATTTAAATGTTCAAACACGTTGAATAATTTTCAAAATCTTTTTATAACCAATAATAAGAAAATTTAAAGGTTCTTAAAGGGTATTTTAGACATATAAATTATTTAACTAAATTTAAATTTAAAATTAGGTTAAGTTGTAATATTTTTTTATTATTTTCAAGATAGGTATGTGTATATTTTCATAATAAAGAAAAAGACCGTATAATTAAGACATTTCTCATAAGAGTGGAGAGTAATTTAGTCTAAAAAAGAAGGACCAATCTTTTGAACATCATACATGACACAACTCACACGTGTTTGCACTTATTTACATATAGCAGTTAGTCTTGGGTCCGACTTTAATATAGTTTTTTCATGGAGACAATGCCTATTATTACATTGTAATTCCAACATTTTTATGCTACATTTTTCATATAAAAATACCAAAAAATATGTTTACTTTGTGTTATAATTGTGTATTCTATCACTGCTTGAGAAATTCACGAGGAGACATTGTTAGGAAAATAGACACACTTTGTTTCGAGGACAGAAACCTCCAAGAATGATAGAAAAGGAACTAGAATGGAATTATTCATTACTGAATCAGAAAGGCTTACAATGCTTTTAGAGGCTACATAGCACCCCAAGCTCTGGTTACATAGCACCCCAAGCTTTTAACTAACTTCCACACACAACCGAATTGTCTTAACAAAATTAACTACTCAAATTAATTACTTAATTATATTCACTTCCCAATGAACATAGTCATCCCAATCACTCGATTTCCCACGCTTCTGTTTTAACCTTCTATTACATGCCTTTTCTTCCCTTCCTTCACTCAGTTTAGTAGTTTGGTTCATAATGATTCTTGGGTTTGCGAAAACCACCTTGTCTACAAGGTGATAAAGACGTTGAAATTCCTCATAGTCCTCCTAGGTAGCTTTGTCAGGAGATAACCTCAACCATTGGACTCACACCATGGCCTTTGGTGGCATAACATCAGCATCATCCTTGGTACTGATAATAGCTAAAGGTTGAAGTAAAGGTTCATTGCCCATAGACTCTGGTGGGAACATTGGACTATGTTCAGTTAACACTGCATTTGTAGGTTTCAAATTAGAACAGTGAAAGACAGGATAAATTTTGGACAAAGAAGGCAATTCCAATTTATACGCAACGTCCCCTATGCATTCCAAAATTTTAAACGGCCCATAATAATGCTTGGCCATTTTATGAACAACTTTTCTAGTAACTAAAGATTGTTTGTATGGCCTTAATTGACAAAAACCCAATCACCTATTGCAAAGTGGACATCCCGATGATGTTTATTTGCCTGCAACTTCATGGTTCGTTGAGCTTTTGCCAACTACTTTTGCATATGTTGCAAAATCTTCCCACGAGATGATAACAAAAGATCCACAGCTTCCATAGTTGTCATGCCTGCTATATAACTAGAATAGTTGGTGGAGTTCTCCTATAAACCACCTGAAATGGTGAGACACCGGTGGTCGCATGACTGGCAATATTATAACTGCACTCAGCCTAAGAAGAATTTGGCCCAATAATTATGGTTTATGATGTACAAAAGCCCGTAAATATTGTTGTAAGGTCCTATTTGTGACTTCGGTTTAGCCGTCTGACTGCGGATGATAGGTTATGCTTAACCTGCGTTTTATGCTTGAAAGCTTGAATAAAGTTTGAGAAAACTGACTTAAGAATATTGGATCACGATTTGACACCAAACTACTAGGTAGCCATGTATTCGGCAAATCAGCTGAATGAACAAAGTGGCAACTTTAAATGCAAAAAATGCTGCTGGTAACATCCCAAAATGAGCCGCCTTCGAAATCCGTCAACCACTACCAGAATGACAAAGTGACCCTAAAATGGAGGCAACCCAACGATGAAATCCAGGCTTAATTCCTCTCATTGCCTTGATGGAATTTGCAGTGGTTGTAAAAGACCTATCAACTGTTGTTGGTGCATTGATTTCATGGTTTGGTAATCCAAACATTGTTTGATAAATGCATTGGTCAAAACGCACTCCAGGCCAAATGAAATTCACCTTGACCTAAGATAATGTCTTAGCTACTCTAGCATGACCCCTAATCAGTGTTGTATGGTATTCGCTGATGATCAATTGTTTGAAGGTGGAGGTATGAGGAAGCTAAATACTACCTTGGAAGAAAATTAGATTGTTGACCATGGAAAAACCAACATGAGATTTTAGTTTCAATTGAATTTGTTTAACTAACGCTTAATACTCTGAATTCTGCAACAAATCTTGTTTTAAGCCATTTAAAAATTCTAATTGTGGCACTGATAGAACTAAACACTGACTATCTAAATTCTCTTCCCTTGCTTGTGAAAGTTAGCTGTGACAATATTAGATTTGCCGGTGCAATATTGAATTTCAAAATCATATCCTAACAACTTCACCAAGTAGTGTTGTTGTTCTGGTGTTTGAATCACTTGGGACAATAATTCCCTGAGATTCCTATGATCCGTTTGGACAATAAAATGATGACCCAAAATATACTAATGCCACTTCTTAATGGCGAAAGTGATTGCCATAAGTTCTCTGATGTAAGCTAAGGCCTTGGCTGCTCGATTGCTAAATTGCTTGCTAAAGAAAGCCAATGGCTGTTCATTTTGCATCAAAACTGCGCCCATTCCTAAACTTAAAGCATCGGTGTGAATTACAAATGGGATATCAAAATTAAGAATTGCCAAAACAGGGGCTTTTGTCATTGCTTACTTTAACTCAGTGAATGCCTGATTTTCGACCATTGAAATTGGTATTTGTTCAAATGGTCTGTCAAAGGGGTAGCGATAAGGGCTTAATTACGAAAGAATTTACAATAAAATCTAGTCAACCCCAAGAAGCCTCTGACACCCTTGACAGTGGATGGATGTGGCTATGTCATAGCTTGAATTTTGCTTTGATCTAGGGCGACACCTGCCTAAGTTACAACGTGACCTAAATATTCCACTTGTTGTTAGCCAAAGAGACACTTGGAAGGTTTAAAGAAATATGCACTCTGTTGTAGACGCTAGAAGGTTTGTTTAAGGTGCTGTAAATGCTCCTAGAATGTCGAACTATATATCAAAGTATAGTAAAAAAAGACCACAAACCTCCTAAAAAATGGCCGCAGAACTTTATGTCTCACCACTGCAATTGTTGTCGGAGCATTACAAAGGCTAAATGACATCACACAGAATTCAAAATGACCATCATGTGTTCTAAACGCGGTCTTATGAATATCATCATTATTTATACGTATCAGTGATAGCTTTGCAATAGATCGAGCTTCAAAAACCATCGAGCTCTGCCTAATTCATCTAATAACTCGTCTATCATTGGAATTAGATGTCAATCCTTTACAGTGATCAAATTTATGGTGATGAAAAAGCACTCTGACTTGGCTGAATATGCATGAATGAAGCATTTGTTGAACTTGTTGTTCAATTTCTTCTTTCTGGAAATGTGGATAAAGGTAAAGCCGTACATTCACCAGTGTTGAATTTGGCATTAAATGAATACGATGATTGACGTTACATTCCGGTGGTAACATAGTCAAAGCTTGAAAGAGTCCCACAAATCGAAGAAGAAGATGATGAATATTGTCATTAGGATTATCCAAGGGATTGGGCATCAAACCTTGGTCCAATGGATTGGTAGGCACAATCTGTAAATGAAAACACTAGGCTATGGCTTTAGTCGAAATCAGCCTACGCAGTTGGTGACTATTGATAGCCTTAAGTTGGGCTTGTTTTGGTCCCTTTAAGTTCCACTTCCTAGCCCAACCAATTAAAATGCATGGCTAATGTCTGATAGTCTGTAAGAAAGGGCCCCAATAAGGATAACCACTATCCACCCAAGACCAAATCGGTGCCTCCCATGTAAGACATACAAATTGATGTGGAAGTCTGTCTCTCCCATCCTCAATGCCACTCGGCTGCACACATGGTTACACAACAGTATCTCTCCATTACTAACCAATACTTGAAGAGGTTGGGATGTGCTCATTAGTAAATGAAGAAAATGCACTAAACGAGCCTTGATGAAATTGTGGGTGCTACCCTCATCCACCAACACTTGGATTAGTTAATTGTAGACCCGACATAGTATTCTCAATGTTTCATCATTCGATTTTCCAACAAGGGTGTGAAGCAAATTTTAGGAGGACCTTCGTTCATGTGTTTCTCAAAACTCTCTCGTACTCCTAAAATTTCCTAACTGTCCTTGGCGGTTACCAGTAGATTAAATTTCTTGTCATCGACGATGAGCAATAGTAATCGAGATTGACATTTGTGCGAAAGTGAAAATTTTTCTCACAGTTGAAATATAAGCCCTTCTAGCATCGAGCCGCCATTTCCGTAGAATTGAGATGCTTAAACAGTGGTTTAATAGGTGGCACAGGTAGTAATGGTGGTAATGTTGGAGCATTCGACTATAAAGGCATTGTAGAATGGAAAAATGGTGGTCTACCTTTATGATGGCACCGAAAATCGCTAAGCTTAACTTCTTGAAGTTTAGCAAGGCCAGCTGCTTAAGATAGAGAAATTGGCTGAAGAGCTTAACTTTACATCAAATATCCGTGTTGAGACTAGAAATAAAGCAACTAAGAAGGAACGCTAGTACCAATCCAACAATTCAACTAGCTAAAGATTCAAACTCTTGCAAGTATTCCACCACCGTGCTTCGCTGTGTCAACTTAAACAAGGCACCACGAAGATCATCATACTGTGATGGCTCAAATCGTATCTCTAATGCGTTTAGCAAACCTGTCTAAGACATGATCTGCGAATTCTTATACATCCATTGATACCAGCTTAAGGATGGTCCATCCATATAGAATGAGGCATTGGTAATACGTTGTTCCTCCGACGTATTATGGTAGTTGAAAAATTGAGTGATCTTGAAGATCCAACTGAGTGGATCCGTGCCATCAAAACGCGGCACATCCAATTTGATATACGGTTTTGAAGTTGAAGATGATGGAGACGAATTCAAAACCTCAAAAGAGTCCAGAGATGGTAATGATGGCGGAGCTCTGGTTTCAACTAAAGCTAATCGAACAGCGATATCCTCAATCTTGGCTGCCAGATGCACTTGTGATGAAGCGAGTTTTATGCGATCAATAGCGGTTTTCAAATAAGTTTCCTCTATGGCTCATTGATGAAAGCACCAATTTTTAGGAAATTAGACACTATGTTTCGAGGATAAAGACCTCCAAGAATGATAAGGAAGGAACTAGAATGGAATTATTCATTACAGAACCAGGAAGGCTTACAATGCTTTTATAAGCTACATTGCACCCCAAGCTTCTAACTAACTTTCACACACAACTGAATTGTCTTAACAAAATTAACTACTCAATTATATTCACTTCCTAATGAACATATCATCCCAATCACTTGGTTTCGCACGCTCCCGTTTTGACCTTTTATTACCTGCCTCTTCTTCCCTTCCTTCACTTAGTTCAATAATTTGGTTCATAAAAGACATCCTACACCCTTAACAACAACGAGGATATTAGTTGGATTTGCATTATAATAGTGCTAAAAATTGGAATGCATTGATTCAAAGCTCTTAAATTATGTTTCCAAGTTCCACGAAAGGAAATTATACTATACTCTTTTTTCCTTGATTAGGGTTTTTTTTTTTTTCCTTCACTAAGATTTTTTCTATTGGGTTTTTTTCCTAGTGAAGTTTTAATAAGACACATTCCCAACAAAATAGTCATTCAAGAGGGAGTGTTGTGAACAAAATCAATGTGGATTATCAAAATTCTCAAGAGTTTCAATAAGATATTAATTGCTCTTTAATCATTATGAAACTCTCCATATCAATTACTCATTTCGTTTCTTTTTATTTAACATTTAAGGTAATGACACAAGGATTAAGAAATTTATTAAATAGTCTCAATTATAACAAAAAATAATTGTATTGGACTAAATTATCTTTATTAAAGTCAATTTAAATTCTTGTTATTTCATTAAAGATAACAATAAATAATAGTTAAAAAATAATAATTAATACTTATAATGTAAAAGGATATATAATTTGAAATAAATAAGAAAGTAGTTTTTGAAAATAATTTATTGTTTTTAAAAATAGTTTTTGAAAACAACTCTAAAAAATAGTTTTATAGAACAAAAAAACAAAAAACTTGATTGGATAAAAATATTTTTCAATAGTGTTTTTTTATATTTTTTAGAAAACAGATGACAAAAACAAGCCAAAATACAAAAAAATTATTTTTGTTTTTTTTTGTTTTCTAGTTACTGTTTTCGGAAAATAGTTTTTAAAAACAACTGATGAAAACAGTTACTCAAACGAGTTTTTTTGTTCTCGCAGAACAAAAAAACAAAAAATTAGTTTTTGAAAATACTTCCAAACACCACCTAAAACTCTTAAAACGAATATTATTTTGAAACGGAGGGAATACTATTTAATCTCTTTTATTTGTGAAACTTAAAAATCAATTTTACTTTTTAGCTTATTATTATTTGTAGCTTTCAGTGTATATTTCTTGTAACTCTAGATGATCATGATCTTGTAAATAGAGATCTAATTCACATGTTTGGGACAAAAAAAATAATAATTTATCATTCTTTCTTAATTTTTATGCTATAACCTTAATTAAAGGAATAATATTAAAAAGATATTATGCTATAGTTCTAATTTTGGGGTTGAAATTTAGTTTTAAGATTATCAATTTATTTATTTTTTATTTTTTATCTTAATTTATTTATTTTTTGATATTAATTAATTATTTTTAATGTCATATATTTTTTTAAAATTTTTTTAACAAATGAATAATAAAAAATATATGAATAACTTGTAAAAAAATATAAAAAATTTTAAAAAATATATGATATAAACAATAATTAATTAATATTAAAAAATTAAAAATTAAGGTAAAAACAAAAAAAAATGACTGTATAATAACCATTTTCATAATATTATAATATTATGAAGTCACAAAGTTCCAACACAACAGTGACAGCACAAACAAACGACATTTTTCATTTTAAAATTAAAAATTTATTAAAAAATAAAAAATATGCGAAATGCTCTCGCGGAAAACGGTTTCAATTTCAATTACTTATTCTCATTACTTTTCCAATTCCCGAATTTTATCAGATCTGATGTTTTCCTTACCCAATTCACATTCCACGTCAATTCTCAAATTTCTATTTCACTATGATCCCCAAGAAAAAAGGGCTAGAAAAGAAAAATGATTCGTTTCGAGCCGAAAATGATCCGAAAACGAAAATGATTTTTCGTTTTTATTTCCTTAACTAAAGGAAGATTCTTTGAGGGTATTGCAATGGCTGACGCTCTCTCAGCGGTTCCTACTACTGTGCTTCGCAACCTTGCTGACAAGCTCTACGAGAAGCGCAAGAATGCTGCACTTGAGGTTTTTCCTTAATCCCTTTATCTCACTCAATTTTGTTTTTGCCATTTGTTAAATTTGGAGATTCAGGGTTTTGGGTGGTTTTATTGGACTTTACTTGATTATGGATTTATATTGGTGTTGTGTATCTAGGTTGAGGGGATAGTGAAACAACTTGCTACTGCTGGGGATCATGATAAAATAACAGCTGTGATCAATTTGTTAACTAAAGAATTCACTTATTCGCCACAAGCAAATCACCGTAAGGTAGGAAAAATATTTATTTATTTACTTTTAATTAACATGGTTACTTTCTTTCTTTCTTTCTTTTTTTTTTAAATTTGTGATGTTATAGTATAATTGAAGAATGATTTTAGTGCTAGCTTCAATTTTATGTTCATGTTATTCTGATTCAAATTTTTTTTTTTTAATTTTCAATGAAGGGAGGGTTGATAGGTTTAGCTGCTGCGACTGTTGGGTTGACTACTGAAGCCGCTAAGCATCTTGAGGTGAGTAGTTGCATACACATCATGCCCAAATATAAGATTGATTTATTTTTTCCTTTCGTTTGAGTTTGTTTATCTGGGCATACAATTTTAACTCTCTCCTTGAGAAATATATCTAAATATTTCTAAGTATACGAAAGAAGCTTACTAGTGGTTGCTGGGTATAGTGTCACCACCATCCCTTTAAAATCAATGTGGAGGACATAATTGCTATAAGTGTGTGCGTGAGAGAGAGAGAGAGAGAGAGAGAGAGATAAAACCATTGTGATTCACATTGCAATGTATTATTATATAACTATATGTATTAATTTCTCGCGGTGTGAAAGAATAATGATGGGTTCTCAAGCAAACTTTCTACCTGTTGTAGTATTCTCACCAAGTTGGGAGCACTTTATTTTATTTCGAGGTGCAAGTGGGAACAAAGTACTGAAGGGGATTAATGAATTATTCTGAGATCTTTTTCTCTCTTCAGTAAAGAAGAAAAAAAAATGGATATATCGAAACCATATATAATAGTAATGTTGTAATGTTATATAGTATCTATGCTCATATTTTTACCATCCTTTTCTTTTTCTTATCAAAACTGACATAGACTGACATAGGTTTTAATATTTAGAGTTAGTTCACTTGTAATTTGGAGAAACAACTAATGCCGCTGAATAGCAAGTTACCTTGGTTTTTTGGTAATGAAATTTGAAACTTACCATAAGCGAAGGAACCCGAGGGTGGGGCTCAATCCTTTCTTTTTTTTGTTATTATCTTGTTCACCTTCCCATGTATCTTTGACATAGTTGTACAAAGGCCTGGTGTTATTTGTTGCTTGATGAATAAGATCTAAATTGTTTATTACATGTCAGTTACATTAACTCAATAAGTAATATTGGCATTGTGGATCACTCTCTATGCAGGGTACTGCTCATGATTTATTTATTTTAACTGTGATGTTTACATTTTATATTTGTTTATTCCAAATTGATGTTTACTCTTAGATAAAATTTTCCCGTAACTTTGATAGGGATCGTAGATTGTATTTGTTAACATAATGCAAGCATGGTAGTGCTTAAAATGATAGGTGTATTTTTCAGACTTTACATTAACTCTAGATTTATTTGTGTTATATGCCAGTCACTTTTGACTCTTAAGAGGAAATAATTGCCATATGTGATGAAATTGAAACATGCAATAACTGATCAAGCTATGTTTTATGTAATAGTTTGTACTGGTATCATCTTTTGGGATAAATTATGTGATTCTTGTATGTTGGCAGCAAATTGTGCCCCCTGTGTTAAATTCTTTCTCTGATCAAGATAGCAGAGTTCGTTATTATGCTTGTGAAGCGCTGTATAACATTGCTAAGGTGAGAATTTAATTGTGTTGACTGACCTATAGATTACAACTTTGTTCTGATCATCTACTAGCATTAATGCTTATCTTTTCCTAATGTCAGGTTGTAAGAGGGGGTTTTATTATATTCTTCAATGAGATCTTTGATGCCTTATGCAAGCTTTCTGCAGACTCAGATGCCAATGTACAAAGCGCTGCTCATCTCTTAGATCGGCTTGTGAAGGTATAAGCTTAACCTGAATTCCAATATGCCTTTGCGCCAACTTTACATGTTTGCACACAGAAAACATTTGTTGCATGGGGTTTAATCTAATAATCATATGAGTTGCTGTCCCTTTTAGATAAACTAATGATTAAACTTTACTATGTTGAAACAGGATATTGTGACTGAAAGTGATCAATTCAGGTCCAGCAGCCTCTGACTTCTACTTTATTTCTCTCTGTATCTAATGATCTAAAATTTGTAAAATATTTACAAATATAGGGGTCTCTGAATGCAATTAAACTGCTTCATACCCTCCCTTTTTCTTTCTTGATCTTCAGTATTGAAGAATTTATACCATTGTTAAGGGAGCGAATGAATGTCCTGAATCCATATGTTCGCCAGTTTTTGGTAGGATGGATTACTGTATTGGATAGTGTCCCAGATATTGATATGCTGGGTTTTCTTCCTGATTTTCTTGATGGTAACTTTTAACACTTGAAGATTGAGCATGTTTTTAACATTTTCTAAAAGATTATGTCAACCTGCTAATTATTTGTATATTTCTTAGGTTTGTTTAATATGTTGAGTGATTCAAGTCATGAAATACGTCAACAAGCTGATTCAGCTCTTTCAGAGTTTCTTCAAGAGATTAAAAACTCCCCAGTAAGGTTCTACTAATCTATCTTTTTCATTTTGTTTAAGTAACAAGGCTTCTGCCACTGTTTAGGTCCCAAATCTCTTGTCATTTGTTTTCCCTCTTAGTTGCCTGAGGAATATTTATGGCACCCATTTTCCTCTTGTTTATATTTCCCAATTTTTAGGTTTCACCTATTTGTTGACTCCTGGGATTTTGTTTTACTACACTGTGCATAGTTTTAACCAAGTATTTTGATGCTAAAATCATAATATTTTGTTCATTTATCATATTCTGACTTGAGCAGTGCTACTGTTGAAGTCTGTAGATTATGGTCGTATGGCTGAAATACTAGTACAGAGGGCAGGTTCTCCAGATGAATTTACTAAATTAACATCTATTACATGGGTAAGTGGTAATGCAATGCTTCAACCTATTAGACAAATTTTATTTTTATCTTTACTTGATGCTTAGTGTTGGCACTTGATAGTCTTGGCAAAATTTGTTAACTTTATTGTTTGTTAAGATTTTATTTTATTTAAATCATGCCTGTGCTTTCTTCTTTGAACAGATAAATGAGTTTGTTAAACTTGGTGGAGACCAGCTTGTTCCATATTATGCTGACATTCTTGGAGCCATTCTGCCTTGCATATCTGATAAAGAAGAAAAGATTATAGTAGTAGGTTTACTTGCACTTTCCTTCTTTGTTTTTGTTTTTACTTTTTTTTTTTCTCATTGGCTTTTTTTATTTTATTTTATTCTCTCTGTTTTTTATTTGTTCAATTACAATGATGCCTGTTGTGTAAATCAATAAATCTGAAATAATTTCCTTCTTTTGTGCAAGGTTGCTCGTGAAACCAATGAAGAGCTACGTGCAGTCAAGGCTGATCTGGCTGAAGCGTTTGATGTAGGAGCAATCCTTTCCATTGCTAGAAGGTATAGTTTTTCTAACCTTGGATAGAGGCTTGATTTGAGTATTGCAACACTTGCAATTGAAACATCGTGGATTTAAATGGTGCCATGAACACCTAAGAAGCTATTGGGAAGTGATTATGAGGGTTGTTTTTGGTTGAAGCTACTATATCCTTGAAAGATTATTATGTAGAATAATTTACAGTGATTTTGGGATGGTTTGACTTATCAGGCAACTATCTAGTGAATGGGAGGATACTAGAATTGAAGCTTTGCACTGGATATCAACCCTTTTAAACAGACAGCGTGATGAGGTGAATGGAATTTTGGAATTCAACTGTTTATTTTGACATTTAAGACGCTCTTATGCATATATAGACTTGATATACCTTGACATATCTTTGATTTTAGGTCATGCAACTCATTTACATGCCCTATTTGGATATTTCTAGAGGCTCTGAAAGAATATCTTGTTTATGACCTATACCAAAATAGGTTTTTGATTATGTTCACTGAGAGCTCTATTTGTGTTCATGGATGCTACTTGGCTATAACCAGTAGATAATGTCATTTTGCTGCTTGTATATTTGAACCGTTTTGCTTACCTATTGAATGAGAAGACAGTATGCTTTCCTTTCAATTATATCAAGAATTAGGGATCTAATATGACAATTATTTGGCCTAGTTTAATTCACAATGATACCACTTTTTCTACACTCTGGTCCAAATAGGAAAAGATAAGATTATCTTGCCCTAGCTTTGTAATTTATGTTAAGAAAACTAGGGATGGAGATAAATGGGTCATTTAGCTAGCAAATAGCTATGGTGATGTCTTGGCTATCGAGATATGCAATTATTTTTCTACCAATATATTGTTTGGCATTCTCTTCAATTTTATCTTCAAACTTTAACTTTTTCTACTTCATTTCTACCTCTTTTCTAGGTAACTACTTTCTTATTTAATTTGTCTTCTGAATTGTTTTGTGAAGGATTTTTTGTAATCTCCTTTATGTCAATGATGGAAAGATTGTGGTGTCCATGCTCACATGTTGACTTTTTGTGTCTGAGACAGGTTTTAACATTTCTGAATGACATATTTGACACCTTACTCAAAGCACTTTCAGATCCATCCGATGAGGTAGTCTTCTTATCCTAATGGCATTGTTTTCTTTTTTTGTGATCAAATTATTTGTTTCTTAAGATCTCTATGCATATATTTTTGGTTAATTTGTGGTGTTCATTGTTCATATACCATCGACCTTAGGTGTTTGGGCAAGAAGGTGGAGTGGCCTATGTAGTAGTCTCATTGACACCTGCCTTATGTATGTTACTATTGGAGGTATAGCTGAGTGATGAGCTGGCTTCCTGAGCCAGCATAGTTTGTTACATTGAGTGTTGTGCATTTTCATTATAAAGCAATGTACCTAAGAGCTTTAGCTTATTCAACATTCATTCAATAAGATCCTTCTTCCTCAATCTCTCTCTTTCTGTCCCTCTTTCTTCTCTGTACATAACTTTCATGGTTATCAGAGCTGTGATCCATCATGGAAAATTTGTCAGTTGGAAACTCTACACCTGCAAATCATTCTGCTACTCAACCTGGATCAAAATTTATCTGTCACCTTTGCTCTTCCTATCTCAGTCAAACTTGAGGATTATAATTTTCTTTTGTGGAGGCAACAGATATTGGCAGTCATTCGAGGTCATAAATTAAGGAGATACATTGAAGGCATCCATATTGTTCCACCTCAATTCAATTCAGAAGAAGACGAGAGACACTATAGACTAAGTCAGGAATACCTCATTTGGGAACAGCTGGACCAACCACTTGTTTTATGGCTCCTTTCTTCCATGACAGAGAACATGCTCACTAGAATGGTAGGGTGTGAGTTTTCATTTCAAATCTGGGAGAAAATTGAGTTGTATTTCATGTCACAGATCAAAGCCAAAATTAAACAACTAAAAACACAGTTTCAAAGCACAAAGAGGAACTCTCTTTACATTACTGAATATGTTCTAAAGATTAAGAAGTGTATTGATGCTTTAATCTCAGAAGGACATCCAGTTACATGAGCAGATCATGTGGAAGTCATTCTGGATGGCTTACAAGAGGAGTATGACTCCTTTGTTACTAATATACGCACTAGATCTTATGCATTCTCGGTGGAGGAAGTGGAGGCACTGCTGTTGGCACAGGAGAGTCGCTTTGAGAAACATTCTAAAATTCTGGATATAGCTTCTGCAAATCTAGCAGTCAGCTTAAGATCAAATCAAGGAAAAGTCACATGAAAACACACAATCCTACAGTAGTCCTGGACGTAGTTTTCCTGGAAATTGCAATGGTTATACTCAAAACAGTCCTGGACCTAATTTCAGTTTCAATGGAAACTACAGTGGCTATACTCCAGGTCCATTGTATTCAGGAAGCAGAGTAAGCTAATAATTCACAAAGAAAGAAAGATCTATATTCGGGCAGAGATAGAGGTAGATCTTCCAAGCCTCAATGTCAGGTGTGTGGCAAAACTGGCCACCTTACACTGCACTGTTATCAAGATTTGATCATAGTTACCAAGGTTACCAAGGGTATACTGATCAAGGTGCATTCAATTCTTAGAGGAATCAAAACTTTTAACAAGGATATCAAGGGTATACTGATCAAGGTGCATTCAATTCTTAGAGGAATCAAAACGACAAGGATATCAAGGATATACTGACCAAAGTGCATACAATTCTGGACAAAATGCTTTCAATTCTCAAAGAGCCTATAATTTTTAGCAAGGAAACTTTGGTCATAAATCCTCTGCACCTAGTCCTAATACTTATCATCAGAATGCACCAAATCCTGCAACCTACTTCACTACCTTTGCTTAGAACAATGAAGATTCAGAACAGCTTATAGATTACAATCCTTCTGCTCACATGGCAGCAATGACTGTCAATCCAACAGAAACCATGGTGAATCAAGCATAGTATCTAGATTCAGGAGCAACTAACCATGTCGATCTTGATCTAACCAATTTGGTGATAAAGCAAGACTACACTGGTCAAAAGAAGGTGATGGTAGGCAATGGTATGAATTTATCTATCAATCATGTTGGTTATTCTGTCATTGATTCACCTTTCACTTCACAGCCTTTACATCTTCATAAACTGAAATAACAAAGAACCTTCTAAGTGTATCTCACTTTGCTAAGGATAATAGAGTCTTCTTTGAATTTCACTATAATACAGAAACTGTGTTGCTCCATGGGAAGCTTAAGGAAGGGTTATATGTCTTTGACAACCTTCTTCACAAACCTACTACTCTCACTACTTCAGTTCTAGCTCATGCTACTAGTTCAACTAGTCGTCTTTCAAAATATCAGTTGTGGCACTGTAGATTAGGAAATCAATGTAACTTTCCTAATCCTATTTCAACAACTGAATATACTGCACCTTTGCAATTGATTCACACAGATCTTTTGGGTCCATCGCCAATCACTTCTTCTGCAAGATTCAAATATTATATACACTTCATAGATGCTTTTTCAAAATACACCTGGATATACATGTTAAGAACAAAATCAGAAGCATTCATACCTTTGTTACCTTTAAGAATCTGGTTGAAAATCAGTTTGGAACAAAAATAAAGGCACTGCAAAAAGATGGTGGGGGAAAATACAGGTCATTTAGCTATTTCTCCATGGAATCTGAATAGAATGTCTTGCCCATATTCTCGTCAGCAAAATGGCACAGCTGAGACAAAGCATGGACATATTATGGAAATAGGGTTAAATCTTCTTTCCTAAACCAACTTACCTCTCAAATATTGGGATGAAGCATTTAGGGCAGCAACCTACATCAGATTGTCTATACCTGTAATGCTTCATAAATCTCCTTTTTAGACCGTTTATCATTTCATTCCTGACTTTTCTTCACTAAGAGTGTTTGGGTGTGCATTCTTTTCCAATTTGAGACCTTACAATTAGAATGAACTTTAGTTTAGATCACAACAGTGCAACTTTCTTGGCTATTGTAATAATTGCAAAGGGTATAAATGTTTGGATCCGTCAGGAAAGGTTTACATCTTGAGAGATGTCCTGTTTAATGAGAGTCATTTTCCTTTTCACAAGTCTCAGTTTATACCTACTTCTTCTCAATCGTCAACCATATCTCAACCTGTTTCTTCTGTGATTCCTTTGTGTATGCCAATTTCATCACCTATTCAGAATAGCTTGCATATTCTAGGTAAAACTTTACTACTGCTCCTACTAATGCACCTAATTTGATAATAAGGCTGCTATGTTTCCTAGTAGTTCTTTAGGTATTGCTCCTGATTCACCACCATCACATGATACTGGTGCTCAACATGTTGTTACTCCTACAGCAAGACCACAGACTGCAATACCTGATACTGGTGCTCATTATGATGATGCTCCTTCAATCATGCCACAGCTTGACATACCAGATACAAATTCTGAGTCATCTGACTTACCTACTTGTTTAGGATATCATCCTATGGTCACAAGAGTTGAGGCAGGAGTTTTCAAGCCAAAGGCTTTTCTTACAAACACAGTATCATGCTCAATTGCTAAGGAACCAACTTCCATTGAAGAAGCTTTGTGCATCCTAATTGGAGGAAAGCAATGCTAGAGGAGTTACAAGCTCTATCCATAAATCATACTTCGGATCTTGTTGAAATGCCTAGCAATAGAAAAGCAATTGGGTGTAAATGGATATTCAGGATTAAAGAGAACTCCAATCGCACTATACAAAAGTAAAAGCTAGGCTTGTGGCAAAGGGTTTTCATCAACAAGCAGGCTTTGACTTCACAGAAACTTAGTCTTGCTGTCAAAAATGTAACAATAAGAATTGTGCTTACCATAGCTATTGCCAAATGCTGGAAAGTAGATCAACTTGATGTAAATAATGCCTTCTTAAATGGCTTGTTGCAGGAAGAAGACTATATGCTGTAGCCTCTTGGCTTTGAAGATACTCAAAAGCAGCACATGGTTTGTAAGCTTTATAAAGCCTTGTATGGCTTAAAGCAGGCTCCTCGAGCCTAGTTTGAAAGGCTTACTCAAATTTTACACTCATTTGGTTTCTATTTTGCCAAATGTGATGGACCTATTTGTTAAAATTGTAGGAGAACAAATCATGTACATTCTTGTTTATTTGGGTGACATCCTCATTGTTGGGAGTTGTGAAGATGTAGCTGCCTTTATTAAAAATTTGAATGGTGAATTTTCCTTGAAAGAATTAGGACTTGTCAACTACTTCTTAGGCATACAAGTGTAGCCAACACATAGTAGAGGATTGCATCTATCTCAAACTAAATATGTAAAGGATCTTTTTATTAAGGCCAGCATGCATAATGCAAGCCTATTTCCACACCAACGACAGCTTGTCTCAAACTTGTCTCATCTGGTAGTAGTTTTATGCTTAATCCTTCACTTTACATATCCATAGTGGGTGCACTGCAGTATGTGAGAGTGACTAGGCCAGAAATTTCATTTGTTGTCAACAAAGTTTGCCAGTTCATGAACATCCCTTTAGAAGCTAATTGGAAGGCTGTTAATAGGATATTAAGATACTTGACAAGAACATTGAGTTATGGCCTACATCTAAGGAAAGCCACTAACTTCAATCTAATTGGCTTTAGTGATGCTTACTGGGCTTGTAATCCTAATGATAGAAGGTCTAGTTCTGGTGTATGTGTATATTTTGGAGGAAATTTGGTATATTGGTCATCCAAGAAACAGCACACTAAGGCCAAGCGCAGATGCAGAATACAAAAGCTTGGCTAATGTAGTTGCAGAAGTGACTTGGATTCAATCCTTACTTAGTGAGCTTCATTTTCCTATAAACAAGGTGTGTGAAATATTTTGTGAAAATCTAAGTACTGTCATGCTGTCTACAAATCCCATTTGGCTCTTGAGGACCAAACACATTGAACTAGATTTACACTTTGTAAGGGAGAAAGTGAAACAGAAGAAGATTCAAGTCACATATGTTCCATCACATGAACAAAATGCTGATATCTTAAGTAAAGCCACTTCCAAAGTCAAATTTGAAGAATTTAGATTCAAACTCATAGTTGAAGATCTTCATACTCTGAGTTTGAGGGGTGATATTGGAGGTATAGCTAAGTGATGAGCTGGCTTTGCTGAGTCAGCATAGTTTGTTACGTTGAGTGTTGTGCATTTCTTTTATAAGGCAATGTACTTGAGAGCTTTAGCTTATTCGACATTCATTCAATAAGATCCTTCTTCCTCAATCTCTCTCTCTCTCTCTCTCTGACCTTTCTTTCTTCTGTGTACATAACTTTCAGTTGCATGCATCAAATTCACTTCTCTTTCTCACTTACCAGGGTAATTGGTTTTGGGGAGTTTGGAGTTGGGACTTCTAATATTATTTTGAAGTTTGAACTTTAATATTATTGTTTTTATATAATGAATTATATGTTTTAGTTTTGTTAGATGACTTTCTGCAATTTTATAGCCACAATAAATTTCTTATTTTCTTGCTGAATAAAATAAAAATGATATTTTTGAAGTTCCTCCTATTCTTGTTTGCTATCATGTTAACCTGTGGGAATCAGTCATTTACTTAAATCATCACTAATTCATAATATTTTTGTAATTATATAGGTTGTCCTTCTAGTTCTTGAAGTTCATGCATGCATTGCAAAAGATCCGCAGCACTTCCAACAGCTTCTTGTTTTTCTAGTGCACAATTTCCGCATGAACAGTTATCTTTTGGAGAAGTAAGTTTTTTTCCTTCTTTCTTTTTTCCTGTATCCATTGTATTCTTATAGGTGTAGTTATATAATTTTTTTTTTAAATATGCTATATATTACTAATAATTTTCTTTTTCTTATTCATTTTTAAACATATCTTAGGCGTGGTGCTTTAATAATTCGTCGACTTTGTGTGCTTTTGAATGTTGAAAGAGTCTACCGCGAACTCTCCACAATACTAGAAGGAGAATCAGATTTGGATTTTGCATCAATCATGGTTCAGGTTGTTTGTGAATTATATGAGAAATAATATATGTAATGCACTTCTGACCAACTATAATGATGAACTGCACTGGTCTATCTTATTCTTATCCCAACCCATACCAAAATGTTTTAATGAAGCAGTTGTGCGTGATGCATGAACTTGATATAGTTTACTTTGTTTGCATTTGTGAGTAGATTTAACTGGTTTTGGTGTGCACTAGTACTGCACAGGTGGCTAAATTGTTTTTGGATTGAACTTATGTTGCCCACACAATAGCTTAAACATTCAGGTTGAATGCTTCTTTGACAATATGGTTTCTATCATTATGTGCATAAATCTTCACTTGTAGGAATTTATTGAACGAATCTACTTTTGTTCTGATCTCTTGAACATAGTTATATATATATATATATATATATATATATATATATATATGGGAATTTTTAACTTAATTATTGTGTTGTAGAGTTTAGAAATCATAATATATATATATACACACACCTAGACCCATAAAATTCCTAAAAAAATTATCCAGACTCAAATCTAGACTCATTTTTGGATTCCCACTCAATATCTTATTATAGGATGTGATTTTTATTGATCCAACTGTTGAATTAAAGTTAATAATTATGTTGTTCTTTCATGTCAAAATTTAGAAAAATCGGATAACAATAAAATAGTTGATTATTTCTTATGTTTGAAAATATATCCTATGTTAATTTTATATTATCTTGATGGGATAAAAATAACATTGAATTGATGCAAAATTTGATGGTTATGATCTTTATTATAGGAACTTTTAATCTAATGGTAGATTTTGTAAGAAAATAATCCTATAAAAAGTTATTCAGTGGTGTAAAATTGAAAAAAGAAAACAAGTTTCTAAGTGTCCTTCAATTGATTCATGAGATTTGTATTTGTTTTGTTTTTCTAGCAATGGATCATGGAAGATGATGTTTGATTTGTTGTTGACAATCCATGTAGATTTGTATTTTTTTTCTTTTCTAAAATTGGATCGTGGAAGATGCTCTTTGATTTGTTGTTATCTCTTTAATCTATTTTTAACTTAATGACAATAAAATCACAGTATCTAGTTTTATTTGCATGGAGCCTCTAAACTATATGCAAGTCACTGTTCATGTCTTCTTACTTTTAACCAATGATTTCTTGTTTCTTGAAATCTCACAAGTGTCCATTTGTGTAAGTATATATATATTTTTGGTCTGTCTTTGCATCTATTAGTGAATTTATTTATTTTTAAACCTCTCTTCTGAATCTGACCTTGAGCTAATATAATTACTGGACTCAAATAGTATTCATTGGCATTCGTTTTTAAAAATTTTCAGGCTTTGAATTTGATCTTACTTACATCGTCAGAATTATCTGAGCTTCGAGATCTTTTGAGGCAATCATTGGTAAATCCTGCCGGGAAGGACTTGTATGTTTCATTGTATGCCTCATGGTGCCATTCTCCAATGGCAATTATAAGTCTTTGCTTATTAGCTCAGGTAGGTACTGCAATTAACATGCTTATGTTCATCTGATTTTATTTAAATTCTCTTTCTCTTTCTCTTGTGATTGATATTGTATTTTTCTCTACAGACCTACCAACATGCAAGTGCTGTGATTCAGTCTCTTGTAGAAGAGGATATTAACGTCAAATTTTTTGTCCAATTGGATAAGTTGATTCGCTTGCTGGAAACTCCAATCTTTGCTTATCTAAGATTGCAGGTGCTTAACAGACATCCCATGTTTCATCTACCCTTATCTTTTTTAGAGATGGTTACCCGTTGGATTTAGATACGGGAATCCAAAAATGAGTCTAGATTTGGGTCTGGATTTATGATATTTTAATTAAAGACTTAAGGTCCTCTTTAAAAAAATTTAATTTTGAGAGGCTAAATTACCATATTTTGATGTTTACATCATATTAAAAAAAATTACAACGGGTAATTTAGCCTCCCAAAGGTTGTAATTTTTTTTAATATAATGTATTATTTGTTATTTAAACATCAAAATATGGTAATTTAGCCTCCCAAAATTAAATTTTTTTAAAGAGGACCTTAAGTCTTTAATTAAAATCTTTACTCTCTTTTATAACAAAAAAATCTTTTTAATTTTATATTGTTAAAATAAGATACACAAAATTATAAAATAAGCACTTTGGTCCTTCATGCAAAACATCTCAGTTTGTAAAAAATTTAAATAAACAAAATAATAAAATAAGCACTTTGGTTTGTATATTATGCATTATATTTAACTATTTTGAGTTTTTAATTGTTGCATATGATTAATATACTTTTATTGATGTGTTTAGTTTTTGTTTCTTTAGCCCCTTCAATGAAAACTGTCTAGCTCTGCCACAGTGTGTGTGTATATATATATATATATATTAATTTATAAATATTAATATATTATAATACATTGTATTTGTAATAAGTCACCCATTCACTATACTTTACAGCTACGCTCCATACAAAATTTGAAGCAAAAACCTACCACATTTTATTTTTTTGATTGAACCCAAAGACTACATGTTATTCCAATTTCGAAAAGCCAAAACATATTTTTAGCAGATTCCGGAGTGATTTCACATGCTCAACTTTGAGTTTACAATCACTTAAATGAAGATTTGCAAGTTGTAGTTCTGTTCTCTTGTGTGTCTTATAATAGCATATACTTAATACAGATCTGGTAAAATATGATTAATTTATAAAAGTTGGTTGTGTTTTTTATGATTAATGCTAAAGGTCAACAATCTCTTATTATGTTTTCTTTTTACTTAAATACTATTTGTTCCCTATAATTTTTTCCAGGCTTCAGTCTATAATTTATTCCAGGCTTCAGTTTGTCCGTAAAGCTTTGAACTAAATTCAGTTCACCTCTAACATTGTTCTATTGCAAAATTTTATATATGGTGTGTTAATGGAAATTTTTTATTTTTTAATCCTGTTCTCTTATGTGCCTGAACCATTGTTTAAATTGCAGCTTCTTGAACCTGGAAGATATATATGGTTATTTAAAGCACTGTATGGTCTTCTGATGTTGCTTCCTCAGGTATATGCAAATTTAACCTTTTCCACTGATATGCTTGAGTTGATTTGGATAAAAATTTAGAATGGGATGCACATAAGGGACATGATATGCTTGAGAACTGAGACATACATTTCTAATATCTAATTGTTAGTAGGTCTTTTAGACCAGATGTTATGTTATCTCAGAAGTCAAAACACTGGGAGAAAATCTTACTGTTAGTCTTTAAGCTATCATTCAGTGTCTACTGTTAAAAAATTTTGGTCTCCTTGTGTTGTTTATTGTGGTGGAGGATTTATCTACGGTTGTTGCCATCTTTATATGCTTTGTATATATATATAACTACTTGTACTAGTGTTATTGCTCAATCTCAGGACCGTGATCGGCACTAGGATTAAGGATATATCAGCCCTTTAACCCAAGCAAGCCTTTCTTAAAATCCCAACAATATACATAGTTAAACTGAAACATAATATAGTATCAATCTCAAATAAATTTTATTTTCATAACAAACTTTATTTACAACATTTACATTTAATAAAAATCACACTTATAAACCATCTATCTAGCCCATACTCTTTCTCGCATCTTAGACCTATCTGCAACATTTGGAGTTAGACTGGTGATACTCTGTATGCCTCCACAACTTGCAAAATATAACCCTTGAAAGGGTGAGCTTAACAGAGCTCGGTGAATAGATCAAACATTAAAGTATGTCATGACTTATACAATGCATGTTATGCATACTGTGTAGAACCTCAATACTTCTCCAACTGTCATCCTCGCCTCCATGCCATGCTATGCTTAAATTCTTTACAAAAATAAATTCATGGAAAACCATAACAAATAATGAATTCTTCTTTCGAAAGTCTCAAAATTTTATATTAAACGTACATTTACCAAAAGCAACTCTTAAAAACCTTTAACTAAACTATATAAAACACAATTTATGAAGGTGGTGGTATCTCATGTCAACCCTGTGGGTAGAACCTTTTTCTGGGTTTTTCTCCTCCGAGCTCTATTTTACCACTATTTATAAACAAAATCCCCTACGTTCTGTTGACCAATATATGTGGTCTGGTAGAACGGACCCTACAAATTTCCATATTAGCAGTTGCTATTCTGGGTAGAGCTGCTTGGGTCTAGTAGGTTGTGTTTGTGCTGTTATTTTACTAAAATTCCCTGAAGTTTTCTCTTGGGACAATACCTTTATGGTTTACACTATTTACTAAAATTCTCCGGTTTGGGTATTACAACCAGCAAGTTTCTTTTAAACATTGTGTCAGTATTTGTGTTTCTTTGTTTGGATTTCTGTTTAGCCAGTCAAAAATTGGTGATGCTAACAGCTTTTTGTTGAAAATATCAATTTGCTCTGTACAAGTTGTTACCCTATGCAAACTCATGTAATAACTCAGCGAAAGCTAGTTGATATATATGTTTTGGTGTTTATATTAACTCTTTTCATTTGATACCATTATGCAGCAAAGTGCTGCCTTTAAGATACTAAAAACTCGTTTAAAAGCTGTGCCATTGTATTCTTTCAATGGTGAGCAATTTAAGAGAACATCCTCAGGGAATTCCTACCAAATTCTTCATCACATGCCAATAAGTGGATCTCAAATTATTGAGGATGATGACATAACTGTGGATGGTGGGAACTCAGATAGTGGAATCAACTTTGCTACAAGGCTACAACAGTTTGAACAAATGCAAAACCAGCATCGCATGCATTCTACAGAACATGCATATTTGCGCAATACTTCCACTTCAATGTTAAAGGTTGCTGACATCTTTATATTGCCTTTTGCATATTGATAAACTTTTATGGCCTAGATATATACTAAAACTCCATTTTGGTCCTAACAGGAGGACCAATTCTCAATTTGGTCTACACAACATTTATTTTATTTTATTTTAGTCCTCCAGAAATGAATAAAACAACAATGTTCTTCCATCCATCCGGTATTAAATCTGTTAACTCAAATGCTGATGTGGGTAGTTAAATGACGTGTCATCGTCAAGTGACAAAGTTAGAGATAAATTTTATATACTTGGACTGATTTTTATACAAACCTAGTTTCAATGGGTCTTAGTTATGTGGCAAAATCAGTCCAAGTGTATAAAATTTATCCTTAGCTTGGCCATTTAATGATAACATGTTATACTCAACTACCCACATCAACAATTGGTTTAACAAATTTTACACTAGATGAATGGAAGGACAACATTGTCATTTTATTCGTTTATAAAGGATTAAAATAAAAACAATTTTGTTTGATGGACCAAATTGAGAATTTGATCTTTTTGTGAGACCAAAATAGAATTTTAGTCTATGAAATTTAGAAAATGTTGAGGAATGAAGAGAGAGAGTGGGTGGTGGTGCCTGATTTATCATCATCATTGACTTACCATGTTCTCCTTCATGTATTATTTTGTCATGACTCTTTTGAATAATCCTTTTGGTTTGTTCTATTTACTAATGATATAACTAACACTATGCAGGAGGCACAAAAAGAGGAAGAATCGAGGCAACCTCTGTCATCTAACCTTAGTATTTCTTCTTCAAGATCATCAAATAAAAGCCCAGGGTAGCTACAATTATAATTATAATGTTGCATCTACCCATCTTATCATTTTTTATTTTTAATTTCCACGTTCACTCTTTGCTTTGATGTATTTCAGGCACACCCAATTATATTGGAAGCATCTAGAATTAACATATTCAACTCACTAATATTTAAAAATTATATATACGTGCTTTATTAAATTATAGCAAAGATTTAGAAAGAAAAAAAAATTAAGAACAATGTCAGAGCAATGCTATTGGAAATAAAAAATAAAAAAAGGTAAATAACAGAAAGACTAATTCATCGCCCATCTACCAAGTTTACTTGCAAAGAATCTTTCTTTTTAATTTTGTTGAGTGTCAAGTCTAAAATAAAGCTATCGTAGTGGAAGACATCTTTTAGCTTTGCATAAAGGTGTAACAAGGAAAATTTTAGGAGAATGGAGAGAAAGATCTCAAATATAGTAATCAAATGTGTTGAAAACCTAAAAAAATCATGTAAACTAAGAAGAAACAAGAGATCGACAGCATCTCTATATTTGAGGTTCTCGGAAAATAAATAAAGTTGTAAGATTTAATGAAATCTCTCAAACTATAAAACCTATTGATAGGAAAATGATATAAAGAGGAAAGAGAGAGAAATTGCCTTGAAAAACCAATTGCGCATTGCCATTCTCATCTTTATGGTCAATTAAATTCAATCAATTGTTAACAACAGGAACCATTTTGGTGAAATTAGATTTGTATTATTATTCTTAAAAGAAGTATACTTATCCTAATCACTAGAGCTATTAACTGAGGTGAATCCAATCTGGCTTGACTGGACCTTCTAAAGCCTTAGCTCATTAAGGATTGAGCAGAGAAAGCTCTTTTTACATATAGACTCTCAAAATGTCAATCCACTTGACCCTTTAAGAGAGCAAGTTGACCCTGAGGGGTAGGTTGAACTTAATGGTTGGCCCTAAGGGTAAGCCATTATTACAAATTATATAATTAAAACAATAAATATACCTTTATGTGATTTAAAATTTAGTAATATAATACTCAATAATTCCTCTTGTTTTAAAATAACATTATGCTATTTTACAAAAGTAAAAGTTTATCAATTTATCATTTTTTAATCAATTGTTACTAACAGCAACATCGTGTTGGGTTGGATTAATTTTTTTTAAAAAAAATATGCTTGTACTAATCACTAGAGGTAGGGGTGTTTATCAAAGTTTGGTCAGTTTTTGAATTTCAAAAAGTGCACCTATTCAATTTATTAGAAATGACAAAGCTAAACCAAACCAAATTATTTAAAAATCGATTTAGTTCAATTTGACTTAATGGATTTTAATTTTCTAAATTTTGTTTCTTGATTTAGGTCTAAATAAATAGTTCAAATTGTAAATAATTAAGGCTTATTCAATAAAAGTTTTAATACAAATTTTTTTTTATAATCATAAAACATAAAATTTAAATATTTAGTCAAAGAAATTAATTTTTAATAAAAAAATAAAAACTCTGATAAATATATAATTAAAAATATATAATTATCAAATTTTCAGTTTATTTTAGTTTTCACTTGAAGAAAATCAAATCAAATCATTTAATCAATTTTGATCAATTTTTTGATAATGATTTAAATTAGTTTTAAACGCTCTTAACTAGAGCTATTAAATAGGGTAACCCTTGACTCAATCATCTAAAGCTTGGCCCATTAAAGGTTGAGGCAAGAAAACTTTTTTGTATATACAGGCCCTCAAAATGTCAATCCAGCTTGATTCTTCAAGATATGCAAGTTGACCCTTAAGGCCTAGTCGGAAGGGTTGAACTTAATGACTCACCCTATGGGCAAGCCATTAATACAAATTATATAATTCAACAATAATACATTGTTGATAGTTCAGTAAATTTTGGTGCATATATATGTATTACCTAATATCCATATAGGAAGTAGTTAGGCGAAAAGTTAATTAGAGAAGTTGTTAAAAGTAACTAGCAAATAATTAAATAGGTTAATATAATTTTTGATTTCTGAAATTTCAGTGAATTTTTAATTTGGTCCCTATACTTTAATTGCTTTCAATTTGGTCCCTATACTTTTAACTACTTTTAGTTTGGTCCCTATCGTCTATGATTCATTTAATGTCGTTTACACGTATGCTGACGTGGCAAAAAATGATCTACGTGACATTCCTATGTGGCCTTTTGTCTATGTGGCTAAATTTGAAATCTCATGCAACTGAGTGAATACACGAAGAAACTTCAGCAATAGCTTAGCCTTCCTCTTTGCTCTCTACATGCAATCACCATGTACCAGCAATAGCAATTGAGTGAATACACCAGATGCCACCGCATTTCTTTAGCTCTTCTCCGGTTCCCACTCTTAAACAACTTGTTGACCTGCCTCTTATTCGGTCCTTGTTGAATCAAGCCTCATCCGAGTCGAGTCTAGATCAATCTCGCATTTGCGCTTTGTGTTGGCTTAGAGGACTTGCTTATGACTCAGACAATAATCGTTCTCTCATTGGCTCTCAGAACGTATGCGAGATTCTCCTCCATATCATTTCCTCTGATTCCAGTCCGCATTCTTCTAAGTTGAAGCACGAGTCACTCGCAATTCTGGTGATGTTCCTACTCGCCAAGTCGAAATGCAAGTTAGTTACATCTAAACAGGATAGAGTCAATCATTTATCGCGTCTTCTATTCCATCATTCCATGGACGTCTGAGTTAACTTAGCCACACTCATCAAAAATCTCCATGGCTGGGAATCGTTTGTTAGAGCTTTGAGCTCAGATCAACAATGTTTATGAAATCTATGGAGTAATTGACATATTGAAGAGTCCAGTTTCGTACCCTCGGGCTCTCAAGATAGGTATCAAGGCCTTATTTGCTTTTTGCTTAGTCAAATAAACCCGGTACAAAGAGGTCGTATCCAGTGCGGTAGAGATTCCGGTTAACAAATTTCGAGAAATGTGATGTAGAGGGAGCTTTAGCGACAATTGAGTTGCTTTGTCGATTTCCAGTGGGATGTGATACATTTGTAGGGCACGCACTAATGGTTCCACTATTGGTGAAAATAATACTGAAGATATTGGATTGGGCGATGGAGTATGCTCCCAGAGCACTACTATCTTTGTGTTTGGAATCGGAGAAGAGCCAGAGAAATGTGGTGGCAGTTGTTGTGTTCACTCAGTTGTTGTTACTAGTACATAGTGATTGCTTAGAGAGAGTGAAGAGGAAGGTGTTGGACAAATATTGATGGATGGAGATTGTAGAGAAAATTAAATGTATGAAGCATATATTACACTATCCTCAAAGGATTATTTCACGTCTCTATTCGTGCAAAGACACAACAGCTGCAATCCTCACAAGATACAGCAGACCTTTCAATTGTTGTGCACTTAACAATCAGGAGACAGAAAGTTGCAAAAAATTTTAATAGCAAACCTAGCAAGACACAGAAGAGAGCGAGAGAGTAAGAGAGCACGCATGGAAGTCTTCTCTCACACCCCATGAACCAAAAATATGAAGATATTTAGAGGTTAGACATGAATGTCTCAAAACATAACAAACATTTTCTTGTGATCCTCTAGCATTCTTACTTTACTTGCACGCAATGTTGTCTCCTAAAACAATCTCCATAAAAGATTTGCATGGGTCCCTCTTTATATTAAATTACACTTGCTTTTATGCTTGCCAGCTACTCTTTTTTTTTTTTTCATATGTTTAACAATGTACCACTTATTCCAAGAGACAACTTACATAGTCAATGGTAAAGCTTTTAGCTTCTATGAACCACAAACTCTTGGCTGTAAATTTAATCTCTCATTATTCACATTTACAACCCCACAATTTTTTGCTATTCATCACGGCTTTACGCTAATTGTCTGTGCGCTTGCCTTGGTATTCATAAGTGCTCTAGAGACTTTGCTATAGTTCTCATAGGAGCGGCCCCACTCCACACTCATATAGGTGATTTCATCAAGTGTACACTGCAACTGGTACACCACCCATTAGGGATGTGAAAATGTTAAGAGATTAACTCATCCTCACTTATCGTTGTAGTTTAACACTAATTATACACCATAGGAAGGGATTAAATAATTTATAGTGCTAATTAGGATCAACTAATGACTTGTTATTACTCATATGAACCTACTTCATGGGTTCGCCAATCACATATGTTGGGTTACCATCATAGTTGATATCTCAAATTGGCAATAACCCCATTCTTCTCGATGTTTCTAAAATTAATTTTCTTCTCAATGGTTTAGTCAGAGGATTGACCAAATTCACTTCTGACTTTACATAATCAATGAATATAATTCCATCTCTTTATAGCTGCTTCATAACATCATGTCTCAGACAAATGTGTTTATTTTTACCATTAAAGGTTTTATTTTTAGCATTGGTTATTGCCGCTTGGCAATCACAGTGTAAAAACACAAAAAAAGTTGGTCTCACACCTAACGGTATATCTACTAAGAGGTTTCTCAACCACTTAATCTCATTATCTGCCAATTCCAGAGCTACAAATTCTGACTCCATTATAAATTTAGCAATAATAGTTTGTTTAGTAGATTTTCAACTCATTGCACCACCACCAAGGGTAAACACATAACCACTAGTGGATTTTGTCTCGTGAATCTTAAATCTAGTTTGCATCACTGTACCCTTCAAGTACAGTGAGAAATCCACTATATAAAATACCATAATTCATGGCACCTCTCAAATATTTTAATAATCTGATCAATGCAGTCTAATGATCACTATTGGGATTATGAATATATCTACTCAATCTACACACAACATATGCTATATCAGGTCGAGTATAATTCATTAAATGGATCAGACTCCTAATAATTTGAGCATACTCTGATTGACTAATTGGGTCACCTCGATTTTTCTTCAATTAAGTGTTAGAATCATAAGGAGTACTCATAGGTGTTACATCAAAATTGCTAAACTTTTTAAGAATTTTCTCAACATAATCTTCTTGTGACAACATTATGCCCGATTCTTTCCTTATGATTCTTACACCCAAAATAATATTAACATGACCCAAATCTTTAGTCTCAAAATTTGAAGCAAGAAATTGTTTTATACTATTCACAATATCAAGACTTGTGCCAAATATCAATATCTCATCAACATATAAGCTAATGATCACATATTCACCATCAACATATTTATTATAAACACATTTATCCACTTCCACTATAGAAAAACCATTACTCAAAATAACTTGAACAAATTTCTCATGCCATTGTTTAAGAGCTTGTTTCAGGCCATACAAAAACTTATGCAATTTGCAAACTTTATTTTCAAAACCAGGAACCACGCAACCCTTAGGTTGTTCCATGTAAATTTCTTCTTCTAAATTTACATTTAAAAATGATGTTTTAACATCCATTTGATGAATAAACAGTTTATGAATTGAAGCCAAAGCAATTAAGACTCGAATAGAAGATATTCTAGCTACCAGAGGAAAGGTATTAAAATAATCAATGTCTTGTTTTTGAGTGAAACCTTTTGCAACTAATCTTGCTTTATATTTGTCAATAGAGCCATCAAGGTCAAGTTTTCTTTTGAAAATCTATTTATGACCTGTTGCTTTTGCTCCCATGGGTAAATCAACTAGAGTCCAAGTTTTATTTTATAAAATGGAATCAATCTCAGTTTTAATGGCTTCTTTCCAAAATATAGAATCAGAAGAAGAAATAGCTTCAACATAATTTTACGGATCATTTCAATAAGAAAGGAAGTGCAAAAATTATTTCCAAAAGACTTTACTTTTCTAGGTCTTTTACTCATTCTCAACTCCTCAACAGGGTTTCCAAATCATTAATAGCATGAGAATTACTAGTTTCTTTAGTAAGCTTCTTAGAGAGTAGAAAACATGTTCAAAGAATTTAGCATTCTTTGTCTCAATAATAGTGTTGCAATTAATAACATCACTTTTCAAAACAAGAAATCTATATGCAGCACTATGTTCAGCATAACCAATGAACATACAATCAAAAGTTTTAGAAGCTATTTCCTCTTTTTAGGATCAGGTAATAAAACTTAGCTAAACACTCCCACACTTTTAAATATTTTAAATTAAGAGAATAACCTTTCCATAATTCATAAGGTGTCTTGCCTGTTTTCTTATAAGGAATTATATTTTGCAAATGACATGCAGATATAATTGTTTCCCCCCACAAATTATCAGGAGTAGTTGAACTAACAAGCATTGCATTCATCATTTCTTTTAAAGTTCTTTTTTTCCTTTCAGATATACTATTTGATTAAGGTGAATAAGGATGAGTAGCCTCATGAATTATTCATTCTTTTTCAAAAAAATCATTAAATAAGATATATTCACCTCCTCTATCAAATCTAATCCTTTTAATTTTCCTATTTAGTTAATTTTCAACTTCAGCTTTATATGACAAAAACATGTCAAATGCTTCATTTTTATTTTTAGTTAAATATACTTTAGTATATCTAGAAGAGTCATCTATAAAGGTTACATAGTAACTGTTACCACCTCTAGTCATTGTTTGTTTCATGTCCCCAAAATCTGTATGAATTAAATATAATAAATTAGATTCTCTATCAATATATGGACATGATTTCTTAGTCAATTTGGTCTCAGCGCAAATTTCACATTTATTATTGTGTGAATTATTAATACTATTGATAAGTCCTAATGTATGCATTTTCTTTATGTAACATGACCTAATCTAGCATGCCACAAATCAACAGAATCAAGCAAATAAGCAGAAGATGATTCACCATTCTTATTAATAATTTCAAAAACGTTCAGTACAAATAAACATTGGTTACAATAACCCTTCCCCACAAAGACATTGTTTTTAGTCATAACAATTTTGTCAGACTCAAAAGTCACTTTAACCCTAACTTTTCCCAACAAAGACACAAAAATAAGATTAGCTCTTATTGTGGGCAAGTGAAGAACATCATTCAAAGCCAAAGCCTTGCCAAATGTGAGTTTAAGAAGGACTTTGCCTTTACTAATAACTGATGCAGTTCTTGAATCACCAAGATAAATTGTTTATTGTCCTTCTTCTAATGGAGTATAGGTGGTGAAAGCATTTTTGTTTGCACAAATGTGCTTAATAACACTAGAGTCTACCACCCATTCTTTCACATTGGCCACAACATATGCTTGAGAAATAACAGAAATAATTACATCATCATCATTTGTTTCAACCAAGTTTACCTTAGGTTTAGCAGGATTGTCATTTTTCACTCTTTTTCTACACTGAGCAGCATGGTGACCAGGCTTCCCTCAAACAAAACAAGAGCATTTCTTCTTAAAATTGGGATTATTCACTTTGGGCATATAATCAGATTTATTAGGATAATTATTATTTTTATTCACATACCTTTTGTTGTTGTTATGGAAAAACGAGCTACTTTGCAGCAAATTAGCCTTTGATGCCATCTCCTTAGCTTTGGTTGTATGAAGCTTCTTTGGTTTGTGTCTTCAATAATGTGCACAATGAGATCATCCAAGGATAGTTGTTTGTTTTTGTGCTTTAATTGCTGCTTGTAATTGGTCCATGATTCAAGTGATTTTTCAATCAAAGTACCGGCAACAAATTATTCTAGGAGATTGATCTTTTCAACTTTGAGATCTTCTAGCAACTTGTGAAATTCATTAATTTGGATTTTGATTTCCTTGTCATCGACCATCTCCCATTTATAGAATTTTCCAATTGCAAATCTTTGCTTACTTACGTTCAGCTGTATACTTATTGGTGATAGATTCCCAAATCCTTTCGGCTCCTTGTGTTGACAGTAGACATCAAATAGCTCGTTAGAAAAAGTACTAATAATTGTATGTCCACAAACCTTATTTGCATGAATCTAGTGGTCTATTTTATTTGCATCCACTGATTCAGCTTCAGGCTTTGCTTCAATCAAAGCAAATGTAACTCCATGAACATCTAAGATGGAGAACACTCTTTCTTGCCACCTGTTAAAATTGTTGCCATCAAAGATCTCTATTTTTGAGATATTAGGAAATGGCTTGGCATGGTGTAAGGAGGAAGGAAGAACTGGTACAGAAGCATTAGTAGAAACAGGAGGAATAGATGAAACAGAGAGCTGATCAACTGCAGGTGGAGTGTTGTTGTTTGCAGTCTCCATATATAATAATCCTTTGAGATTGTTGAACAAATATTGATGGATGAAGACTATAGAGAAAATTAAATGTCTGAGGCGTGTATTACATTGTCCTCAAGTGATTATTTCGCGTCTTTATTGGTGCAAAGACACAACAGTGGCAATCCTTCCAAGATACAACAGACCTTCCAATTGTTGTGCACTCAACAATCAAGAGACATGAAGTAGTAGAAAATTTTGATAGTGAACCCAGCAAGACACAGAAAAGAGTGAGAGAGTAAGAGAGCATGCACGGAAATCTTCTCTCAAACCCCATGAACCAAAAATGAAGATATTTATAGAGGTTAGACATGAGTGTTGCAAAACATAACCAATATTTTCTTGTGATCCTCTGGCATTCTTACTTCACTTGTACGCAATGTTGTCTCCTAAAATGATCTCCATAAAAGATTTGCATGGGTCCCTTTTCTTATTAAATTACACTTGCTTTTATGCTTGTCAACTACTCTTTTCTTTTCATATGTTTAACAACGTGCCACTTATTCCAAGAGTCATCGACCTTCATTTATTTCATTCTTTCTTTTTCCAAGTGTTATGTAAGAGTGTTTCATCTTGCAAGAGGGATAATAAATACGTAGTAGAAAAATTATTTTAATTACTCACTTTTGAAATATCTATATTTTCACAACAGAAGGCTCAATTACTACTGAAGCTTCTTCGTGTATTCAGTTAGATGCATAAGACGTTAGATTTAGCCATATAGACAAAAAGCCATGTAGGAATGCCACGTAGACAATTTTTTGCCACATCAGCATTATGTAAACAACATTAACTGAATCATAGATAGCAATGACTATATTGAAAGGAATTGAAATTATAAGAACTAAATGTTATATTAACCCTAATAAACTTTAGGGAGAATTCCACTTGGAGTATCAGTCCCTTCTTGATGTACCTGCACACCTCTGGGTAGTATCAAAAGATGGGGATATTTGCACATCAAAATGTCTATTAGCACTCCCTTATAACAAACTATTTTTTGGATTTTCATAAATACTCTTTAACTAAACTTTATTTTTTATATTAATTAAACACTTGACTAATTTATATTTAAATTGTTTATTTACATTCCTAATTAAGCTCAATTACTTATGCAATTAAAATTTATTTTTATTAGATAAACTTTTGATATCCCTATTTTTTTTCTTTATTGGTATTTTTAAATTACCTATTATTTTTAGAGTAATTATTTTTATTAGATAATTTTAGTTCCACTCATAAGTATGATGACCATGAAAAATAAGCTCCCCTAATCGAGTCGAAGAAATGATATGACAGATAGAATTTACTTGAACAATCAACTCGGTTCGTCCTTGACTATTTTAAGATATCAAAAAATAATTTGGTATGACTATGGTTTTAAAAAACTGACCAAACCGACTTGGTCAGTTTGACTGGAAAAACTAGGGACCACTCCCTGGCAGGTCCAATAGCCTTAAAAAATCGATGAAGAAAAACTCGGGGAAAAAATTGGTGACCCTTGGTCTAACCGAAAAAATCAAGCGAGTCACTAGTTACCTGGTTTTTAGTTTTATTTTTTGGAACCATTTTAGAAAAAGACGTCATTTTGCTTATTTTATTCCAAAAAAAAAAATGAAATGATGTCGTTTTAGGGGAAGGTTATGAGGTTTTCCTTCTTCTAAAGCAACCTTTCGCGCTAGGCGCTCACGTTTTTTGGCTGGAACGGGTCCAATTCGATCTACATCTGTAGCTCTCCGTACAAGTAAGAAAGTTAGTGCCGTGTAGCCCTAGGCGAAGAAAAAGAAAGAATAAGGAGTGAGAACCAAGGAACTCCAGAGAGGTTGGTTACGAAGCTGGTCAAAAAGCTAGTACATCATCTCCACCTGGAATTGGAAGGTGCTAAATAACTCTTTTATTAGCGGCAACTAGAACTTTATCTGCTTATTCAGTGAGGAAGGCAGCATCTTCCTTTGAATGGAATCTAGCTATGGCAAGATCTAAGGTATACCTCGACCTGGGGGCAGAACAAAGAAAACCGCAAAGAAATGGTCTGTGTCACCTTGTCTATGTTCACCAATCCTTCTGAGTTCAGAATTATGTCTTTGTTGTCGCTCTCTCATCTCCCTCTGTCCCTCCCTCTTGCAAGCTCGACATCTCTGGTTCAGTGGTTCTCTAGACTTTGCCTCTCAATCTCAAAGCCAAAGGTCCAAAGGTATTTGAACATTATTCATTTGTATTACTAAGAAAGGGTAGAGAAAGAAACTGAAAGAAATTGTGTGATTGGTGTTGGTGAATTTTTCAAATTTGTTGTTTATTTATAGATTCATCTTTGATTTCTTGTTTATTTCTAGATTTTTCTCTGACTTTATGCTGATAATAATCTTTCATTTTTGTGTGTGTTTTGTTTGTATGTTTCTTCCTTTTGGTGGGTTTGCCATGGTAAAAAGTTGAATACCATCGGTCCGCCACACAGTACAATTATACTTATCATTGATGTGATGATATATGGACGTGCACCCATAGTCCATCAAATTACTCATCAATGATGATGATTTGTTGTTTGTGTGTTTCTTCCTTTTGGTGAAAAGTGAAAACAGAAGAATTGTAAGTTAAATTTAATTAAGACTAGGAATAAAACGCCACTCATATATACACAAACACTTTCATATTTGTACAATTGTTTGTGTGTTTCTTCCTTTTGCTAAAAACAGAAGCATTATTAGTTGAATTTAATTAAGACCAAGGTCCAAGAATAAAACACCACATAGGCCAAACTTGTATACATGCTTCATTATGAACTAGACTTGTTCATTCTTTCTTTACAAATTTTTTGGACATCTCTCAATTGTGTCTTTTTCTTTATTGGCCAGATGAATATAGATAATGCTAGTAATGGTAGGCCAGGATTAGAGAGGCAATCTACAACCTCTACAGATGTTTGTGGGAAGACTGATCTTGCATGAGAGCATTTTGCTTTCAACAAACAAGGATAAACCAATATATACACTTGTCTTTATTGTGGCTTAATATACAAGGGAGGAGGAATAAATAGAATAAAGTACCATCTTGCTAGCATACCATGTCAAATAAGTTCTTGTAAAAAGGTTCCTTATGATGTTCTCCAGCAAATGGTGGAGATTTTGAATAAAAAGAAGCAAAGTAAGGAGATGTTCAATGACGCATTTGAAGAAATAGAAAAGGAACAAGAAGTTCAAGAAAGTATTCATTGTCCTTCCAAGAAGCAAACTCCAACTCAAGATAAAAAAATAAAGAGAAAAGCAAATATTCATATTGATAGTTATTTTGCTCCAAGAACACCTCTTGGTTCCCAACCAACCCTCAAGAGTGTATTAGCAAGTAAATAAGCATCACAAAAGCTAAGATGACACTTGGTATATGGGTTTCAGATGCTTGTATTCCTTTCAATGTCGTTCAATCACCATATTTTCAACCAACATTAGATGCCATTGTTGCTATTAGACCAAGATTTAAAGGTCTATCTTATTATGAATTGATTGTAAGAAAAAGTGTCAATTACTTGTCAAAATCTATCAAAGAAATTGGGCAAAAATGGATGTACAATTATGGCTAATAGTTAGAGTGATCAAAGGCAAAGAATGTTGATAAACTTTTTGCTACACTGTCCTGCTGGAATTTCATTTGTGAAATCTGTTGATGCCTTTGATGTGGTGAAAGATGCAAAAAACTTGTATAACTTGTTTGTAGAAGTTATTGAGTGGGTGGGACCTACTAATGTTGTGCATATAGTGACAGATAATGCAGCTAACTATGTAGCAGCTGACAAGTTGATACATGAAAGATGTGAGCATATTTATTGGTCACCTTGTGCCACTCAATCCTTGAATCTCCTTTTGAAATATATTGGTAACATCCCTCATTTAGCAAACCTTGCATCACAGGCTTCAAAAGTGACCATTTTTATTTAAAATCATATGATATTTTTGTTTTAGATTAGGAGAATACCTGGTTGGACAGAGATTATGCATCCTGGAGTGACTTAGTTTACTACTACTTTTATCACATTGAAAAGCATGTATGATCATAAGCAACACTTGCAAGCTTTAGTGGTAGACAAGCTCTTTAAAAGTCATAAGTTGGGAATGAGTACAGCTGGAAAAGCTATTAGTACTATAATATTGAGTAATAAATTTTGGAATGGCTGCTTCCTAATGGTGAAACTTGTGGTTGCTAAGAATTGTAGATGCTGATGAAAAACCTTCTGTGGGTTATGTGTATGAAGGCATGCAAAGGGATAAGAATGCAATAAAGGAGGTATTTAGGAACAAAAGAATCGTATTTGACTTATACACAACTTATTAAGGCTCGATTGGATAAGCACTTGTAGCATGATCTTCATGAAGCAAGTTACTTTTTCAATCCTACATTCTTCTATGATGAAATTTTTTTGGAGAAGCATATGATCTTGCAAGAACTTCTTGATTTGTTTGATATAAAAACTATTTGTAGTGATTCAAGGAAAGCATTCAAGGAGATACAAGTGTATCAAGATCGCCAAGGTAGTTTTAGTTGACCAACTGCTCTCAAGACGACAAAGACAATGCAACCTAGTAGGCAATAATTTGTTCTCCACAAATTTAAACAATTGTAAATGTTTTCTCAAGGTGGAAAAGACTCATGATTATGTTTGCTCAAATATATGTAGATGAATGATGGAGATTGTTTGGTCTTGAGGCTCAAACTTCAAGAAATATACCAAGAAAATGTAATTCCAATAATTAGTGAACCTTCAAGGACAAAATAAAGGTAAATCATCTAATATCCTTAATCTTTGATTTTATATTATGTTAAAGTCTCAAGTGTTATTTTTATATATGATATCATAATTAACTTTGGCACTTTGTTTGTTATTTAAGTAGGTGAGAAAGATGTTGACCATGAAATGAATATTTCGAAACAATATGTTTGGAATCAATGGATGATCTTGATGATGATAGTGATTTTGGTGGTGATAATGTTGGTCTCATGCCATTTGATGGATTTAATTTGAATGTCGATGAATATTATAAATTTTTTTTATTTTTTATTTTGTGATTGAGGGTGATGTAATTGACTTTTTTTATTGTGGACTTATGTTAGTTGTAAACTTGTAATGGAATTATTTAATTATGTTTCAAGTATATTAGTGTTTATTAGTACTTTAGTTCATTATTTTAATTTTAATTAACTTTTTATTTAAGTAATTATT
>JASKGM010000001.1:4100943-4111715 GCA_034509205.1 Ceratonia siliqua | reverse complement strand
AATATTTATATATTTAAATTTTAAATATTACATTATATTGAAAAAATTCTAAAACTTTGGGGGGGCTTTAGCCCCCCCACCCATACACTACCCTCCGCCCCTGAAACTGGAGATCATAGGCTACAACATTACTCTTCTCATAATCTGTCCCAAAGTATCTCGGGCTCTGCTTATGCTTGAAACCCCAGGACCCAGCTTTCACTCAATGGGAACATAGAAGAAAACGAAGACAATGTATCTAAACTATAAAAAGAGATTGCCTAATCAGAACTTGTATACCCAAACAGAGATAGCCATAAAACAGACCTAACAAAAGTATCCCTTATCCTTATTGGAATTTCCTTGAAGAAAACTCCCCTCAATCGTAAATGATCATCATCTTATTTTCTGAAGTAAATCACGTATGAACGATAAGAAGTGATTACCTTGCTATGACTAGCAACATAATGCAATTTCATCTACCAACATAATGCAATTTCACAATATGTTGTTACTATATTATGTTGCGGATTCGTCTTCGATCCCCTTTAATAGCCTAATTATGTCACTTCATCTATGCCTAATTGGTCATTTTTCTCATGAAATCCAGGGCGATTGCTAAGCAGGGAGTGGGTAGCACTAATCAGTGGATGAAACCTAGAACAGGGAATGAGTGTAGATACGGTGTAAAGTGGTTGTGAAGGCGTCGTTTTGTATAGAGATTGGGTATTGCAGAGAGAGTGGGTAATGCAGAGAGTGGGTGAAAGAAATCGATTTGCAGAAGAAGATAGGGATGGAGGGAATACGGATGACCGGCTACAGCAGAAGAGTTAGGTTGCGGGGAGCGTTCACAGAGAGCGGGTGTGAGGGATTGTCAAAGTGGTAGGTAGGTAGGTAATGGCTGAGGGATTCGTTTCAAGAGAGGGTTTTTGTTGGGTCAGAACGTGGTGGACCGAGTTAGATCTGAGTTGATAGGCTTGGGTTGGTGCAATGGGTTGAGCTCTGACCTAATTTTTAAAGTGTATAGGCTGAATGTCTGTTTGGCCAAAAAATAGGGAAAGTGGGTTGGACTGGTAATGGGCTGGATTGAAGATTGTATTGGGATGAGGGGGAAATGGGCCAATGGTAGTGGATATTTGTTTAGCTAAAATTGGGTTAACCAAAAATATATAAATAAATAAATAAACTAATTATTCTAGATTAAGAATAAAATAAAGTAAAAATAATGAAATAACAGGACAAAAATGGGTGTTTAAAATTTTATTGAATCATTGTATTTTTTCATTGAACTATTGTGTCTTTTTATTGAACCATTGTGTTTTTTTCATTTAATAAACACAACTTTCTATAGTGTTTTTTTATTAAACAAATACAACTTTTAAATACATCTTTTTATTTAATAAATATAATTTTTTGATGAAATATTATGACTATTCACCCACGTAGTTTGAAAATTAACTACTTTTGTCCAACATAAGTAGATTCAATACTTTGGGTCTTAGAGCCTTACGTTAAGGCTTGTAAGCTACTAAGCCTCAAGTTCAACTCTAAAGCTACAAGTTGAGCTGCGCTAGCTCTTAATTGAGGCAGCCTAACTCGGTCCATGGTACTCATTGTACAACTGACCCAAACGTTCCTCCCCTTGGGGGGCCACTTTGGGTTACCTTGGTTAAGACTGATGACCAAAAAGAAAAGGACCTTGTTAAAGACATTCTTGGCTCTCACTACTGTTCTTTCTCATCTAGTATTTCCTTTTGAACTCAATTCACCATAGGAATGGCAGATTATACTGGTTGAGTCTGATGCTGTTGCTCCTTTGTGTTCTTATTGGGAAAGGGAAAAAACTAGAGATTGAACTAAACTTTAGAAGTCATGATGGGTCTGCTGTGACTATCACCTGTTAATATGGCATTTATCTTGAGAAACCTTAAGGTAGACCCGGTTTATATACACTAAGTCAATGGCAAATGAGTATTTGATAAAATTTATCTTTGAGACGTCTATATGTTTATTTACCATAAGTTTCTAGTGCATAAACGGGGTCGACATTTAAATCTCTCCTTATAAGTTTCAGAATCTTGACAAACAACAAGTGGCCAGCAGTTAAGGACCAAGTTGTCTGTCAATTTTTGAAGATGGGACCTTCACCCTGTAGACCCGACCCAAGGGTGACCCACTTCCAACTGAAGCGTGAAACCCCTCCACTTCTGTATTTTCCCCCAAAAGGAAAATAGAGCAATGTTGCCTGACATAAATGGTTGAAATTTTTTATGGGAATTATAAAACATGACTTTATCTCGTTCTGCTATTTGATATGTGGTTGAAATTTTTTTGGGAATTATAAAACACTATAATTGTAAGGAAATTTTCTCAAGAGAATAATTGCAACTTACTGCACTTTTTTTCTTTGTTCTTTTGCAGCACAAGTTGGCAAAGGCCATTTTATATTGCGGTATTCTAAGAACTGAACCAGGCCGAATAGAGCTGAAAATTCGATTTTTTTGTTTATCTGGTTTAGTTTGACCCTTAAAATATTCATAATAAAAACTAATTAAAAATTGTAAGAACTTTTAAAAAACTGG
Organism: Ceratonia siliqua; assembly: GCA_034509205.1. Taxonomy (NCBI): domain Eukaryota; kingdom Viridiplantae; phylum Streptophyta; class Magnoliopsida; order Fabales; family Fabaceae; genus Ceratonia; species Ceratonia siliqua. The sequence goes on along the minus strand of JASKGM010000001.1, from coordinate 4,109,154 downwards.
GGTTGTCTTTAAAAATTATACAAATTTTAATATATTTGGCATAAAAAATAATTGTGATGATTAATTTTTTTCAAAAATTTAATTAATTAAAGAATGGTTCAATTAACATTATTAGTGCAAGACTTAATACATTTATATTATCTCGTATCATTATAAAATTGACTTCAACTAATCTAATCAATAAAATTCAAGAACAATCAATAAATAATGAAATATTTTATTATTTAATAATTATAATATACATTAATCTTAAACTATATTCATAAAATAAAAATAATTCTAAAATAAAATTTTGTGAGTATTATATTTATGATAAAAAAAATTAATACAACAATAAATTTTGTAAAAAAATTATCAAATAATATTTTATTTAACATTGTAAGGTTTTGTTTTTCTATTTTATTAGAGGGTAAGATCTTAGGCTAATTTATACATCAATTAAGACTAAATTTTTTATAAATGATTTTAAAAATAGACTCATCACATCAGTTAGTACATTTAAGAGAATAAATTCTCTTAAATATTAATCTTAAGATTTGAACTCAAATAATTAAAATAAGAAATTACCTCCATAGCAAACCTTTAGAATTTAAACCCATAAATGTGTCATGTGTGTGGATCAACACACTCAGAATTTGGCAAAGAGTCTTTGAATTAGGAGATAACTTTTTTGTTTTTAATATTTACTCCTCGTTTCTCTGATCAAAATTGAAAATTCAGACACTGGAATCAACACCCATGGTTTTGAGGAACACGCTACCTAAAAGTATATATTTTATAGTATTGAAGAATTTTTAAGTCTACGTGGCAACCCTTTATAAAAGAGTTATGGAGTCAAAAGGAAATTATTGAAGTGAGTAGTATCCTTTATTCATGTACCAACACAAAGACTAAAATATGAATGCATGTGATCTTCATGGCTGGTTTAATCTAAAAGAATAAAACCAAAAGGGTTTTCCAAACAAATCCTTCCCTATTGCTCATAGCATGATCTTCATTTTAATTTTTTTTTAGTATTTATGATATTGAATCAGCTTACACATAATTTAATTAATCTTGAATCTACTAAATATAAGTCATTTATGTCAAGATTAGAAGATTTAATAAAAATTCCTTACAACTTAACTCCATCAAATTAACAAATTTTAAGATTTAAACTTGTGGCTCCGTGACTATCACATATCACATTCTTGCAGTAATGTGAAATCTTCAACTGTTTTCCAAAAATCTTTTTCCTCTACACACTCCAACAAAGATTTTGATTAGCCTAATCTGGGATTTTGGTGTTAATTGGATCTCTTTAATGATTAATCCCAAGTGCCATTTTGGGTCATGATCAAGCATATTTGCATGGAAAATCTCCATTCCAGTGTGGGATCCAAAAGAAAATACCTAAAAAAGTGAGGCTTGCTAGTTGCTACCCGTCATCCCATGTGAACTCAAAAGGAAGAAAAGAAGAAAGGACTAATAATTAATTTTAAGAATACAAGAATGTGATGGGGATGGGGATGGGGATGGGGATTGGGGATGGGGATGGGGATGGGTACAATAGCACCTTCAAATCTTCATGTCTTTTAGAGATATGTATCCAATTAACATCACCTACTTTAAAAAATTGATTCTTCTTTTATCTATTGAGAGCTATCATATTTTAAAAAAAAATGTCTTAAAATTATTATTATGAAAATTTATTTTGAAATATTATAAAAATATTATACATCATGAAATATCATTTTAAAATGATATTTTTAAAAATATTAGAAAATAATTTTCACTAATTTAGTGTTCAAATCGCTGGCCAGAATCAATGGCCCTTCCATCCTCTTACTTTTGTCCCTCTTGCAAAATAAATAATTAGAAAAGTTTAAAAAGAAAAATAAATTAAATTAAAACAAATTATTATGACTTAGATTATAAGTGTAATTTTTGTTAATTTTGAAATTCAAATTTAAGATTTAAAATTTTTTTATATAAAAAAAATTAAAAATCGATTGAGGTCAAATCTAGTATAAAAATGCTCATCTCAACTAAATAGTAACTCATAAAAGTGTTGATGTGAGAGAAACGTTTTATGTGAAATATCATATAAATGGGCGTTTGGATTTCGTGTAGTTGGATTTTGACTGTACAATTTTTAATTAAAAAATTTGATATGTCTAAAATTGATTAAACTGTTTAAATTTAAATAAATTTTTTTAAAAAAAATCTCAATATTTGTATCATAAAAATATTAAAAAAGATTAAATGAATCATGATCGTTCAACACGAGTTAAACGATTAAAATCTAACTGAATCTCATGAAGTCACCCGGAACAATAGCTGGTGAATTAAATTGAATAGAGGGCAGAGTGATTTTAGCCAGAAATTAAAGCATATGAAATATATTTATATATGAACGCACAGCAATTATACATCACTTTCTGTCAATTAACTATGGAATCTCCCAATGAAACTGATTGAAAAGGAAAAGTATTGGAATGTAAGGATGATTGGTGAATGTTGAATTGAATACACAAGAGATATTGGCATATAAACGACAACATTTACTTATTTTAATGTCTACTCTAATTCAATTTGAATTTTGCACTGTAGAATTAATAGACAAAGATTAAACAAAGAATACTTTGAAAAGTGAAAACGACAGGTTCAAGAGGCAGACCAAAATCAAAATGGTAACCAATTTAAATAACGGAACGAATGTTGGGTTTTCTTAATAGATTTTAAAGTCAAACTTCAAATGTGGTTAAACTTTTTAGGATGTTTAATACGGAATAATACTACTCGCATGATATGATTATTGGAGCTAGAAAGGGAGATGGGATATCTGATCTGGTCATTTTGAAAACAAAACATATTTAAAATATATTGTGACGGTTTATTTATTTTTAAATGAGTATGATAATATATATTTTATTTATATATAAATAAAATTTAATTATATTTATATGTAAATAAAATAAAATTTTTCATTCTAAGTGAATATCCAGTCATGATTTTAACATAATTGATCATATTAATTTATCAAACTTATTTTTAAAAATACTTTAATTATATAATGTTTAAAAAAATATATACGGGCCTCTTCTAAATGTTAAAAACAGACTATAAATAAACCTAAATCTAAAACTCATATTAAGTTAAACATTATGATAAAATATATTTTTTGTTTAATATAATTAAAATACATTTATCTTTTATTACATATTTTGTCTTTTTTTTCCTTTTTTTACCCTAATTTAATAACTCGCCAGCAAGTAGACGATCACTATTAATTGCTCTAATCACTTTAAAGCTTTAATAACAATTACGTTCAACTAAGGTCGTTTAAATACACTTTTACTTTTTTTTTTAGTTTGTTTACAATTTAAATAATTTCGTCTTCTATGTTTTATTAAATTTTAATTAAGTTTTTTTTGTCATTTTTTAAATGATGATGATGCAGTTAATTAAGATATATAAATATAGTATTATTGATTATTTGATAAATAATTATTTGATAAACTAAAGTTTCTGAGTTTTAACCTAAGAGGTATATAGATACAGGCATTGAAGAAAAACAGAATGCTTAATTAGCAAACTCAATCTATTTAAATAAATTAATAGATAATTATTATGTAAGCATATCAAATAATTTTCCAATGAACTATTTCTGTCTAGTAATTAAAGAATTAATTTAAAGTCAATTAGCCTGCACATGGATTACTCCACGTTATGGGTGCAGCCAATTGAATATATGTATATATGCTTATCAATAATATTGCTAAACAACTATTTTAGTATAAACTGTTGTATTTGATTAATGTTAATCTCACAAATATTTTCAATGCCTCATTAGTCGTATTATGGAAGAAAGCAAAGCTGGTTTTTTAAGAAAGAAAATCATTTTTAATTTTTTTAATTAATACAAAATTATTTTTAAATGACAACATGATTTATTTTTCTTTTATACAGAATACAAGTAAGAAGTTAAAACTTATTCTAAAATACATAATCATAAGCAGAAAGTAATATTATTTTAGATAAAAATACTTTTACTTAACTATAAAATTATAAATATTATTCCCAAACATTTACAATACTGCTAAAAATGCTTATAAAAAAATTTGATAATATTTTTTTAAATTTTCAAAAAATAATTCTTAAAAAATTAAATTTTATATCATGGGGAAACGTGCCCTAATTATATGAAAGAATTGCATTAAAATAAATTGTGTAAATAGTATATTATTTATTGGTGCAATTATAGCATATAATTAATATGAGTGGTCCAAGAAACCAAGCTTATAATAGAAGCAATGATGCTACTTATTATATGCTAGTATGCTACTTTAGCATGTGCGTGAAGTTCAGTTGGTCCCCTCTTCATACCTGCAAGCCTGGGTTGTGTGTATATGTATGTATGGACGATAAATACTATATATATATACTGAAAAAAAATTAATTATACATAATTATTTCTTTCAATTATAACTCATGTGTAATTTATAATTTTTATTAAAAAATTAATAGTTCACCCCTTAAGCATAAAGTTTTATGCAATTTGCATCTTCTGTTAGTAAATTTAAAAACATTGTGTACTTTTCACAAAAATTATTAATTTATAATTAGTGGAACATCGCAATTCTAAGCAGGCTTAAAGCACTTTTTTATTATATATGAACTTTATCATATAATTTAATCCTTTGATCTATGCATGCACTATTGTGTGTGGAAGGTTATTATTGACCGTGAATAGGAGGTCCTACCCTCTTTGACTTTTATATATAAATTAGTTTTGAAATAAATTAAGGCGTTATTTTTGAGTAGTTTATTATCATACAATATATTTTAAATAGTCATAAATTTAAAATAGATGAGTTAAATCATGATCATTTAATACATATTGGACAATCATGATTTAATTAGATTTCATAAATTACTTTAATTAATTTTTTTATGTATTTAAAGAGACATTAATTTTCCATAAAAAATTTACCTTTTTCTACATATTATTTTAGAGCAACATCCTCAATTTTTTTGATATATTAAAAAAGAAATTCATTATTGTTTTAGAATATATATAGTCTCACTACCTCTAAAAAAAATTAAAAATAGAATAATTTTTTTATTTTTCATAATTAATGCTAATTAATTTTGTATTATTCAATATTTTTTAAAATAATAGTCATTTTAAGAATTTTAATTTGTTTTAAATTATCTGTCATTTTATATTACTAATAAATAAATAAATAAATAAATTATTATTTATTATTATTTTCAATGAGGTAATAAGAGTTTAACTTGACTTTAATAAAAATAATTTAGTTAAATATAATTTTATATTATAATTAAGATTATTTAATAATTTTTTTAATTTTTATATCATTATTTTAAACGTCAAATAAAATAAAACAAATAGAATATTTGCTTACGCTCAAGTAGTGATTTTTTAAAATTTTTTAATTATATTTAATTATGAAATGCATTGTTAATTAATTTTTATTATTAAAAAATTAAAATAAAATTTAACAAAGGTTTATATAAAATATAAAATTTGACTTTTATATTCCCTTATCCATCTGAATTTCAGATCAAATGACAACTTCTTTGATGAAAAGCTTGGAATCATTCTGACTAGTGATTTTAAGACAAATAAAAAATAAGTAAATTATTCTCTAAACTATTTTTTATATTATTATGATTTAAAATTAAAGTAATAAATATTATCATATCCGATTGATTGATGAATTTTTTAATATTTTAAAATTTTATATCCTCTTTGGTTAATAATATCATTGGTTATTAACCAATACATTTAATTTTTAACTATTTAATATAATTAATGATTAATACAACTGATGACCAGTAATTATCAATTATTAAAGTTCATTCATGACTTCGGACTTGAATTTAGATATTTTTTTTAAAAAAATGTTTAAATGTTTAAATGTTTTTATTTTAATTATTTTTTTATTTTTAAATAATTATAAATTATTTAATAAAATGTATACATTTTATATATTTTTTAATTAAAATAATTTAAAAATTAATTGACAATGACAATTAACACAAATAATTAAAAATAAAAGTTCTCAAAGCACTTTTAATTTTTTCCTTTGGGAGTTTATACTTACACGTGGCTGACACATGTTTAAGTTGATTGTGATAACAATATAAATTTTAAATTTTAGCTAAAAAGTAAAGACAAAACTAAAAATATTTTTAATCATCTTATCCTATGTTATGCAATTATTTAAACATTATTTAAAAAGAATTATAGATCATTTCATTAAAATAATATTATTTATTTACTTAACTCCATTTGAATTAAGATCAAATTCTATATATATTATTTACAAAAAAAAATAGTAAGAAGAAGGAAATAAAAGTGTCTTGAAAAACTTTCAACGAAAGATTATGTTAAGTAAAAATTGGAATAGAGGAATCTAATATATATATTTTTTATTGGATGTTTACCGTAATTGATAAATTAATATTTATCTTAATATTTTGTAATATTTTTAATTATATATATATATATAAATATAAAGTGTCAAGAAGAACATGAAATATTTTATTTTTAAAAAAAAATAAAATAAATAAATTTCTTTATTAATTTTTTTATTTTGCTAGGATTGTTATTTTTAATTTTTACTAAAATTCTTTTATTATTTTTTTTTATTGTGTAGGCGGTAGGAGAGTTTTAAAATTTTGTCATTTTTTTTATTTTTTTAAATTTTTTTTACTTTTTAAAATTAATTAATTAATTTTTATAGCATAATTTTTTTTTTCAGAATTTTTTGAGATGTTTTTTTATTTTTTTAGAATTTTTTAAATTATAAATAAATAGTAAAAAAATTATGTATAAATAGTAAAAGGAATATAAAAAAATTCAAGAAAAAATTTTAAAAAATTTTATAAAAAATACTTAACTAATTTTAAAAAGTAAAAAAATAAAAAAGGGGAAGGAGACGTAGCTTAATCCCCCTATAAGTGATTCGTGTACTTGCAAGTATTTAAAATTTATACATCAATAATGACATAAAGATTAAAAAAATATTAAATAGTCTTATTTGTAATAAAAAATAATTATATTAAATTAAATTATTTTTATTAAAGTTAATTTAAACTATTATTATTTTATTAAAAATAACAATAAATGAAATAAAATTAAAAAAAATAATTAATACTTTATTAATAATATAAAATAATAAATACTTTAAAATAAATTAAAATAATTATTATTTTAAAACAAAAAAATAATTTATAAAACGTTACTACTATATCACTTTTTCCTACATCGTCTTACCTCCTACTACCATTTTTTTTTTACTTTCTTTTTTTATTTTGTATCATTTTTCTATATGTCTATTTCTTGTATTTTTGGAAAAATTTTGAAATTTTTTTGAAATTTTTACTTTTACTTTGAAATTGTTTTTTTTTTTTTTTGCTTTTTCTTTGAAATAAAAGGTAAAAAATTTCTAAAAAATTTTAAACAAATACAAAAAATAAAAAATTGAAAAAAAAAGTGATAGGAAATAAAAATAATAATACGCTATAACTTAGTTATAAGAAAATCTACTGTAACTTAATAAGACTCTTTATAAAATACAAGTAGTTACATAAAAAATAAACAGAATAATGTAATTTGGCATATAAATATTCAAGATATATGAAATTGAAGGTATAAGTAAGATATTTTTATTTTACAAATATGTTTTTAATATACTGATAATAAAATTTTGTAATTTTGTTGAGGATACAGATGAGGTAGATAAGGGCGGGACAAGCAGGAAGGCAAGCATGGGGGGGACCTTAGGTTAAGGAGGGACGTGATTTTGGGGAGAGAAAGTGAGCACGTGAAGGGAAACAGAAGAGTACCTTGTCTTACAAGACGGGGCAAGTGGGAACGTGCTTTCGTTTATTGTTGGCCCTTCACTATCAGGACGGTGGCGTTTGGTAATGCCCTAATGCTTATCTTCCTTCTCTCATCTCTTCCACGTGCTATATTTTTTGCCTCCATCTCAACCTTCTCCCTTCTCTTCAGGATAAGTAAGTTCTTTTTTTTATTTTCTTTTTATTCCATAAAAATCCAAGTGAAAAAGGATAAAACTAATGGTATTCATATAATTATTAAAATAATTATGGTCGTATGTAAGTTTTTCTAAAAATTAAATAATATTATATTTATTCACATGAACAACCAATTGTTCAATACTTTTTATTTTTAAT
>JASKGM010000001.1:4079932-4100843 GCA_034509205.1 Ceratonia siliqua | reverse complement strand
TAAGTTTTTCTAAAAATTAAATAATATTATATTTATTCACATGAACAACCAATTGTTCAATACTTTTTATTTTTAATCTTGATTAGTGATTACAATATATATTGGAACTAAATAATTCATGAAGAAATCTTTACCACTTAGCTTAGCTTGTCATATTTACTTTGACAATGGTAAGATTCAAATTTGTTACTATATTCTTAATCACACATGTATAAGTTCTTTTAAGAATAAATTACACTCACAAGTAATTTTTAATATTTACATTCACACTTCTTTTCATTTTAATTTATATAATTTAAAAAAATTATATTCATACTTCTTTTAATTTTAAAATACTTATATTAACCTCCTTAAGTTTTTAGAAACAACAACTTAATTTTTAGATTTATGATATATTGAATTAAGCTATTAAAAATTTTAGAAGAAGAAATACATTAAATAATTAAATTTCAGTGTAAATTTTAAAATTTTCAAGCAACATAAATTAATTTTTTAATATAACTCAAGTAAAATTCTTAGATTTTTATTCTTTGATTATATTTATTATATTTTTCTTTGTATCACATCTAGATAATTCTTGGGATAGTCAAGATTAAAGGATTCGTAAAAAAAATTATAACATGACCTTTTTTTTAGTGTATACAATAAAAATATTTTTGGGCTAATTTATAGGTTAATGTAGATTAAATTTCTCCTTCAATAATATTCCATTCGTTTTAAATTATCTGTTATTTTAGGAGTTATATTTTGTGTCAAATTATCTATCATTTTACATTACTAATGAAGTATTAATTGTTATTTTTTCAATGTTACCGTTATTTATTATTATCTTCAATAGAATATTAACAAGAGTTTAAATTAACTTTAATAAGGGTAATTTAGTTAAGTAAAATTATTTTTTGTTAAAATTGAGGTTATTTAATAACTTCCTTAATTCTTATACCATTACCTTAAACGACAGATAATTTAAAATGGATGAAGTATTAAGAACACACCTTTCACATCATAATAGTATATTTATGAGAATATATTCTCATAAGTTTTTAACCTTAGAGTTTGAACTCAAATAATTAAGATAAAAAGCACACATTATTAATAATTAAACCAATCTCTTAAGGTTGGGAAAACTGACAGTGATATGGTCACACTTGAGACAGTGCGACCATGTGTCACAAAATAGGGGTAGGCTCTACTTACTTGGAGGGGGACCCACTCACTTAAAGTAGACCCCAACCTTATTTTATTAGACACCGTTGCACTAAAAGCAATGTTCAGTGCAACGATAATATTGTCTACATTGTCCTTAAAGCTTTTAAGAATAAGTGAAGTTAGAATTTAAACATGTTATTTAATTATACATCATACATATTGATAATGCTTGTATTGAGATTGAGGTAAGTCAAATTTCACATGTTTGTCGAGGTCGGGTCGATCTTGATGAGTCTTACTAAATAGTACATGTGAGCTAAGGACTGAGTTGGTGATACTCGGACTCCAATGATTAATTTAATTCGATCTGAGTTGAAAAAAGACAATGAATATTGAGAGTCAAAAGTTCTTTCATATCTATTAGAGGTGATATTTATAACAAGGCTAAATGACATACTTATGATTATGAAAAATGGAGAATAGTTTTTTGGTCCTTGTATGACATTTAGTCATAAGTTGTATAAATTGGACTAGACTGTTATTGAGTCATTGATACGAGTAATGTAGACTCACACGACACTAAATTCTTAATTGGTTCAAACAATTAAGATAAAGAGTACACTTTCTTAACAATTAAACAAATCTTGTAGGATAATGATATGACCTTTTAAGAATTAGTAATATTATAATTTAAACTTGTTACTTAATTATACATCATATGTATAGGAATACATTATTGTTTGGTATCTCAAGTGTTCAATAGGTACCAATTAAGAGCTTGATGTATAAGTATTATAGACAAATTTGATAATGATACAACAATTTGCTCTATATATATTTAGGTGATTTCTATCTTATTCATGAGTAATTTTTTATTTTTTATAATTTTTATCTTAAGAAATAATTTAAAAGAATTTAAAAAATAAAAAATAAAAAAATTTAATTATTTTAAATTATTTCTTGAGATAAAAATTTAAAAAAATTTAAAACTATTCATGAGTAGAGTATAGAAACTACCATATATTCAACTCCATTCTACTTGTAGAATTGGCCCTTGTTATATAACATTGGATTGGTTGTTCCATTTTTAGTAAGAGAATTCTATGCTACTCTCGTCCGATAAACAACGTCGTATGAGACAAAGAGGTGACCCCAGTTGTGTGGGCCCCACACTGAGGCAGCATGACACGCCCTTTCTTACATAAAATTGTACTCATCCTCAACCGTCTACCCACGAGAATGAAATGAATTAATTAAAGTTGGCACTGTACAGCTGTGCCCGTGACTTGTGAGCACGACTACACGCCTTAACTCCAGCTGGACCCCTTCAATATCTTCACATTTTTATCCACTCCCCCACGTGTCACAAATATACCCAACCTAGTTGGTGGCACGAATTGTTCATTGACCGTGGTCGTAACGTTATCCTCTCTAGATAAGAGTCGGCAAGAAGAGTTCCCATGGAACTTCTAATTTTAAATATTAAACCCGCAGCTTAGTTGCCTTCCTCGGCTTCCCCAAATCGGGCACTTACTATTTCCGCCTAAAAACTCGTATATCCCCAAATGTTATGTTTGGGGAAACTTTATAAATATTATTTAAATTGTATTTAACTTCAATCTTAAATTTACATTTTTTAATTTTAAAGATGATTTTAATAATTCATAAATTATAGTTATAAGACAATCAAATATAATTTAAATACACTTTTTAACATTAAATATTAAGATACTCTTAAAGTTGAATTTCATTCTTTCATTTATTTATTTTTTATAGATTAAATTAACAAAGAGTATATATATAAGATATAATGTTTATGATAAAATTTACTTTTGGTATATACAAACAAGTATTTATAATTATTTTATTTATTTTTTTTAAAATATTGAGTCTAAATAAAAATATTTTGATGACATTTTATACTTATTAATATAATACTTTTAATATTTAAATTAATAAATCATTTTATATTAATACGTTTTTAAATATTTATTTTATTTTTTATTTGAAAATAATAAAATAGTAAAGAAGTTGCAAAAATTCTCATTTTAATTAGATACCAAATTTTTTCATAACTATATGAATTAACATAGATAAGAATAATTATGCATATTTTTAATTTGATACATGGTTTAATTATTTAATGATTTACATTGATAAATATTATTATTTTTTATGAGTAGCATAAACTGCTCAATTTTTATTGTAAATTTTGTCATTTTTAGTTTTCATAATCCGTGCAATTTTATGTTGTAATTCTTTGTTTGAGGAAAAAGAAAATTGGTCTTTTAATTTTTAATAAAGGTTAAAAAGGAATCTTTTTGTTGCTAAATGATTTGTGGCAAGTTCTTAAAATTCAAATAATTTTTTTATAACAAATAGTGGAACAAAAGTTTAAATTAAAATTTTTTTTTATATTACCCAGACTTCTCAGGATTAAACTAAGGGGTTATTTGTTTGAACTTATCAGAGAATGTATTTTCTCCTTTTCCTATAAGAAGAATGACTTTTTTTTTAAGGATAAGTTGTTTTATATTTGGATGCAATAATTTAGAAGGACTTTTGAGGTAAGGTGAACAATTTTTAAAATGAAGGTTTCTATCTCTTCTTATTTTTTTCCTTATAAAAAAAAGTTAAAATTTTAGCTTCTACATATAGGAGGTTTTCTTCATTTTCATTAACTTATCCGTTTTTTATAAGTCTAAACAAACAGATATATTTTTATCAGAATGCATTATTTTTTTTTTAAAAAGTAACTTATTCTCAAAATAAACCAAAACAAATAGGACATAAACTTATTAACTTAAATTCAAACCAACTTTTATGCCTTAATACTGCATTATTCTTATTTATACTAACATATATGTATTTGAGAGCTAAACCATCAAACTAAATTTGTTATTATTGTCTTATATTATTTTTTAATGTTTTCTCTTTTTATTTTTTTTAAGAGTAAAAGGTAATTAATCAATATTATTTTATATTACACTTTTAATTTTTTTTTCTTTTTTTAAAGGATAATAGGTAGTTACAATTTTAAATCTTTAAATAATTTTATTTAAAAAGTGAGGTGTATGTCAAGCTACTATCGGTTTGAGGGGAAGAGGTTTAAAGCCTTTTGGTAAGGGGTGGTTCATGATATGCTCGGTGAATGGGTGTTTTCCTGCAACCACAGGTATTCCTAAGTTTGCCGAGGATGGTGGGAGTGTTTTAGCTAATGGCCTATGTTGAATATGTGTTTGGCATGGGGATGGGTAGTTTTGCACTTAATTAAATCGGGCATTGGTCGCTTCAGGTGGTGGTATTATGGTTTGTGTTTTGGATGGGCTATTATGTTGGGATTAGGCTGAGTATTATTTATGATACTATCGGCATCACAAGTATGCTAGCTCGTCCTTATTGACCTCTCTCTTGGCCTTGGCTTCTCTTTTGCACTCCAACGCTTTGATCTTTTGTATAAGATATTGGAGGGTGTCCGCCTAAGGGAGTTCCCGGCTGTGTCCCCTGAGGGGGACTATTCAGGGACAAGGAAGGGCTACCATGAGTGGGGTGCGCCAGTGGTGGTTTTTCTCTTGTCAAGTCGAGCACATGTGAGGAATGCGCATGGAGGGGAACATTAACTCTGGTAAGCAGAGAGTCTTCGAGTTAGTTGAAGGTGTCTATGGCGAATAACACAGGATCACAGAGAAATTTTTCGGGAGTCAATGGCTAATCAATTTCCACATATGGCTCCAAATGTCGATGCCTGTGTTGTCGATGGAATGGTTGAGTCGGTTCTTACAAGTGGAGAATACATGAGCTCACAGTTGAGTAGGCAATACCTGAACTCTAATGCTCAAGTCAGCAATAGCAAAGAAAAATGGTGGTAATTAATTGATGGGAAGCAAAAGTCCTCGTACTTGAATTGGTGGGGTTATTTATAAGTGATGAGGGAGGTGATTTCTAGGCCCTGGAGGTTAGGTGAGGTTGGGCCTACTTGTGATATAAGATTAGGCAACTACACATCTAAACAAATTATATGGTAATTAGACAATTCTAAGACATTTTTCATATGAAATTAAAAATACAAATTACTCAATAATGGTCTCCTTATACTTCTATAACAATTTTTTAATTTTAATTTCACATTTGTGATTAAATCTGATCATTAGGTCAGACTTGTGTTAATACAGATCAAACTATTTAAATAACAAATAATAAAAATTTAGGCCTAAGTCCCATTAAGTATGATATTATTTTTTACTTTAAATTAATTTGATAAATTAGAAAAATACAACACAATAAAATTTAAAAGGAAAATAAATTTTAAAAAATTATACACTTTTTCAACATCAAAACATCTTAAGCTATAACATTTAATATATCAAACAATTTCTAATTGTAATCTAATAATAAAATATTAAAATAGTTTACAAAAAATCTTAAATCTAATCATTTGTATCATCACATACTAAGAAAAAATCATCATGTGTTTATATTTATATATATCTCACCACTCTGCTGTAAAAAGAGTGCGAGCACCTCAAAGATTACCTCAATAGATACACCCATCTCTCTCTCTAAGTAAAAGATCTCAGCGAACAAGTGGCAATACATGCCATTTAGGCTGGTTGCATCCAGGCAAACTTCAAGAAAGCCTTGCCCTGAAACCACCTGCAACCATAACCAACCTCTTAGCCTGATTCACTAAGCATAACAACCTAGAAGAGATACATCACAATTCCAAAGTCATTTAAAAGGCACCAAAGGACTGCAGGTAAGGCAGTAAAAGGCGAGAGCTAAAGCGTGAGCACCACCTAGTATGACTAAGGTCCGACAGATGCACCCTCTTAATCAGTCTAAGGCCCGAGTATTAAAAGAGATATGTAGTACTAGGATCGTAAATCTGCTCACCCCAAAGCTTAATGTAGGCTTTGACAAGGAAACGTTCTACACCTTCCACTGGGGTAGAATCCATGACACCAATAGTTGCCGGCACCTGTAAAACCTCATCGAAGATCTCATCCAACAGGGCCACCTGCAAAGATTCAGGGTTTATCTCCCAGCCCCACATCATAACAACCGCAATGCCCCTGGCAAACAAAGGCCATCTCAACTCGAGCAGTTCCCCCGACCCCCAGAATTGTAATCAAAGTCGTTTGCTAAATAGACAAACACCCAACCACCAAGATCCCTAGAGAAATGTAGCCGAGGTTATTTATCAGGAGGCTTCGCAGGAAGGGATCGTCGCGGGCTTCCAAGAAAAGACATCAACGGGCAACCGAAAAGCTCTAGGCCGAGGTCCTCAGCACCACCAGCAAAAGACACAAACCAGACCATGATATTTCCTTCACAAAAGTAGACTACATCCTTATTGACCATAATCACGATGATCCAATGGTCATCAGTTGCTTTGTGGCTAACTTTGAAGTCAGAAAGGTGCTCATAGATCAAGGTAGCTCACACATATACTCTTTTACAACACTTTCTTGAAACTCAACCTTATTAAAAACAAGCTCGTGTACTACTCGGGTTCGTTGGTCGGCTTCTCAGGAACCCAGGTGCAGGTAAAAGAGACCATCAAGCTTAAAACCACCCTTTGATAGTACCCCAACCTTACAAGTGTTGACAAACGATTCTTGGTGGTAGACTGCCTATCCGCCTATAACATCATCTTGAGTCGCCCTTCGCTAAATAAAGACTGGGCAATTGTCTCCACTTGACATATCCTCTTAAAGTTCCCAACAGCCAGAGGGATGGTGGGATTTGTGAGAGGAGATCAGGTAGAAGCCATAATATTTACAATACAAACTTAACCACCGTCGACTTGATAATAGAAAATCTGCTGGTCACCAACATCCCAGCCAGTGTAAGCTTGATAAATTCAGAAGAACTAGACGAAGAAGACATTCTCCAAGTCCAGATTGGTCCATATCCCCCATAGACTGTCAGTATGGGGTCAAGCATCCCTCTAGAAGTACGTTGCAAATTATCCATTCTGCTCATTGAAAATGTCGACCTATTCACCTGGACCACAGCAGATATGACAAGTATAAACCCGAACTTTATATGTCATAAACTAGTCATAAATACAGGTGCAAAGTTGATTAACTAAAAGAAACTAACTTTTGGCCTAGAACAGCATGCTGCCACCCAAGAAAAAGAACAAAAATTGCTTGACGCTGAGTTCATCCGGGAGATAACTTACTTAACATGGCTATCCAACGTGGTCCTAGTAAAAAGGTCAACGGAAAATGACACATATGCATAGACTTCTTCGACCTTAACAAAGCATGTCCAAATGATCAATACTCTCTCTCACGTATTGATAAACTTGTAGATAGCGATACAAGATACTAGGTATTGAGCTTCATGGATGTATACTTTGGGTACAGCCAAATTCGAATGCACCTTGAGGACAAGGAAAAAACAGCCTTTATCACCAAGAAGACCACTTATTGTTGCAAGGTAATGCCCTTGGGCTTAAAAAATACAGGAACCACGTACCAATGACTTGTAGATAAAGTCTTTAAGAGAGGCAAATAGGCCGAAACATGGAAGTATACAATATATGACTTGCTGGTAAAATCACAAAGGGAGGAAAGTCATTTGGTCGACCTTGCTAAAACATTCATCGAGCTCAAGAAGTATAATATGCTCTTAAACCCTGCTAAATGCGTATTCAGGGTATGAACCAGAAAATTCCTAGGCTTTATGTTGATATATAGAGGAATTGAAGCTAACTCAAAAAAGTGCGAGGCGGTCATAAAAATGGAAGCCTCAAGATTGGTTAAAGACGTGTAGAAGCTAATAGGCAGAATTGCATTGCTATTATGTTTCATGTCTAGGTTAGCCAATAGAGTTCTCCCATTCTTCAAGACCCTTTAAAAAGTAAACAACTTCGAATGAGAATGTTAGTAAACGTTTGACCACCTGAAACACTACCTTACTTCACCACCGGTCATTTCCAAACCCAACAATGAGATACCCTCTATGTATACTTAGCAACCTCAGAAAGAGCCATAAGCTTAGCCCTCATCAAAGAACATGGAAAAACCTAATTCCCTATTTATTACATTAGTCACACCTTGCAGGGCCCTACACTCAAATACTATAAGCTCGAAATACTTACGCATTCTTTGCTTTTATTAGCTCGATGACTTCAACCATACTTTCAAAATCACCAAATAGTTGTTCGACTAGCCATCCCATAAGACAAATCCTCTAAAAACCAGACTTAGTTGGGCGCATGCTGACATGGGCTATAGAACTCTTCGAGCACTTCATTTCGTACGAACCCTGTGGAGCCATCAAAGCACAAACCTTAGCAAACTTCTGAATAATAGTAGAAGGGCTAGGGTTATAATCATTGAACAATTGCTGCGATTCGAATTTCCAACATTGAATAGCTAGGCCAAATATGAAGCACTCATCATTGGGCTTTGCCTCGTAATCGAACTAGGCATTGATAGTTTAAAGGTTTTAAGTAACTCACAGCTGGTTACCTCCCAGGTGAATGGAATACCAGGCCAAGAACCCCAAATGACCAGGTACTTGGATAAGGTAAAGAACTTAACCACTGGCTTAAGACAACTTCAAATTCATCACATCCCTAGGAACAAAAATACCTGAGCTGATATCCTATATAAGCTCGCTAGCAGCAAAAACCTGAGAACAAACCAAACTGTAATTTAAGAAACCATGCTCCACCCCAGCTTTGAATCAACGAGCTCTTACAATGTCAACAGTGAACCACCAACCTGGATATCTCCTATCATGCATAACCTAAGGATGTGGAATTTGCCCACGAACAAGCAGAAAGCCTAAAAACTACAAAAGATGGTCAACATCTATTTCATTATAGAAGAAACGCTCTATAAACGCAGATACTATACCCTCTTCCTTAAGTGCCTTCCACTAAACCAAACATCGTATGTCTTGCGAGAAATTCATGAAAGAATATGTGGACATTCCATCAAAGCACGATCACTAGCATAAAAAATGCTCCAAGCCTGATACTATTAGCCGACTTTAAAGCCCAAAGCAGTACAATTTGTCAAAAAGTGTGACAAGTGCCAAAAATTCGCTCACTTCTACATAGCTCCGCTAACCGACCTTCATTCAATGGTTGAATTGTGGTCATTCTGCAGATGGAGACTTGATCTCTTAAGACCTCTCCCAAAGGCTATAGGGCATAAAAGATTTTTAATAGTAGTAGTTGATTATTTCTCAAAATGGATAGAAGCTGAACCCCTAGCAAGCATAGTAGCAAAACAAGCTAAAATGTTTGTCCAAACTTTCATTGTGTGCAGGTTTGATATCCCTTACATAATAACCATAGACAATAGGACCAAGTTCACAGATGCAAGGTTCAAAAATTTTTGCGCTGACCTACAAGTCTAGTTGAACTTCACCTCGATAGAACACCTCAGGCGAACGGGCAGGTGGAAGCCGTGAACAGGGTAATACTTTAAGGGATTAAGAATATACTAGAGCAATCAAATTGCAAATGTATGGAGGAACTTCTATGGGTTTTATGGTTGTACAGAACCATACCCCAGACCTTCACAGGAAAATCATCGTACAAACTAATATACAACAAGTAATGATCACTGTGAAAATCGGAGAGCTTTGCTGGCGATGGTCATAACACCAATCAGAGGAAAATCAAGAACAAATAGCAGTAAACCTAGACCTTTTAGAAGAAGAAAGAGCAAAAGCTTGACTTAGAATTATAGGGGCAACCTCGTCCTAAGAAGAGCAGATATCACTAGGAAACACCTAAATGAAGGAAAGCTAGCACACAACTAGAGAAACTATACCGAGTCTCTGAAGTTTTGGGAAAATGAGCATACAAATTGACAATAATTGAAGGGATCTCGATCCCTAGAACTTGGAATGTAACAAATCTCAAGCTTTATGAAATTGAATAAATCCTGGACTTAACTTAAAAAGGCATCCAACGCTGACCTTGCTCAAAGGGTAAAAAACCTAAAAACAATGGGATTTAATAGCCGACCTAAAAAGGTAGCGAATGCTAACCTCATTCAAAAGGTAAAAAACCCTAAAACAACGGCAAACAACATAGCTGAAAAGGTAGCCAACACTGTCCTCGCTAAAAAACAACTATCAAATAAAGTAGTGTTGATTTCCAAAATAATGATCAATAAAACAACATTCTCATAATATAGATATATATATATATTCCAAACAAAATCATCTTGAGCTAAGCACGAACCATAAAACCAATCACTACAACTAGAAACAACAGGAAATAAAGGCTAAACCAACAATAAACTAGAAAAACTATGTAGGTGCATAGCCAAAGAACTAAGCTCTTAAACTACTCTGACGAAGAATCCTGATCAATCCTAGAATCTTCCACATTAAAATTTGAATCGCAAGCGTCCTCATCACCCTCCTCGGGATCCACTAATGCTCCATCTCTAATATACTTCATGCTATCTAGTTGATTAATTGGGAAATCCAGGGCAAAAGATTTCACTTGTGATCGGCAGTGATCAAAGCCTTCCTGAAATAAGAAAACAAGTAAAAAGTTAGAAAATAAGCTAAGAAACAAAACAAGGATGAGAATGTGACACATACGTATTAAATCTCGAGCATTCAATTTAACAATTTTCAATCTAACACAAGAAAACGGCAACGATTGAGCAATGTGTGATTGAAAGTCTCTTTATACCGACCAATCGGCATGGGTAGGATCTTCGCAAAATAAGGACGACTCTCCTTATAAAGGAAAACATGCATTGCCATTACTTGATTTAGGGACAGTCATGTGAAAGAAATGGTATTTCCATACTTTGGTGGACTCTTTGACCGATTTCATCAAGGACAGCCAAGACCGGGCAGATAAATACTAGTATCCCCTACCCTTGCTTGAATCCTTCAATATAAAGAAAAAGAAAAAGAAAACATCTACCTAAGGAGATAAGCCAAGCAATTCACACATATGCTGAAAATCCCAAAGAAAGCCCCAGTCATTTGAATGTAGTTGGGTAAGCATGATATTCACAACCTTGAGGAAATCCATCTCAAAATCCGATAAAGGGAGTGAAGCCCCTACCTTCTCAATAAAGTAAGCCTTGAAGATAAAGAATTGGTTACCCCCATTATGCTCACAAATATATACCCCTTCCGAGCAAGCATCAAGGTCAAACAAACACCTCCCCTAATTAGTAATAGGCAAAAGTCCATTGATAAAAGAAATATCATTACAACCAAAGCAGAAAGTTAAACACCTAACCGCTGGGTGAACCCAACTAAAGAACAAGTCATCGATATGTTAATTCAATCTTCGCTGGCTGGAAACTCTGACCTCATCGCAAAGGGGTACACCAGACGGCCTTGCCTATAAATCATTTGAGCTTGGTATACTCAATCTCGTGCCTATAGTTAGCTACCTAAATCGACCAAATACAAATATCTCAATCGACTTGTTAGTATGATCTACACTCAGAAATAGCCAATCTTATAGGCCATACAGGCTATGACCATGCTCGACTTCACTAAACCTAAAAGTCATGACACGGGCATGGAAACTAACCAACTATTAGCACAACCTAGTGAAAACAAAAGGAAAAAGGCCAAACTTACCAAGAAAATAAACATCAATTGAACTGCAAACACTCCAAACTCTTTCTCAAACCACTATAGCTAGAAGAATGCTTCCAACTTTGAAAACGAATGACCCACTTGAGCAGTAGAGAAGTGAGTAAGGGTGGGGGGATCCCCATATATATATATACAATCCAACGGCCAAAAGAAAAAGGAGTGTACCTCATCCAACGGACAGAGACAAAGAGTCAGGTTCTCGGGAAATGAAAACATCATCCAAACCTCAAAAAATCAAACGTTGTGACAGCTGTCACGCTTAAAAAGTAGTTTGAAACCTGAGTAATAATTCAAAAGCGATCACCAACGACAGCCTGACCTAGATGGTCACTAGGCTCGTGTACCTTTAGCATAAGGGGCAAGTGTAGTTACCTAATCTCACATCCCAACAAGCAGGCTAACCTCTAAGGCCCAAAGTCACCTATAAATAACCCCATCAATTTAGGTATGAGGACTTTTGCTTCCCCTTAAATTAATTACCACCCTTTTACTTGGCTGTCGCTGACTTGAGTATCGGAGCCCGCGTATTGCCTACCTGACTGTGAGCTCACGTGTTCTCCATTTGTAGGAACCGACTCGACCATACACTGACCCAACCATTCCATTGACAACCCAGATATCGACAAGAAGCATGTGACTAGCTATGAGATAGAGTTAGACTTTGATTGGTTCCTCCATAGAGCTCATGAATTAGGGTGATTATATATCATCATATTCATATTTACTTACAATTACATACATGTTAAGTAAAATTACCTATAAGTGATTTCAATCTTAACACGATATAAAAAATTACATATAAATGGGCTATTAATTTATTTTAATTTTTTCTTGTCTATTTGTATAGGTTACACAATAAAAAAAAATAATATTCTCTTTTTAGTTACACAAAATTTTACTAACTAAATGAATGGATATCTTTTGCTTTCCATTTAAGAGACTTACACTAATATTGTATTTTAAAATATATTGTATATTTGGATATAAAATATTAAAATTTTTAAATAAAATAGAATAATTATTTTATAAACACCAAATTCAAAAATTTTAAAATATAAAACCTCTATAATTATTGAGTGGTATAAATTATAAAATACTAGTAAAATAGTAATATAATGTCTCTAAAGTTCTAAACATCTAAAATACCTATATATTAAATATATTTATTTTAAAAAATTTTAAATATATTAAATACTTAAATAAAAAGAACAATATACGTAAATATTTTAAATACAAAAATTACGATGTACCAAATAGACAAATATTAAATACTTTAAGGGAACGTTCGGTAAATGTCACGAGTCGAAGTCGTCACGTGTCGTACACACGTGCTTGAATTTTCACCACATGGCAACAGTACGATTGTACAAATTGGCATTAGCACCGACAAGCGGGAACCAAGTGGTACAGTGTAAATCGAAGGGTCGCGCACGTGGTTATTTACCGGACCATCCGGTCTCTCTACCGGTTTACCGGTAACTCAACCACCTTTGATAATTCATCTTTTTCTTTTCTTTTTATAAGAAATTTAACGGTCAAGATTTCATGAAACGCCTTATGAAATACCCCATTGAACTCTGTTTCTCTCTCTGTCTTTTCTCTGTGGTGGGAAACTTTTCCTTTGGTCATCTTTGTTTTTCTGTCTCCAACTCTTAGGTTGATGTGAAGGAAGAAGGGTTGCTTCCTTTTTGCTGGTGAAGGAAGTGGGTTTTTGGGTAAGGATTGGAGGTGGGTTTTCATTGGATTCTGCTTTCTGTGAGAAGAGTCTCTGCTTTGAAATGGAGAGAGATTTCATGGGGTTAAGCTCAAAAGAATCATTAGCTGTGGTGAAGGAGGAGATTAACAATGATGGATGCAAAGGCCCAGGCATGTTTCCTCGTCATTAAGTTTTTCTTCTTTTATCCTTTTTTGCCTCTTTATAAGCTTTTGCAAATTTTGAGTTCTACGAGCCTGAGTTCTTGGGCTACCTTCAAAATTTTTTGCCCAATTCTACCTCTTTTTAGATTGCATGGCTGGTTGAGCTGAGTTAAGAAATTCAAAATTTGAATAAGTTCTGAGATTTGCTTGGTTAACGGGATTTTCCTGAATATTTTATGTTTTCCTTTGCTTCGTCTTCAAACTTTGAAAATTCTCTATGTTAAGCAAGTTTACTCCTTGCCACAGTGGCTATTCATTAGGGGTTCATGTGTATTAGATTCCACTAGTGGAAATATATTCAACAGACAACTAGTGACTCTTGTTTAGATATTTAAAGTAGCGTGTGTGTTAAATTAGCAATCTGGGAAAAAGAATCATTGTCTTGTTCTTACCATTTTTGTTGATTTAGGTATTACCTATAGGTACGCTCCTCAACACATACCCACATAGATAGATATGGATAGATGCCAAATTATGAAACTTTACTATTTCCCCCTTCCCCTTTCACTTCGTATTTCTTTTATTTTATGGTTTATTGAGCAATCAACTTAGTTACGAAGTTTTATGTAGCTTATGTTGTTGGTCGCTTTGTGGGTATATGTAGGCTTCAATAAGGGTTCTGTTGTACAATGGCCCTTCTCCAACAAAGTCTCTGCTCTGCCACATTTGATGTCTTTCAAGGTTTCTCAAGATGATAAGAGTAAAAAGATTGTGTCTGATCCCACCGCATCTGCTGGGTTTATAGCCATCTCAAGTCCAGATGCATTTGAGACTATTCAAAAAGGCTCTGCGGGCGAATTCCAGGTTAGAAAGTACCCTTTTTCTCTTTCTTTCTTGTTTGTTTCTCTCAGTGTGTGAAAAACTCTCCGGGTTTCTCAACATTCAAGGTTATTTGGGTTCTGGATTAAAGAAAATGAAATGATTATTTCTCAACATTCAACATTCAAGGTTATTTCTCAACATTCAAGGTTACTTGTAACAGATCCGATGATTCCTGTCTCTTATAATTGGTATTTTAGTTTAAAGTCAACCCTGGTTTAAGAGAACTTTCACATAAAAAGACTTCATTTTGATATTTATACCATTTTTTCTGATATTTGAACTCCACCTTTGGATCTGAACTTAGCTTTGGTTTGTTTTGTAACATCCTATGTCCATTTTTCCGACATCCCTGTAACAATTTGGCTTCATCTGTGAGATCTTACTTTCTATTGCCTGATGTGTTTTTCCTTCTTTGATTTTTTGTTCTTACCATATAGAAATCTTTCAACCACGAAGGGCAAGGAGGCTTTCATTTTCCCCTGACTCCGTATCCTGTACAACATGATGTGCATTCTCTGAATCGCCCATATGATGTGAAGATGTTTTCAGTTTCCAATCAAGCAATTCCAGTTTCCATGGGACACCCGTTCCTGAAGAACCATTTTGCTGCCACTGCTGGTCAGAATATCACCGGTGCTAATGTGAAGCCACTGCTACTTGGGGGTATACCTGTTACTCTGCCTCATTCAGTCCCTCCCACCATTGGTTCTGTTGCTGGAATGACAGAATCATGGTAAAATTTTATGCTTGAAGCCTTGAACTGATATTTGGAGAAAATAATTTGTGTGAGCCAGTTGTTTCTCTTTAAGGTCTCTAATTTATATTTCTTCTAAATTAACAGTGTGAAGCCATCTGCTCCTTCTGCTCAACTTACCATCTTCTATGCTGGTACAGTGAATGTCTTTGATGATATCTCCCCTGAGAAGGTATCTCTTTCTGTCTATCACATCTCCCCTACCCATCCCTGCAAATAATAAATACTAGAAGAGTTTATAAATGAATAAATACACATAGATGCACATACTAACATACATATATACGTACCTTGGCTGGATTTGACCCAAAATTGCACATTGGCCCTTTTGGATGGTTTTTTTTTTTGGGTTAGAAAAAACATTTTTTTTTAAAAAGTGCTTCTTGAGTGAAAAAGGCTGTTTGGATGGGCTTATTAAAAAAAAAGCACAAGCAGTGAAATATGATTTTTTTTTTCTAGGGCTAAAAATTGTAGCTTCAAATAAAAGTCCACGTGATAGATGAAAGAAGAATGGCCGGTTATCTTTTAATGAAATTTTTTGGATAAAAATATTAGTTTACTTTTATACATTAAAGGTACTTTTTAATTATTATATCCAAACGCAAAATTATTTCTGCTTCTAATAAAATATCTTCTAATTGAAGCACTTTCATAGAAAGTCCTTTTTTTTAAGCCCATCCAAATGGGCCCAAGTGCACTTTAGAGAGTAAGGTACAAGTGGGTGATTGTTGATAAAGAAATCAACGGTTTAGATTTTTATAAAGTAGGAGCAATCTGATTTTCTCATTAACGGTTACCAACTTGCATTTTACTCTCTAAAGTGTAAGGTGCTCTTTAGAGGATCCAGATCCTACCTTGATCGTGGTTAAGCTTTAATTTGGCCATCTTTTTCCAGGCACAAGCTATCATGTTGTTGGCTGGGAATGGGTTATCTGCTGCTTCTAACAAGGCACAACCGAAATTTGAGATACCCAACTCAAAGTTGGCTGCAAGTGAAGGCATGCCTGTGAGTCAACCCATAATTACATCACCCTGCTCTGGTATTTCAAGTCCTTTATCTGTTTCTTCACATACCGGTGCACAGTCAGGGAGTGGCTCAACTAGCACTGATGAGTTTCTGGCCGCTAAAACAACTGGAGTTCCCACCACTCCTATTAGCAAAGTGGAGCCTCCAAAAGTAGTCAGTGCAACCGCTATGTTGCCTTCAGGTATGGCATTGCTATTGTTTCTCGCAACACGATGTTTCTTTTAATGTACATGATTTAATTTATTCTGTCTTTTGTTTGGGGTTATTTGTCTACAAGTTAAATTTTAATGAGGGATGTGTCCGCCTGAAGTCTGGAGTTATCAACATATTTAATAACAGCAAGTATTAGCTGTTTTATGATGTTACAATCAGAAGACTTTCCAATTTGAAACTGACATGGAATTCTTGTATGCAGCTATCCCACAGGCGCGTAAAGCATCCTTGGCTCGATTTTTGGAGAAGCGCAAGGAAAGGTTAGTCTTTCAGTTGTCATATATGATTTTTAATTTCTCAACGAAAGGAATGATTTTATTGCTTCTCCTATGTAACATTTGTCATCCCTAAAGCTGTAAAAATTGGTTGAATGCCCACACAAAAGTGGACTTTTTTATTGTATGATTCACTGCTTTTGTTGTCTTATACTTGTTCGCTCCAATAATGGCATACTTCCCATACAATTTCCTGAATTTATGCTGAACTGCATATAGTTTATTGTTAATTATTTTCTAGTGCCTCTCCAGAGGCACTGTATTTCAGAAAGGTTAGTCGTGAGATTTTACTTTTTTGTGCCATTATTTGAGGCACTAATTAGGAAAGTGAATCTCACAAGGCACCGGAATTAACGTAGGTTGGTGGAAACTTGAGTTTTCTTGCTTACTGCTCACCCCTTTCTGAGAATAGGTTGTTTTTGCTTTGAGTTCAAGATTCTTAGACTTTGAGTTCAAGATTCTTAGATTTTCAGCTATAATTTTGTATATCCACTTCCATGCACTTAAAAAGATCAGTTATAATCCGGGGTGTTTCTCTGTTGATGCAGGGTGATGAATGCAGCACCATATAACCTCCACAAGAAATATGATGAGAGTGCTACTGCAGAATACAATGGTGCTAATTTCTCTGCAAGTTCTCCCGCTGTTACTGATATCCAATCAGCCAAGCAAGCATAGTAGCCCCTAACTTTAGAAGGGGACTATTTTGGGGAGAGAGTATTTGTTGTAACTTAAATTGTTATAAGCAGTTGTATTGGTTCTTCATTAAAATTTATAGTACTGACATTCTTAAGTATCAAAGAATGTTCAGTACATAGATCAGTTGGTGTAGGACTGTACCTTATTATTAAGAAGTGGTCGGATTTTAGCTTCCGACAGTATAACATATAGATCACTATGTAACTATTTGACAGATTGTTACCTTGAGGGTATAAAATCCCAGTTTAGATGACTTATTTTTATTTATATGTTTTTGTTTTTATTCTGTTTTCTGATTCTATCTGTTTTAGTTCTAAGCGTAAGAAAGAGCTGCTGAAAGAGTGTAGTGAACTAGATTATCTCAGGTTTCTCTTGGACCATTGATTACCAACTTTCTTCAAAGCCTATGCCCTTTGGTGATGGATATTATAGTTTTCTAAATTATTATTCAAAAATTTACTTATAAACAATTGGATATTGGGGAATTTTATGGTATGTATAATGTACTGGTACCTTGTATAGTTGGCAGTCATATATATTATAGGACAACTAAATTTATCTTAGTACAATAAAAGTAGCAATTAGGCAAGGTAAAGTACATACCAAACACTATCTGTTGGATCATTGTCAGCCTTCATTTTGTTATTAGTGATTTTAATTGAATGGGGTAGGTTGAAGGGAGTGGAAGAAGCTATTCCACCAAATCTTGACGTTTAAGAAAAGTTGATTTGGTTTGATGATTCTAATCCTCAATTCATCACTTTTATTAGCGTGAATAAATAACACCTAAGAACAGCATAAAAACACCAATAAATACTTGAAAAAGGTAGAAGATTTTATGGAAGTTCTATGAAATAATAAGGGTTTGAATTGATAAGGAAGATTGAGGTGGGAAGAGAGAAAGGAGGGGGGGATGGGATGGGATGATACATGATAGGTTCTGGTAATGAGTGGTTTGAGTTTGAGTGGTTATAACTCAACTGCCTTCTCTTTGCCTTTGTTCCACCCAATCCCCATTCCCACTTCTCTATGAATCACGTTTTCAACGAATGGACATAAGCTCCAATTTTGTCAAACCCTTTAACCAATCACACAAGCCTTTTGCTTTGTGGTCATATTTCTCTTGTCGCTACCTCAAACGTCATTTTCAAGGCCTAAACATATATATTCACAGTTTCTTACATTTCATTTTTTAAAAAATTATATATATACGAAATTGTTAACTTTTTTATTTCACATAGATGTGAGTAATTTTTTATATTTTTATTTAGATTAAAAAAATATTTTTTAATAGACACAATAAATATAAAAATATTTTGATCATTTTACTTAAATGACATAATAAATATATAAATATTTAAGACATGTATGTTATAATAAAAGATAAATATTCTTATATTTATTATGAAATGATTAAAATATTCTTAAATTTATTATTTTTTAAGAGAAATAATTTTTTAATATATAAAAAAAATTATTAACTTTTACAATACTACAATTCTACAAGTTAATAATTTTTTCATAATAAATCAATTATCTCATAAAGATGACATAAGTAAAAAATAATACAATGTTGATTATAAACAAACCCTATCAAAACAGGTCACACATTATTTATTTAGATTAAATTTATCTAAAAATGTTTCACACAACACATATTATTTATTTAGATTAAATTTATCCAAAAATGTTTCATGTGTGAAGCCTTGTGTTTATGAATTATGATGAATTTTGGTTATGTTGTGTTGATTAAGATTGGGGAGGCAGAGGTCAGTTTCCAGAGAAGGGATAAGGATTGAGGCTCCATAATTAAAAGTGGGTCCCATTCAAATAGTTCTCGGCCAACAAATTTAAAATGAGTTTGCAAACTAAATTAGTCCCACCACTCACCACCCAAACAAGTTAAATAGATGTTGTAATATACTTCTATATTGTTGCAAATCTTCATTAGATATCATGGATGTCTCCCCATTTCAATCCTGTCCATTATAGTATCAATTGAATTAAGTTAAATAGATGTTAACATTCTCAGCAAGAAAAAAAATAAAAATCTCATGTTTTTTTTCAATGAATTAATATTTAAAATTATTTTTGATACACAAAATTTTAATAATCTTAAATTACTTAGTATTTTAATTTTCTTAGTACCAATTTCTAAATTTAAATTGCTAATATAGTAACATAACTTACGTACCAAAATAAAAATATTAACCTATCAAACACTTTTTTGTGTGAGTAATGTAACAAAATTTCATTTAGATTAATAGGCCTCAATGTTGAAGATATTTTCCTTATTTGAATAAGGAAATTATTATTTCATGATTATGGGTGATTAAGTGCTGTAAGTTATGTAAATAAGATAGAATCTCCTTGATTCTTTCTTGATAGGCAGTTGATTTGATTTAATTAAGGAGATGATTTATTTCTTTAAATGTAGGCTGATAGTTTCTAACTTATATAGTCTTGTACATTCCCTGTAAAGTGATACAAGTGAATAGAATACCATTATTCTTCATATCTCTATCGCATGTTTGCTTTCCAATTTCATGGTATCAGAGCTCGATTGGTAGAGACAAGATGACGAAGTCATATCTGGTAAACAAAAGGACGTAGGTTCAAAGGGATCCTAAAAAATCTCTCAACCAATCATCCTTACAAGCTCACCCACTGCGTCTTTTCCTACCATGTCTAAACACTCTTCCTCTCTTCAAATCACCACCACCAAACTCAATCACTAGAATTTCTTCAGTGGTCACGTCGGCTCTACTGGTGATATGAGGAAGATGGCATCTTGGATATGGGATGGGTCTCAAAAATAGCCAGTTGAAACCAACCCATCATATGCTTTATGGGACGCCCATAATTCTATGGTAATAGCATGGATCGTGAATTCCATGGAAGAAGATATCAAGGGATCCTATCTCTACTACTCCATTGCCAAAGAGCTTTGGATGCCTTAACTTTAGCTTTCTCTAACTCATAAAATTCTACACAACTTTTCTCCCTTAGAAATCGATATGTGAATTGAAACATGGTGAGATGGATGTAATCCAATATTTCAATGCTTTAATTTCGTTTATGGCAGGAAATTGACTGTCTCATACATATTGATTAGTCATGCCTAAGTGATGGTGCCAAGTATAAGAAACAAGTAGAAAAAGAAAGAATTTATGATTTCTTAGCTGGACTAAACTCTGAACTAGATGAAGTCCGTGATTGTCTCTTGGGAGTTAAGCCTCTTCCAACTATCAATGAAATATTTGCTGAAGTACGTAGGGAGGCAAACCGAAAGAAAGTCATGATGACTAGATCAAAACTTTCAGTAATGGAGTCATCTGCACTTGCAATTGGTGGGCAAGTGATGTGTAAATTTTAAATGCTCGCAAGTGCACGAATCACTAATAGTCTAATGATAAGTTTACTCCGAGGTCGATCTCTCAAGGA
>JASKGM010000001.1:4062997-4078549 GCA_034509205.1 Ceratonia siliqua | reverse complement strand
TTTTTTTATTTTGATTATTTTAGAAAAATAAAGAAGTGATAAAGTTAGACCTGTCTTACTGTGTAAGTGCCTACGTACCCTTAAGGGATCAAGGTCCACGTAGTTCAAATTACTTAAATTAGAATTTTGTTTAGGAAAGATTAAGACAATGTGGGAAGACGAGTTTCCACATAAGGTATAGCAAAATGAGAGATTAATTCTTTACATAATGTTTGCGAAAATAAAGACATTTATGGGAAAATAAATTTTCACATAAAGCTTAAACAGAATGAGAGAGTATTTCCCCATATAATGTTTGAGATAGCCTTTTGAAAGTATTGGGTCAAGATTTGAATTTATGAGCGTATTGGGGTCAAAAGTCAAAATTTGAAAGTATCGGACTCATTTTTTAAAATTCCACAATGTTGGAAGTAAAACTTGAATTTTGAAAAATATTGAATCCCCACTTATAGTATTCTAATTGTCCCCTTTGAAATCCCACTTTCAAAATAAATTTAGCAAATCATTTAAAACCCCCATTTTCTTTTTAAATCCCAATAGATTGTTGAAACCCCTTTTTAGACTCTGAAATTTGTTGATGGGCCTCGGACCCAATTTGAGTGTAATTCAACTAGGCATTGAAGCCTTTTTGATTGAAAGTAGCCCAATTGGGCTTTTGTTTGATTTCAACCTCCTGAAGGGCTAAAAGAATTAGGACATTTGGCCTTAATTTTCAGAATCTAGTATTTTCCTTGGCCTTTGGAGCCCATTTTATGCAGACTTACATTTAAAAAAAAAAAAATCAAATGACCCAATCTCATGGAACAAACCATTATGAAATCCCATACTTAAACTAAATCTCAAAATATCCGTAGAAGTTTTTTAACTC
The DNA here is from genome assembly GCA_034509205.1 of Ceratonia siliqua. Classification (NCBI taxonomy): domain Eukaryota; kingdom Viridiplantae; phylum Streptophyta; class Magnoliopsida; order Fabales; family Fabaceae; genus Ceratonia; species Ceratonia siliqua. The sequence continues at coordinate 4,077,681 of JASKGM010000001.1, read as the reverse complement.
AGTCCGGATTTAATGCAAGGTTCCAGAGTCAGTTCTGTACATAGCTAAACTAGCATGACAGTTCCACACAATCCAACACTAATGTCATTCGAAGGTAACACCAAGCCCATCCCCTTCAAAATCAATTTTAACATGATAATTCAGATGTAATGTCATCCAAAAACTAGCCTAACCTGTTATCAGGACTATCCTCAGGAGCGAGCATAACATACTAAGCATAACATACTAAGCTGAATTATGTTTGGAACATGGCTAACAGAATGGTAAAAGCGACACTCTCAAAGCAAACCAGGACACACCGGCATTAACTTCCAGAATAACCAGGACATGCTGACAGAATTATCAAGGCAGGGTTATCATAGCTCCAGAATCAATACCCTTAAAAGCAAAATAACATGATAGGCCAGAATCAATCGCATACACAAGCAAGGCTAGATATAATTTTAGAATTGACTCTATACGTAGCAAGAATAATACAACAATCCACAAACACTGTCAGGTAAGATCAGGGATAACATATTAGTTTACAATTAATGCCTCCAAAATCACAGCAACATGAATCTACGTTTGAAATCAGATCACCCAGAAGAGGAAAACAAATTGCTAATCAAACAACACCAGGCACAAAACACAAAAGGGCCACATCTGGGGGGAATCACACATTTTCTTGAATTCGGGGAATCAAACCCAAATTCAACACCATATTCAAAGATCAGAAACATGTGAGAATTTGCACTGTTAGACTAACATTCATGATCAATTTCCAAGTTACCAAAAGCCATAATTAAACTAACATCAACCCTTACACAGATGAATCCCACAAACAACATTACAATGACAGAAGGAAATTTATGAAGACCAAAACCTCTGTTCTGAAGCTTCGTGACTCCCTCAAAGATTCATCTTCTGCAGTTCGGTCCCTGGTTTCTGCTCTTGTCCCCCTTCGATGGTCCTCGGCTTCGTCCTTTTCTCCTTTTCCGAAATTCAACCTCTTCTTCTCGGTAAATCTCCCCCCAAAGCTCGCTGAAAATCTCCTCTGATTCTGGGTCTCCTCCGGTTTCAAATTTTTCGTCCTCCTTCCAATCGTGCAGCTCTCAGTTTTGTCTGTTTCGATCTCTGATATTCACCCTTCCAAAAACTCCTGGAAAATCGCCCTTTTCCAAAGCTAAATCCTCCCCTTTGATTTATAACCCCCCAACTAAAATCCCACTGTGTCAGGGAGCAAATCCCGTAAACAGAGGGACAGAGAAGAGAATTGCAGAGGCGTGGCGTTGATTCAGTGCCGAAAGCGGGATAGGAGCCAAGATTGGCAACCCCGTGTGTTTGGTTCAGAGAAGGGAAGGTGTGGTGCAGAGAGATTTGGGGGATTCGACGTACGGGTGCAGAGATAAGGGGATTTAGGGATTTCAGAGGGGAAACCGGTTATGGGTTAGGCGGGTCAGGGGAGTTATACGGGCTGAACCGGGTTTGGCAGGTGGAATGGACCTGTGGAGTGTGGACCGGCTGAGAGAGTGGGCCTGGGGTCTTTTTTTGTACTGTGGGCTCCTTTTTTTTTTTTGCTGTTTTTTTGCTTGTTTTGCCTTTTCTTTTTAATTAGTTTTTTTAATTATTATTTATTTTCCTTTTACCACACTTTTTATTATTAATTCTTTTTTTAGTATCCATTTTTATTATTCATTTTTGTTTTTTTTTGTATATTTATTTATTTATTTATTTTTTGAGCAGGACAAAATTCAGTGTTTACAGTATCAACGGCTAATTGGGAAACTAATTTATCTTTCCCATGTGAGGCCAGATATTACTTTTGTTGTTAGTGTAATAAGTCAGTTCATGCATACTCCCAATGAACAACACATGGAAGCTGTATATCAAGTTTTAAGATATCTTAAAGGGACGCTTAGGAGATGACTGTTCTTTAAGAAGAATGTAGAAAGAAATGTGACAGCCTTCACACATGTTGACTGGGCAGGCTTTATAACAGACAGGCGTTCAACCACTGCCTATTGTACCTTTTTTTTTTTTTTGGGAAACCTTGTAACTTGGTGGAGTAAGAAACAAATAGTGGTTGCTAGAAGTAGTGCTGAAACAGAATTCAGAGCCCTAGCACAAGGAATTTGTGAACTTCTCTGGTTAAAACAGCTACTCGAAGAACTTGGGTTAATGGAGAATGAAACTTTGAGCATTTACTATGACAACAAGGCAACAATTGCTATTTCTCATAACCCAGTACACCATGATAGGACAATGCATGTAGAAGTGGATCAACACTTCATAAAAGAGAAAATTGAAGATGTAAGCATATTTGTTCTTTATGTTCCTTCCTTGTAACAAGCTGCTGACTTATTGACTAAAGGGCTGTTTAAACCAATTTTTCAGAAATTGGTTGACAATGTTAGGATTGTTCAATGTGTATAGCCCAACTTGAGGGGGAAGTGTCGAAGATATTTTCTTAATTTGAATAAGGAAATTATTATCTCATGATTATAGGTGATTAAGAGCTAATGATTATGGATAATTATTTTTGTAAATTATGTAAATAAGATAGAATCTCCTTGATTCTTTCTTGATAGATAGCTGATTTGATTTAATTAAGGAGATGATTTATTTCCTTAAATGTAAGTTGATAGTTTTTAGTTTATATAGTCTTGTACATTCTCTGTAAAGTGGTTTAAGTGAATATAATATCATTTTTCTTCGTATCTCTATTGTAGTTCTCTCTCTCTCTCTCTCTCTCTCTCTCTCTCTCTCTCTCTCTCTCCTTTCCGGTTTCACTGGGAATACAGAAGTTTTAGCACAAGATCTTAGCATAAACACAGGTTTGCACTTCTGGAGAAGGAAAGCATAATAAAACAAGAGGTATCACACCTCCAGAAATCAAACAAGAAACCTCCATCTGTACACTAATTTTATATACAGCTTTTGACTATTACAATCTGTAAAATCTTAACTCACCAGATAATTCAGATCAATTTACATTTAATATGTTCTCTCTCTGAAGTGACCAGAGAATAGCAGGAAGAAAGTGAATAATCCTAACATCTCTCCACCATTTGTGAACTGAAAATAGAGCAATCAGCTATGTGCTTGCACCTAGGTTGGATTCTGGACAACCTTTGGATGAGGTGCAACATAAATAGAAGAATCTACATCAGGCCTTAGGTGTGAAAGCAGATGCTGAATGTCTGGACGTAAACTCTCGGATGCCCTTCCGACAAGAGCCAAAACATCCGGTCGGGGTTTGCTGCTAGCCTGCACAGGCCCTCCCTGCCCTTCATAATGGATAACATGATGGCTGGACACCAAGTGGCATGAATATGTAGGTAAAGTGTGACAATAGAAGATCAGGATTTTGTGTCAAGGTGTGAAAGTTTAGGACAAATTAGTAGCACTTACAGGAAGTCAATGAGATCAGCTATTTCTGATGCTTCAACAGCAGTTGATGGCTGGGTGTTTTTTCCAAATACATCCACTAGTATACTTAATAGCAATGAAAGGGTCTACATATGACATTTTCAGAAGTTGAGAGAAAAACGTCAACAACCAAAATGTCAATAAATTATATCAAAGTTCTAATGAATGTCTGAAATGGCATAAAATTTTAAGCTCCAAGAAAGCCATGAGCCATGCCAAGAAACAACTAAACATCTAGCAACCTAGTCAAATTCCTAATGATTTGTCCAAAAGATGGTTCTTGTAGTTTAGATGATTCTTTTTTTGATAAAAGAAGAAATTATATTAAGAAAGATCAGAGATACAGGGAAAAAGTCCAAGACCAAAACAAAATAACAATGTAAATAGAAAGAAAATTAAACATGCAGCAAAGCTGTCAAATCCCTTCGCATACTTAAAAGGGTGTCGTAACGGTTGCTATGGATTATTTGTCCAAGTTGAGCAGTCAAAAGAAGTTTAAGAACTGACTTGATGTTTGTTGGTTGTTGCACAAATATATTGCTGTTGGTTTAGCTTTAGTTAAATATTTTATTATGTGTAGGCTGATATGGGACTGTGTCTATTTTGGGGAATATTTGTTAGGCCAACATATGTGATTTTACTGCTAAATCACGTGATTTTGGGTCTTTATTTTTCCTATATTTGTAACTCTGTGGAATCAATGAATTATTACTCAGATTATTCAGACCAAGTCTTCGTGTGTTTACTGATACTGTTCACAGTACAGTATTTTCTGGATGGATTTCCAGATTTTTTACTGAAATCTTGCGTTTGCAAATCACAGATCGTTTGAGTCTGTTGTTTTTCTTCCTGTGCTACATCAAAGGGACACTCCCCTAAAAAAGCCCTGAGCCAACACCACAGAGAACAAGGAAACACGCCTGAAATACAAGCATTCTGCTCCAACAATGTATTCCAAACCACAGCAAAGACTGCACATTGGCACCCCCAAAATAAAAAGATAAATAATGGTGTGCTCTGGATGAAAAAAAGACAAGCAAGGGAATGAGCCATGACAAGTGTTGAGATTTAGTGTCTCTAGTCATTGGTATACTACTTGATTTAACATGCATTAAAGTTCAGGCAAGGATAAACAAAGAGGGGGAAGAACATAGACATAGCCAAGATCTAACAAAATCAGACGCAGCCATGTTAATACCACACTGGACATTCTTTGAAACTACTGCTAAGAAATTTAACGAGTTTCTGACTGCCTATGATTATATTCCTCAACTTTCTAGGGTTTCAACAAAATTGTTAAAAATCTGTAAAAAAAAGAATTAATATATTTACCACTCAAACTATTTTTATTGGACAGCAGATCTCATTGATCTATATGACTACAGTGTCCAAAAAAACTATTTTTACATAAGACACTTGGGTTTGTTTATCATGAGATCAAGGGCCCTATAACCATCAAGAAAGTGAAGTCTCAATATACATACGCGTACATAGAAACAGGAAATTTATGGTGGAATTGGAGACTTTCTGTACCTTGTTGAAAAGTGCGTGAGCATTGGCAAGTTTAGGAAGAAGTGGACCCATTATACGGAATGCTATCCTCAACATTGCAACTGATGTTACTGGCCGAAGTTGCTTGATGATAACATGGGTGTCTTCTAGCCATTCTTGAGGGAGGTTACTGAAGAAAGAATGAAGTAGGGCAACCACATTCCCTGCAAATACAAGGAAGCATTTCAGGCGTTTAAAATCACAAATTTTTATCACTGGAATATTATTAAAGTTAACCTAGTTTTAATGGAAGCAGAATGTCCTTAGCATGAACCAAGGTTAGAGGCACTTTAATTTGCAAGCATATGCTTGCTAACAGAATAGTACCAGAATCTAATAATCATCTTAAAAAATTAACTTAAATGAAAATGCATACAACCAAATGTTAGAAAGAAAATCTTAATATTAAAGGATTCTTCCACTTTTATTGGGCATTTGCAATAACTTCTACAGAAGAGTCTTCTACGGCACCTTTTTATATGTTGGTAAGTCCACCAATAAATATAGACTATTTTGGCAATTGACATCTTTTCAAAATCCTGTGAAGCTTCAGCCAATAGAAAACTGAAAGTGCTGAAAAAGCTTGCACGCAGTATACTAAAAGAAGGAACTGCAAAGATGATGGGCACAAATGAATGAAACAACTTAAGATCAACCATTAAGATGAAAATAGGGAGAAAAAAAATTGCATATACTTTGCTTCCATCTTGAATATGGAACTTTCTAATATATATATATATATATCTTTTTCTTTTTTCTTTGTCAAAGTTATTTCAAAGAGCCAGTTTCTGTCCTCTTCTCCTGTCCAACTTACACAATAAATTTTCTGGACACATACAAACACATAATACATGTCAGACACTTTGACATGCCACTCCTGCAGCATATCATTGCATCATATATCATGAGTTGCATTTCAAATCTCAAAGATAGACTAAAGATATACAAAACTCAAAATTCTAAAGCAATGAGTTTTCTAGTAAATAACTACTCAGCAAAACCATACCAATGGCTGTGGAGGTATTGTCCTGTGCAGCCCAAGTAGGATCTAACAAAGCATAGCCAACAGCAGAGTCTATTTCCCCAAGTGGCCTTTTCCCATCTGTAAGCCACCAATTCTCTTTAATTATACGTGTTGTCTCCATGTATAGTTGTAAGTGAAAATCAGGAGGCAGCTGAGCCAGAAGGAGACCACAAGCTTGAATTAACAAGCAAGACAGTTGCTGGCATGTATAAGCACTTCGCGAAGCGAAGTTAGAGGTATTTATTCCAGAAACTGAAGGAGTTGATCTGCTTGCACCTAAGGAATCTGTGCTTCCCCCTGAAGGGGATGTTGGCAATACTGAACCTTGCCCTACACCATTTGAACCACTATGGAGACCGTTGCTGGACTGGATCAGTGTTGGCTGTATATTAACAATAATTTGAACAAGTGATTGAACTATCTGAGATGCAGGTACAGGAAGGGAGAGTATTTCAATGACAGCAGTCTCAAGAACCAGCTGAGTATATGTGCCAGGATCCTGAATTTGGTAGAATGCTTTTTGGCCCTGAGAAGCATTTGCAGTTCCGGACTGAGATGCTGCTGGAGGCTTGTTATGTAGAGTACGCAATGCATTGTTTGAAGCATCTCCCGATGACCCAGACTTTGAGTTATTATGCAATGGAGGGATGACATTATTCACTATTCCCAATAATAGAGTTGCAAAATAGTCCAGAGGAGGGCACATGACAGGATTGGTTGAACTTATTTGCTGTGGAAATGACTCTGAGAAGGGAATCTGAAAGAAAGATAGACCCATTAAATAGTTTTAGAACAATATCATTTTAAACAATCCAAAAGAAACAAAACAGGGGAATTACCTTGCTTATCTCAAGTACATTGAGTATTCGAACAATAAGCTTTCCAGGAAGATGGCCATAGAAGTATGCAAGTATATCACGAGCAAATGTAAATCTTAGAGGATAGTAAGCAAGCAATGAAGTATACATGGCCAATAGTCTGTCTGCTGGATCCGTAGCATCGTTTTCAATAAGTCTATAAATAATTAAGGGGATAACTGGAAGCAAACGAGCTGCAATATCATCAAAGAACACTGGATACCTGTAAAGTTTGTCGTGGACTGTGTCAGTACATGTAATGTTCACAGCGATACCCAAATGGATGCATTATTCCCAACCAAAGGTTACATACAAACAAAAAAAAATGTAAAATGCAAGAGCAAACATAGAAAATTGCTTAAGGCAGCTTCTCTGATCACATTCCAAACAAAGTGTTGGATGCACTGACATTTATTGCACCAATTATTTGGTTAGTCTTTTATTATAACTTGGTCATCCATCAAGGCATCAGGGCATGCTTGTTTAGAGGTCCCTCTAAGGTGAAGGCGTTTTTTAGAATTGTGGTATTTAATAAAATTAATACAAATGATCTGCTGTAGACCTGACAGCTAATTCTCTGGATTTTTTTTATGTGTTTTTAAAGTTCAGAGACAAGCAATCATCTTTTTTTTGGACATTGATGTGGCATGGAAGCTTTGGAATAGGCTTTTTGGCATCTTCAATGAATTTTGGGTTTATTCATCCCGTGTTGATCATATTTTGACAACTACGTTCAGGGGTTTTGGGAGCAAAAAGGAGCATAAACTCCTTTGGCAGTGTGGTATTTATGGCTGGAGAGAAATGCAAGAATTTTTATTAAGAAATTTCTTCCTCTGCACCTTAGATGGGATAGACTAGTTTTTTTTGTCTTCCCTTTGGGTTTCAGGCCATGGTCTTTTTAGAGGGATGTCCTTAATGGACTTACCAAGGGATTGAAAAGCTCTTTTGAGATAATGCCTTTATTCTTGAACTGAAAATATGATTTGCAAGAAAAAACACTAGAGGAATTAAGATTCCAAATTCTCATATCTTGACTGGATGAAAAGTGGACAGAATCAATTAGAGACAAAAGGGACTGAAGCTCACAGCTTTCTCTGTCATTCAGATTTCTAAACATAATGGAAATTCCAAGAGAGAATAGGGTTTTAAACAGTAAATAAATTCTGGATGGTTAATTTATGCAAATGGGAAAGCCCATCAATGCGAGGGAAAACTTCAGAAAAAGGGATATTACCCACCTGGGTATCCTCCCTGATTCTAATTTTTGAACCATTACCAATTTCAAAGAGAATAGTAATCTAAAAGACAAATATCCTCGGGAAAATAAATTTCCAAGGACTTGCATGAGTAACATTCACCGCTGTGTTGGCATCCCAACCATTTTCAAGTATGCTTATTTATCATCCCTCTTTACTTTTTGTCTCTTCAGAAATCCTGTGGGGCCGGAAGAGAAAATACAAAACATTATGGGGGATTTTTTTGGGTCAGGGAGACGAAAAAGGTCTATCTACTTAATTGGGGATTTGTTGTAAATTCAAAAAGGAGGGGGATTTGTTACTGCAAACATATTGTCTCTTAGAACATAGGGAAAAGAGGTAGTTATAGGCAGTTACAAGGCAGTTACTTGGCTGTCATGTATAAATGAGAGAGGAAGGAGTGCAAGGGAAGAAGGAAAAATATTGGGATTGGGAATTTAGGAGTCTCTAACCACTCGAAGTGCTAGAAAATGGGAGTGTCCAGCCACTCGAAATGCTGGGTTTCTGTTCCTAGTATCTATCTATAAATTATGTGTGGTGTTATAGTACTGTTTAATTAATTGTTCAGTGTATGCTGTGTTGCTGTGTAGTATTGTGATATTTACAGTGTTTGTAATTCTGGAAGTCTTGTGACAGTTTGCTTCTTTGTAATTCTATTGAATATTATAAAATATCAGTCCAGTATTTAATAATTCAGAAGATATCAAATTGGGTCTCCAACAATGGAATCAGAGTGGTTCCAGTCCTGTGGCATGGAGAGGAGCAAAACGGGAGAGGAACGAAAGGGAGAGGGCCTGAGTACCAGCAGCCCTAAGTACCAGCTGCCATGTTCTAGTGGGAGGGATTGTTAGTATGCCGGTGACTGTTGGATCCACGAAGATCAATGACTAACGGAATTGATGGGCTGCCATATTTGTTGTTAGATGCTGCTGGAATTGATGGCCTGCAGAATTGCATCTTAGGGACAAGGTGAAAGTGCAGGGGGGTAATGTTAGAACCTAAGGGAAAGAGGTAGTTATAGGCAGTTACATGGCAGTTATGTGGCTGTCATGTATAAATGAGAGAGGAAGGAGTGCAAGGGCAGAAGGAAAAATATTGGGATTGGGAATTTGGGAGTCTCTAGCCACTCGAAGTGCTAGAAAATGGGAGTGTCCAGCCACTCGAAGTGCTGGGTTTGTGTTCCTAGTATATATCTATAAATTCTGTGTGGTGTTATGGTACTGTTGAATTAATTGTTTAATGTATCCTGTGTTGCTGTGTAGTATTGTGATATTTACAGTGTTTGTAATTCTGGAAGTCTTGTGACAGTTTGCTTTTTTGTAATTCTGTTGAATATTATAAAATATCAGTCCAGTATTAATTCAGAAGATATCACATTGGGTTTCCAACATTGTCTAAGAAACATTGCTATAGCTGGAAAATGGTTGTGGTAATTCTATCTAGAATCAGGTTCTTTTTGGCATCAGGACATTTGGAGAAAATACGAGCTCATTAAGATTGGGTGGGATGCTAGGGCTGTGATCAATGCAACTCAATCCAGTCCATGGAAATTCATCTCTCAGGGTTAGTGTTCATTCCTTTGGTTTTTCAGAATTGGGTATAGTGCTCAAATTCAATCTTTGGAGGATTTGTGGGTTGGGGATGTTTCTTTCTAAGTTTCTTATCACCAGCCGTAATGTTTGTCCTCCTTGTATCAACATCCCATTTGCAGCTTCTATACTGTACGGAAATTCTGCATTTTTCAGATTCCTTCAAAATCTTAATTAAATAGGAACTTCGGAGCTGGAGTCCCTCTTGAATTACTTGATTCTGTGAAGCCTTCTATGGATACAAGGATTTTGACTTTGGACTCTAATGTAATTTATTCTTGTAAATCCTTCCAATTCGTCATTTATTTCCCAAATGGGGATACATTCCTTCTTGCAGCCCCTCTCTAGATATCAAAGGTTCCTTCTATGATGAAGTCTTTCATTTAGACAGTATTACTCAACAGAACAAATTAATACAAATAAATTGTTGCAGGTTTGTAGACCAAAAAAAGCACTATCTTCTTTATGTGTCTCATGCTCTTCTAATTTTGAGACTAGTAGTCATTTATTCCTACACTCCCCAGCTGCAAGATATTTGTGGTATGGACATTTTGGTATTTGTTAGCGAATGCTGAATCATTCATAAAAGTTTGGACCAATTTCTGCTAATTAATTTCAGACTATACGAGAGGGTAAGGAGAACACAGCTCTAAAAAGCTGTGCAGTATTTGCAGTTATTTGGCGTCTATTGTAGGAGAGACACCAGAATTTTCAAGGATGAATATTTGCCATTATCACTTCTAAGGGGCCAAGTTTTCGTCTAAAGCTTGCTTAGGCAATGGTTTCTTGCTGGAGGTTTCCCTTTCTCTGATATTTAGTGAAATTGGTAGCCTTTGTTTCCTTGATGTGTATTTTTTTCTTTGGTTTTTGTTCTCTCTTGCTAACTTGAAAAAGATGTCTTGTCCTCTGCCATTGTACTCCTATCCTCTTCTATCCTAATAAATTTTCTTCTTGTAATAAAAACTGTCCGCAGTATAAGACAGTATTAAAACCATATAAAAAAATTAGGAAGAGACAAAATTTCCAGCTCTTCTGCTGGACATCTTTATTCATCTACTGTGATTGTCAATCAAACTCTAAAACTTCTGTATTGCTCTTCTTACGTTGCAGCCACAGAATGAGTATTTTAAAGATATCCATTTGTTTACTTCAATAAATGACAAATTTCTAAAGTTCTTGAAGAAACACAGATTATAATCTCGATTTCTTGTGCCAAAAATAACTCAAACAACTTATTGGTTATTAAGTTCCATTAGCACCAGATTTTTGTTTAACTAAAAGAATCAAGTTAGAAGAAGATGCTTGACCTCAGCAAAAGACAAGGTGAGTCATTATATTAACATAACCTACCTGTCCTTCCATGAAAGGTGATTTCCAAGAGCCTTTTGCAACTCAACCCGCTTGAATAGACCAGTGTAAAGCCAATGTTCAGCGGGGGCATGAGTCATAGTGAAGTGTTTTACTCTTTGCTGAAGCTCTTGTCTATCAAGAAGACTAATCTGCAATGTTTATTATTACATTATTACTCCATATATAAGAAAGACAAAAAGTTCCATAAAAATGTTTTCTTTTTGAAATATTAGAAAGTCTGCAGAGCAACTTCAGCATAAGTTAACATACTCCTAGATCAAGTAAAGACAATAAGAAGAAAAAAGAAGCAAGACTCTAGAAAGCTTCTTAAATAAACAGACCTCACAAAAACATTAGGATCAAAAGTTCATGCTTCTTTCAACTAAGAATTCATCCCAATTAATCAGGATGACGTTATAATAATAATGTTAATTGTATAAATTCTTGATGCATTTGTAATTTGGGATTTGTTTTGTATTAGGGTAAGAGTTTAACTACTTTTTGATAAAAGAAGAAATTTTATTATAGAGAGATAGATACAAGAGAGGAGGATGAAATATCATCTTAAAGAAGAGAAAACATAAAGACACAGGGCCTTGAGCAGAACACCAAAGAGAAGCCAAAAACAAAATCCTATCTGTTAAGATATCTAAAGGCAACAAAGTTGAAAATGCGAGCATACCACTCCACTCTAACAGTGTATACCAAAGCACAAGAAAATCGCACAATTTCACAAGGTTTGAGCATCCTACAGTATCAGGAGAAACTGCCCTAAATGTGGATGGCAAACCCAAATCTCACCAAAGACTCCAAACAGCTTATTCCATAAGGAAGCAACTACCAGGCTGTGTAACAACAAACAAGCTATTGTTTTAGCACTAGACATGCATATAATAGAAATAATATGAGAAAGAGCTGTATTCGGTCTTCAAATCTACGTGTCATTAGTATTAGCTTAATTCTATTGAGTACCACTGTCCAAATAAATGACTTCACCTCTCAAGGAGTTCTAGATTTTTAAATGAACTTGTCAAGAAGGAAAAAGTCCCTAAGTGAGTAAGATAGTGAAAATAGGACTTAAACACTGCTAGCATTTTAGTCATTTGAAACAATAAAGTTTGGGTAACAATGAAACAAAGAGAGGGTACAATATCTATAAAAGACATAAAATTGACTATTCAACAATAAATAAAGGGACCATTAATTACCATAAATTTTATCCTTTCTATTATTTTTGTGTACTTTCTCATTCTTTTTTTTGGGGGGGAGGGGGGGTGAGGAATAAGAGAGGCCAAGTATATGTGTTGATCATCCACAATACAATCAGAGTTAGAATATGCATACCACAATGTGCAAAGCATGGGGATCATCATCACGATCAATAAGTGCCAGAAGCAAGATATCTAAAGGAAGCAACTCATTTGACCAAACAAAAAAGGCAAGGCTTGCACAAGCTTTTAACAGCAGGTCCTGAAAAGGTAAACTATATGAATACTTGGATAGTACTATAAAAGTACTGATCAACAGAAGCAAAAGAAACAGAAAGACTCAGCAGAGCTGCCAACAACCTGTAAGGAATGCCCTTGCTGAACCTCTACTTGAATATGATGAAGCAGAACATCCACCATTGTGTAAATATTAGATGTCACCTCTTCAGGAGAAACTTCCCTTAGGACACGTGCCTAGACATATATGGAGAGTTTTAGAAATGATATTATCAAAATGCAAATAAAGATTGAAATAAGCAATGGAAATTTCCTTAAAAGATGCTTAGATACATTATGTTAAACATGATCGATTTTTTTTTTGAGGATACCATAAGATGTTCTAGATGGTAGCAATAGAATGACAAGCATTCAGACAGGTGTCAGAATGTTAATACCAGATTTCCGCTGTTAATGTTTTCTGCATGCCCATGCATTAATATCCATGCACCAGCACACAAATATTGTCGATGCTGAGGGAAACTATGACTGAGATAGGTCATAACATAACTAGGATCAGCTGATGGCGAAAGAAGCTTCGTGCACTGGTGTATAACAGTGGTTTGTGTCTGCACAAGTGTCTTTAATATTAATATACATACCCAGAAAAATAAGCACATAATAATATCAAATTTCTAACAAATTGTATGTGCTAGCTTCTGTCCTTCTAAGTTTTATAATACTGGAAAGTTGCTAGTGTATTGCTAAAGAATGTTATTTATAATATAGAAATTACTTACATTATGATAGAAGTAGCTGCCAAATAAATTTGTATGTGAAAAAAGAGTAGTCTATATAAAGCATAGTTTCATAATCTTCACTGAATAGAACTGATGTTAGAGAAATAGTCTAAATCAGGATGTCAATTGGTTTATAAATTGTTAATTATTCGAGATGCAATCAATTGGTAGGCCTTTGTCAAATTGCTAAAGCTTATGGAATAAGTGGTAACATGGTATTGTAGCTTCTTTGACCGTGCAGTTCTTTGACCAAACAGTCAAGTGTTCCATCCTTGGTGTCTTGATTTTGATAATTGATATAAATTAAATTTCATGTCATGGCCAACCTACGTTTGTCCATGTAACAAGCCTAAAATGGTTATCATGTGATGGAGTGTGTTAGAGATAGACCTCAGTCCTAAATCTTCACCCAATGGCTCAAGTCGATGGAAAGATAATATAAGAAGAAAAGATGTTTCTTTGGTTTCTTTAGATTTCAAGTGAGGGATGAAACTGAAATGCTTTTCCTGATTGAAACATGGATGGGAGGAAAGCTCCAGATACAAGTACCCAGATTGACTGCTACTAACCACCAATTCATTTTTAATCGAAAAAAAGATCTTATTGGAGAAAAAATTAATGGAGTACAACTAGGGTGAGGAATAGATACCCTCCAAAACAGAGAGTCAAAGGAAATATAAAACAAGAAAAAAAAAATGCAAAAAAGCTGTCCAGGCTTCCAGCACAACATAAATGGAAACTCCCTTGAAACAACCATGAGTAGAGCACTAGAGAAAAAGCCTTAAACACAATAGTATCCCATGCCATAACATATCTGGGGGCAAAGAGATGTCCTGAAAGATGCAGGGATTCTGCTCCAAAGCAGATGCACTGTAAAACTGCATGAACCACACATTGCCACAAAGTTTTGTCCTCATTTTTTTTTACCCAAAACCTTTCAAATGTATCATTGGAAACTACTCCAAAGTCGAAAGGCACACAAAACATTTGTGGATTTAGCTTTTTAATTGTCAGAGAGTGATATAACTATGATCATTTATTTTTAAATTATTCTACTACTAATATTAGTTTCCTTTTTCTAAACTAGTACAGTCTCTTATTGTGGGAGGGGTTACATGGTACACCTAAGGCCTTAACTTTTAGGGGGTTTGGTACTAGGAATGTTTTAAATCTTAGAAAGTTACATTTCAAGAATGTTTTATTCTTGGAATGAGATTCTAGGAAAATTCAGAAAATGTGCTTGGTTACTATTCAATTTTTCTGAGAATGGAATGCAACATTCATATTCCTGTGTTTGTTTCATATAACATATTCCGAGGAATGTAAGTAAATTTCACAGAAATACCCTTTAATTAAGTTAAAAGAAATTAAGTAAAATAATATATGTACCAAGATAATTCCAGCATTATAAATAATTCTATC
>JASKGM010000001.1:4050472-4062897 GCA_034509205.1 Ceratonia siliqua | reverse complement strand
ATTAATTTTAATAAATTATATTTATTAAATATAAAAATCATTATATTTAACAAATGTTGAAATTACATTTATTAAATTACATTTATTAAATATACAAATAATTTTATATTCTATCATTATATAATTTTATATTCTCATATTAATTAATTTTTTTTATTTGGAGATATTATCATAGGAGTATTTGGGTAATAAAACATTCCCAAATTTTCTATTCCCTCCCAGAATCTTTCTAACCCATGTGTTTTGGAAGAAATGTTTCATTTGCAAATTCTGAAAAAGTAGATTTCAGGGAAAAGTTACATTACAGGAATATTTTTTCAAACTTTCTACTAAACAAAGGAAAGTTTTTTTCCAACTGAACATTCACAGGAATGTGAAAACATTCCAGGTACCAAACGCCCCCTTAAGGTGTTAAATGTTTCCTTTTATTTATTGATATATTTTTGTAATTAAAACAAAAGCAAGTGGAGCTTTGAAAGTAAAAAAAAAAAACGAATAGCTCATGATCCAAAATTGAGTGGCTGAAGTCTCTCATTGGATCTTCTCATCTTCTGATTCAGAAAAACTTAATTGCATGCATGGAATATTTACTTTATATTTCAGTTCTTCCTTTTAGTAATTAATTTTTCTAAATAAGAAAGGTTGAAAGAAAAAATCACTACATATGTACTTCTATTCTTTAACAATCTAATAGCCATGCCTGCAGACATGCAGACAAACTTGTATAACAAACCTCCTGCCATGCTTGTATTGCAAGGCTCCTTTTATCTATTCGACCACCCAAGGCTTCACGCAGAACGGAAGGAAAGTAGCGAAGTGTTTTTTCAGACCATGTATGCTGGCTGGTTGCCATTATTTGTTCCAACATAGTTTGGAGATACAGCATATGATCAGCATCTGCAATCCCACGTGTTTTAATAAGGATAGCAAGCGTTATTACAGTTACTCGATTCAAAGTTTCAGTAAATTCAGTTGGACCCTGTAAATTTTCAAAAGAAAAGAAAAGAAATAAAGCATCAGTCTGGTTCAGAAGAACTAGTAAGCTAGAAAAAATATATTGAAGTATAAAAAAAATAGAAGTTGCAGTTTGGAGACCAAAGCAAACACCTTTCCTTCCCTTTTAACCAAGAAGAAATCTCTCAATGAGAAAATAAGATTCAGGCACAGATTTTCAGCTAATCTGAATACTCGATGATCCCCTCGTTTTCCTTTTAGAGCAGAAATTATCTTTGTAACATCGTACATTAAGGCTTTGCTTTTTCCCAGGTACCTACACAAAAAATAGATAAATAAATTGATATAACTCGCAGCATTGTCTAATTCCTGGCAAAATGAAAAGACTTATCCTCTTCTGAGTCCATTTCTAGAAGCTAGGGACAGATTTTGGGGGCAAAGGTCCAAATGGCATGGTAAAAGATCATTAGTTTTGAACCAGCTTATTAAAACATAAGGGGCAAAAGAAACAAAAGAAAGAATCCATACAATGGCAAACTATCTTTAATTTTGGCAGAAGGAAAATTTTATATTATGGCACAGAGTAATACCTGTACAGTGGAAGCAATCGATAGTTCAATATCTCAAGCACCAAAAGTGTTACTCCAGGCTTGCTCAATAAAGAAGGATTTCTTTGCACTAAATGCTGTAAAAGTAGCATTTCAAGAGATAATACTGGCAAGGAAACTTGTGAATGAAGATACAAAAACATAGGAAATGTGGGATACGAATATAAAAAGCCCAAGAAAAAAGATTAAAATAGATCATTTACGCTTCATCATACCCTAAGAAGCATAAGCATTAGGTCATTGATTGACTCCATGATAAGAACCAGATGAGGTAAGAGATGAAAGAACTAATTATAATTTTTCTCAGACTTTCTTAGTATGTCTTGAAATCCACCAAAGGAAAAGAATAACTAAACATTGCAGACTGTGTGTCAAAATAAGCAAGAGATAAGCATTAATTGCTTTACACGTCCATATGACTATTTTCCATATGTATATATGTGTGTGTACACGTGTGTGTGTGTGTGCATATGGGGATTGCTAACCTACTCATAGTTATGTGGAGGTTAGCAATCTATGCATTTTGTAATGGATATAAATCATTCCTCTCCCTTTAAAAGGCACAATAAATGTAAGGGCATTTAGTTTATTTTGTTTGAAAGACATAATAAATGCAAAGATATTTAGGCAATTTCTTCAAAACACAAAGTTTGAGAAAATGACCTAACAACCCTTGCATTTATTGTGTCCAAACAAATTGACCTAAATGCCCCTACATTTATTGTGCCTTTTAAAGAGAGGTGATTCTTTTGTCCATTACAAAATGTGGAGATTGCTAACCTCCGCATAACTATGAGGAGATTAGCAATCCCCTATATATATATAGAAATAGGGGTTCCACCACATGGTTTCACACGTTTGGTATTTAATTTCACCTAGTTCCTACTAAATACACTGTCAATGCTTGAAAACAACCTTTTGATTTACATGATATAAAACGAATAACATAAGAAGCAATAATCTTGGAGAGTAAAGAAATTACATTGAAATGTGAGCGAAATAGTGAATGAGGTGCAATGAGCAACAATCTAGTATATGTTTCAACCATAGCAATGCTGGGTACAACCTGCATACAAATATGAAAGATAACTATCTCAAGATGGTTATTTCTCTGAACCACAAGAACCGAGATTAAAATTATTGATTTCCACTTCTTCAAAGAAATTCCCATCAGAGGAAATCATTGCTGAGGATGTTATAACCAGACCTCTTTGCCTATGATATTATAGTAACAATTATACTACCTCAGTTATGAGGTACAACAACCAAGTTAATAATAAATAACACACGAAAGGGAGAAAGAGAAAAAGAATTAGAAACAACCTGCCCAGAAAACAAAGATTCTTCCATTTGATAAGACAGCTTCATACATAAGTTCATAGCAAATCCAGACAACAATGACATAGGCAATGGGCTCACTTCTCGTGTAGCCACTAATCTCTCTGCTGGCTGTAGATTTGGTCCTGGTAGCAACTCAGTAACTCCAGCAGAAGTTAACCAATTCATTACTGTTTCACAAGCAGGTTGTGCCATTGTGTAAGACACAACCCAAAACATCCCTATTGAGCGTTCATCCATATTCATATAATCCATCATGCGATCCCCTGAAAGGTCATACGTGCTTAACAATGAGCACATACACTACAATATCATATAAATTTAAACAAGAAATATAGCAGCACTTAAAGGCTCATTAGAATAATGCTTTCAAGCAATATCAAAAAAATAATTCAAGTGCAATATAACAGTTGCTCCTTCAACAAACTGCCAAAATTTGAAGAGATAAAAGCATAGAAATAAAATATATATTATATATAGTAATGTTAAAGGATAAAGAATTTATTGTCTGTTGGAGATATTAATAAAACCATTATAGTACCTTCTCCGAACAACTTATTGTCTGTTGGAGATATTAATAAAGCCATTATAGGATTAAGTAGTCCTTGATATGGTATCAAAGCCTCTAATGACCAAGTGGAGTTCGATTCTTGCCACCTCTATTCTCTTAATTAAATTAAATTTCAGTATGAGGAATGATGGGTTTGTGCTTGTCCCTGTTTCAAGCCCAAAGGGCTTTCACATGAGTCCTTGGTATTATCAATCCTAGGCTTCTCCTAACAGTTTAGGCTTTTCAGATTAAGTCCTTGGCATTATCTTCATTAGATAATTATCTCTTATCAAGAGGTTAGGATATAGTCTCACCTAGCCTATTTTTCTGTCATTATCTTCTGTTTTACTGTGCTTATCATTATCTCCAGTAGACCAGTAGTATTGAAAATAAAGATATGCGTTGCAGGCTAGTATCAGTTTTTAGCCTTCACACTCATAATTAGACCTCATTGTTGGGCTAGCTTCAGGCTTTATTTTGCATTGAACATGTCAGGTTTCGGGCTTGGGCCCTTTAAAAATTTCCAAAAGTCAACCCTGTGGCCCAACCCACGATTAGGTGACTTAGGTCTGCTCATAATGCTTATGTCTTGTAATAAAGTAAAGAGAGAATGAGAATGGGGAAACACACAATAACTCTTAATACTCCCCCTCAAACTGGAGCATATATATCAATCATATCCAGCTTGTTACAAATGTATTGAACCCGGGGACCCATTAAGTACCTTAGTAAAGACACCAGCAAGTTGTTCTCCAATTTTAATATGGCTTATGGAGATCTGGCCACACTAGATCTTCTCACAAATAAAATGATAATCAGCTTCTATATGTTTCGTCCTTTCATGAAAAACTGGATTCGAGACAATATGAATGGCTGCCTGATTATCACACCATAACGTCATGGGTCCAGAACTCCTAAAACTCCTTCCTCCAACAGTTGAGATACCCATAGAAGTTCACACGTTGCCTGGGCCATGACTCGATATTCAAATTCTGCACTTGATCTTGCCACCACATTCTGCTTTTTACTTTTTCAAGATATAAGATTTCCTCCCACAAACACACAATATCCAAAAGTAGTTATCCTGTCAATAAGTGACCCAGCACAATCGGCATAAGAGAAACCTTCAATTCTACAGTGCCTATGATCACTGTAGAGAAGCCATCATCCGAGCACATTATACAAGTACTTCAATATGCCCTGTAATGCATCTAATGAACAGTACGCAGAGATGCCATAAACTGACTTACAATACTAACAGCAAATGATATGTCAGGGCGAGAAATAGTGAGAGTTTAACTTCCCAACTAATCTTCGGTATCTCTATGGATCAGACAATAATTTACCATCATCTGCTCTGAGTTTCAAATTTGGGACCATAGGAGTCTTACACGGTTTGGCTCCAAGTAATCTTGTCTCCGTTAATAAGTCTAGTACATACGTTCTCTGTGATAAAAGAATACCCTTCTTGCTACGACTTACTTCAATCCCAAAAAAATATTTTTGGTGGCCCAACTTAGTCTGAAATTTGGATTGGAGGAAGCTCTTAAGGGCATCGATGCCATATCTATCATTTCTAGTGACTACAATGTTATCCACATATACCACCATTATAATACACCCAGAACTGGAGTGTTGATAAAACACCAAATAATCATAACTGCTCCTGTGTAGGCCAAACTCAAGAACCACCTCACTCAACACCCAAACCAAACTCAACGTGATTGTTTTAACCCATAAAAAGATTTGCGTAATCGATAGACTTTATCAATCTCCCTCTGAGCAACAAATATAGGTGGTTGCTCCATATAAACTTCCTCCTGGAGATCGTCATACAAAAAGGCATTCTTTACATCTAATTCATGAAGAAGGCTGTGGCAAGAAGCAGCCAAAGAAATAAACAAACAAACAGAGGCTAATTTGGCAACAAGAGAAAATGTCTCAGAGTAATCAATACCATAAGTATGAGCATATCCTTTAGCTACGAGACGGGCCTTGAAACGAGTAACCGATCCATCAAGATTAACCTTCATTGTATAGACCCACTTACACCCCACAGCCTGTTTGCCAGAAGGGAGAGGAACAAGATCTCAAGTATGATTTTGGTCAAGGGTAGTCATTTCTTCCTTCATAGCAGAGGGCCAACCATCATGAGCAAGAGCGTCCTCACAGTTGTAGGGATAAGGACATCATCAAGGGAGGCAACAAAAGACCAAGAAGCAGAAGACAAATGGTCATAGCGAGCAAAGGAAGAAATGGGATAAGTTTAAGAACGTTTACCTTTCTTAAGGGCAATAGGGACGTATGAGATTGGGTCTGGAGATGAGGACAGTTGTAGTGACCGGGATTCAAGAGTCTTAGAGGACATAGCCAGTAGATCCTGCAAGGGTTTGGGAGGGTTCAGAAGGGCGAGGTCGACAAAAATATACCTGAGTAACAAGACGAAGGGCTAGGGGCTCACAAACAGGCTCGATGTACTAGACCTAATACACGAGAAAGTGATTAGTGGGTGCGTAAGAGACAGGCTAGTCAGCCTAAAAAGGGGTAGACTCAAAGAAAGTAACATCGACAGAGTCAACATAATGACTTAAGTCAGGAGAGAAACAACGATACCCCTTTTGAGATCGAGAATACCCAAGAAAAAGACACTTCAAGGAGCGAGGATCAAGCTTGGACACACGAGGACGCACATCATGAACAAAGCAAGTATAACCAAAGATACAAGGAGTTAGCAGAAACAGAGGCTGAGACGGATGTAAAACAGAGTAGATGGACCGACCATCTAACACAGAGGAAGGTGAACGATTAATTAAAAAAAACAAGCAGTAGAAACAGCATCGACCCAGGAAATTTTAGGAACATTCATACGAAACAAAAGAGCACGGGCAACTTCCATTAAATATCTATTCTTTCGTTCGACTACCCCGTTCTATTGAGGGGTAACACTACAAGAGGACTTATGTAAAATACCATGCTGGGTGAGAAATTAAGTAAAGGACGAGGAAAAGTATTCTTTAGCATTGTCACTAGGCAATATCTTAATCAGAGTATGAAATTGTGTTTGTATTTCAGAATGAAATGCAGAAAATACGAAAAACACTTCAGAGTGATGCTTTATTAAATAAAGCCAAGTGGCACGAGAGAAATCATCAACAAAAGTGACAAAGTATCTAAATCCAGTTTGGAACACAATTGGACAAGGACCCTAAATATCTCAATGAACAATATCAAAGGGAGATAAAGCCCATTTATTACATGCATAGGAAAAGAAGCATAACACTGTGTAGCAAACTGACAAGACTCACATTCTAATTGAGACACGGACTCGACACTAAGACATAATTTCTTCAAGACTGGAAGCGAGGAATGACCAAAGCGGCAATGAAGGTCCAAGGGTGATGTGGTGCTGGAACAGGCAATGGAGGAAGGTATGGAAGATAACGGGCACTCCAGAATGTACAAACCGTTAGATTCCTGGCCTCTACCAATAATCGTCCCAAGATCTTGAAATACATAATGGTCGAGGAAAAATTCAATATTGCACCAAAGTACTCGGGTGAGCTTACTGATACAAATCAAATTGAAAGGAAAATTAGAAAGGTAAAACACAATAAATAAAGGGATGGAAGATGAGGGATTAGCTGTACCACTCCAAAGAACTGAGGTGGATGAACCATCTCGAAGGTTACATTAGGCAAGCGGGACAAAGGAGAAAACGAGCTCAGAATACCTATGTCGTCAGTCATATGATTGGTGGCACATGAGTTAATAACCCAACCGTTGAGAGTAGAGGAAAGACAAGCAGTGGAGGGACCGGTTTGAGCCACAATCGCGGAGAATTATGCAGAGCACTGAGCTACCTAGAACTGAGCAAGCTGGACATACTCATCAACGGTCAAGTAAAGTTCTTAGGTTCACCCCCTGGCTGAGGTCAAAACAACTATATTAGCTACCCACTGCTACTTAGCAAGAAGTTTGGGACAATTACGCTCGCAGTGACCCGTTCCTTACAGTATTTACACGTAAAAGTTTTTTATACAGCTGAGTCTCGTCCACCAATCCGGTCACCCTGGGAACCACCGCGGCCGCCCCGATAACCACTGGGGTACTAATTCCCAAGAAAGCACGTCTCCCCTGGGCTAGTCACACTCTTAGAGGATTCTTGATTTGTCCAGAGTAGACAAAAGTACACATCTTGTAGTTTCGGTTTGTCAAAATTGATTAGGATCTGGGATCGAGCTGCACTATACTCACCACAAAGACTAGTAAGAAAGCCGATAGCTATCATTTGCTCATGCTGTTCCTGCATCTCCCGAACATCACTAGTAATAGGGAGAAGGGTATTGAGTTCCTCATAAACTTTCTTATACTGAGTGAAGTGATCTGTTAAGGAAATATCATTCTGCTCTGTAGAAGTCTTGAAGAACATCAAAGATATGAGCCAGATCCTCCTTGTCCCAATACAATGATTCCAAATAATCCCAAAGATCTTTAACTGTGTCACAATGAGTGGTGATGTCCTCAACATGGGCTTCCAAAGTTTGTCTGATTAGGCCATAAATACGATTATCCTCCCGAATCCATTTCTTTTTAGAAGCCTCATCTTGGGGAACAGGGCTAGTCAAATGCTCCTCCATCTCCACACCATACTGGAACATTTCAACACGTTTCCTCCATTGAGCATAGTTACGAGGACTCCCTAATTTCCGATCGATAATCTTAGTAAGTGCTAGAATTAGTTCAAACAAAAATCGCCGAGCCTCAGTAAACCCAAAAGCAACATGACTAATATATAACCCAGAAGCAACCTTACTAATTGTGGAATTATCTTCAGCCACGATTACACAACATAAGAGAATACAAAAAAGCAAGAGAGAATAGGCTCTACCCAGAAATAAGGATTAATCTCAACAAAGATCCCAAATATCAAAAAAATATGAGCCAAAATAAAGTTCTAAAAAATACAGCCAAAGAGACCACTAAAAAGGAGAGATAAACGGAACAGCCACACTGGATTGGCCACAAATACACCGAAGATGTTTTTCGACACTAGTCGTCGATGAGGCAAAGAGAGCTGGCGATGTCGTCTGACACGCCGGCAACCACCACCTAATGCTGGAACGTCACTAAAACGCGTTTACCCAGTCTGAACTCACCGATTGCAGAACGTCGCAAGCCATTATAGATCTCACTGCCGTCAATTACCCTGCTAGCAACGTGGTTCAACTGTCACTAACACCCTACACAACCACCACAGCTCCAAACACCGGCCACAATAGCAGATATTGAACGCACAAACAAGCTCCTTAGTTGCTCATCACCGTGGTCCTTGCGACCACGCTACCGAGAGGAACACCAATTAGAGGACATTGGCCCTCAATCACTACCAGTCAAGGGTGGGTCCACTGAGATTGGTCTTTCTCAGCCACAGAAAAGGGGTTATTTTAGGAAATAGGTAGAAAGAAAAGGAAAAGTAAATTAGGGTTCCAAGAGAAAAATTAGAAAGGATCTGATACCATGTAATAAAGTAAAGAGAGAAATGAGAATCGGATTACTGACTTGTCTATTCAGGTTCTCTATGTGTCTATTTATAATAAAATATTAGGTTCCATTATATTAAAGGCTCAACCCACTAGGGCAACACATGATACCTAATACCATAAGGAAACACACAATAACTCTTCACATGTCTCAACCATGAATTTCAACAAGTGATAAAAGTAGTGTTGTCAAAAGTGGCTGAGAGAGCTACATCAGAGGTGATGGCAAGTCTTTTGGAGCCAATGCCTCAAGGAGCTTGAGTCGGAGTAGGTTGCATGATGTGGCTGTGATGTGCCACGTTTCAGTGATATGACTAGCTAGTGATGCAGCTACATCCTTCGTTTTTTGCTAGATGAGCCATCCATCTTCAATTAAAATACAGAACAACCAATGGGCCTTTGATCTAAAGGGGTGTTTGAGTCAAATTTTGGTTTCTGCACCTACCTAGGGGAGATCTGTGAAAAATCAGATGATTGATGTTTTCAGTTGTCTCTGGTTATTTCATGCAATTCTCCCTTTTTCTCTCATAGATGCTGAAAAACTCTTCTGCTGTACTTTTTATATTTGGTCAACTGAAGCAAACTCAAAATGTCAGGTTGCTCTACACATATTTTAGTCCCTCACCCATTTGGTTTATAGTTCATACTTCATAGACTCTTACTTAGGTTTAGTCACACTCAGACACAAACTTAGTTTTTAATATGTCTTCCGTGACTTTTATGTATTTGATACTGTACTAAATCATGACTAAATGTGCATTAAAATATCTAATTATATTAACTCATTTTTTCATCAAATGGAGTCATCTCACATCAATGATGCAGCCACCCACCTCGCACATTGGAGTGATGAAGTTTTAGGGCTTGCCGCCTCAACAACACTCAATAAAAGAAGAATTTTTTAGTAGATAAAGAGAAGAATAGCTGATTGAGTTAATTTTTACTAGAACCTACACCAGTACTTACATTAACCACAAGAAGAAGTATTACAAGGCTGTCAGTAAGATACAGCTAGAGTTTTTTTTTTTTTGGATAGAAAAAGAAATTTAATAATAGGGAAGATAGAATAGAAGAGGAAAGAGCCTGAGCTACACACTATAGAGATGCCAAAAAAACTACTCTGTCCCATAAACCATCTATAGACAAGGAGACAAGAGTTATCCACAATAACTTTCCAAATGTTACCTTCACATCCAACTAGAAATAGAAGTGCATAGAAGGAGGGGGGGGGGGGGGGGGGATCCTCCAATAACAACTAAAACAGAAATAAGGAAATAAAAGAAAACAAAATAGCTCAAACGAGCTCATTGATTCCCCCGTAAATCAGTAAGAGAAAGCTTCCTGAAGAAACCAACAAACTAATTTCATCTGAATTAAAGTGTATAGTGTATATTAAACTAATACCATTGAATGTTCCATGACATCCATTAGAAGAAAGATAATATAGAAGAAAAATAAATTAAAAGACGAAGAACGAAGCTACACTAACAAGTGATCCTGCATCAAGTTTTGTCATGTAGAGGTGCTACTTGTATAAATGAATGCAGCACATAATCCAAAATACAAATTGATTGTAATTTTTTAGTGTGAAGTTTATTATTGTTCTATTCCGTTATTACTCACTTTCAGGAAAAGAAAAGAAAGTCATCAAACAATAGGCATATTGTTAAATTCGATAGCAGTAACGTAGAGTAAGAACTTATAATGCAAAATGGACCTTATGGACTAACAGCGAACCATTATATAGTATTTGATAATAATATCAATAGCAAAGAATGTAAGACTGTACCTTTGCTTGCTTGTCTCCACCATTCATCTATTTGCTTTCCCTTTTGAAGCTGCTCATTGTTCAGATATTCTCTGGCTGATGTGTTCAACGACCAAATACGTAAATTTTGACAACTGCTAACAAAATCAAGCAAGATAGTTTGAGGGTTATTAGGATCAGAGTTTCGCTCTTCTCTATGAAATGAAAGAATCTTTCTGGTTGTCTCCACCTGTATGCAAAGGGTTATTACATCAACTCTAGTATTAGTTCCAGCACAAAGTAATTTCACTAAATTGTACCAAACTAGAAAGTCAAGAAATGAAAAATATCCATTTATCAAGAAGATTGTGGACTAAATGCCCTTCACAGACAAAAGAATTTATATTGGATCACAAGTGGGAAGAAAAACAAATTTGCATCTCTGCAATGAAGGAAAGAGAAAGCAATGAAACTAACATTAACTTTACTACCTTTCTAGCATCTGAATTCAAAGCATTCATGACCAGCTCAAGTCGAATTATTTGTGCAAGCAACCAAGTCACATGATTTGTCTTTAGAAGGTGATCATCCTCTGTAAGACGTAAAACCAGCTTGTCCACAAATTCAACAAAATCAATGCACCCACTTTTCATAAGAAAATAGAAAATATCAGAGAAGACAAGCCAGTCCTGCCAGCAATTTATCTCTGCAAAAATGGTATTATTTAGAAAGATTTAGCTTTATGAAGATAACAACCAAAACATTTCCTAGAATTGATAATTATGAATTTTTCCACATTGAACACAGCATAACCAATCATAAACTATAAAGATAACCCAACTAATTAACAACACTAGCAACGTTTTAGCTTTTCAACTCAAGTTCAACTATTGAAAAGTTGATGGATGGCTGAAGGTGATGACAGGTTGTTGACCATTTGATATGTAATAAATGTTAAGAATCAATCATACCAAGAGCTAAAGCTAATAGGAAAAGGCCAAGAATAGCTTGATTTATGTCTCTCACACAAGAGAATGTGGGTGGCAAGGAACAACACATTACCACTTGGTTAAAGAGGCTCTAGTACTACGTAAAAAGCTTAATCTATTAGTATTAGGAGAAATCCTAGGAACGGTTGCAATATATATCACTAAATGTAATGAAGTCCCATATATCAATTTAGTAATGTATGTGCAGCCACTATATTCCCAATTTTTAAATATAATAATACTGATATTGACACTATCCAGCACATAATTGAATTAGCATTTAATATATATTCATGATGCTTCTTTGTATCTAAACAGACAACATACATCATAAATGATATGTCTACAAATCCTTGTCAACCAATTATGTGAATTCTACAACTTGCTCCAAACTGATTTAAGCAGCACCCAGCTGTCCCAAATAGATGACGGTTAAAAAGGATGGAAAACAATAATGTGGACATAAGCTAGCAAGTCAACAAAAGTGTCTTACAATCCTCCTTTCAACACTAACAGCATTTACTAGCCTGATGCAAGTATTTAATGGAGATCGAGGTGCTGACCAAGTCCATGTTCCCAAATACTCTCAAGATCCATTGAATGGAATTGGCAGTCCAATGAATAGGGCAAGGACAAAGAGGATGAAAGAGGCTTTACAAGGCTTGATCGTGGAAGTGGAATACAAAGAGGCTGCTCTAG
>JASKGM010000001.1:3975155-3986847 GCA_034509205.1 Ceratonia siliqua | reverse complement strand
AACCTATGTGGATTTTTTTGGCTTACCTCTTTCTGATTTTACCAACAATTTTTATGGGTTTAGATTTTGGTTTAAGTCGTATAATACTTATCTTGTCCCATACTTTCATATAATATATATAGCTTACCTCTTTCTGATTTTACCAACAATTTTTACTTAAACCAAAATCTAAACCCATAAAAATTGTTGGTAAAATCAGAAAGAGGTAAGCCAAAAAAATCCACATAGGTTTGTTGGTAAAAAGCGGAGGGCTCACAATAGCTATTACGAATTGAGCTACACCCTATCTCTCCCCATTAAATATAAAAAATCAAAATCGATTTAGTATTGGGTGGAGGTGGAGGTGGAGTGCGCAGGATAAGAGTCACAAAACTCCACCCTCTCGTGTCTGAGTGAGAGTATACCTTTTTGTCAGAGTCAGCGTGCGTCACTCATTCCCACACACCAAATTAACACACACAGCCACAGCACATCACAGGCACCCACTTTTGTTTTCTCAACTTTGTTTCTCACACCGATCCCATCGACAACACTCTATCGCTCTCTTTTCCTCCGAAAAATCTCAGTTCCAGAACCATGGAAGGTCTTCCCCAAGGTTACCGTCCCAACGTTGGAGTCTGTCTCATCAACTCCGATTATCAGGTTCTTCACCATCTTCCTCTTCTATCTCTGTCTCTTTCTCTCTCTTCCCTTTTTCTGTCTGTTCTATTTATTGCCTAATTTATAAAAATCTGTACTTGCTCTTTAACTACTTAAATGTACTGGGTTTTCGTTTTTATTTTATTTTTTGGGTTTGTTTCTTGTTACTTCAATTTTTGGCAATTATATTTTCCTGATTTTATTATTGTTTTATACAGGTGGGGTCTTCTATTTCTGCGGATTTTCATCTCTACTAAATATGCAGAATTTTCACCAAAATTTTAAATAAAAAAGCTTCAAAATTTATCTATTCTGGGGGCTCTTATAAAATATTTTATTTTTCCTGTGGTGTTCCCCAAGTTTCTAATGGTAATTTATCTCTTCTGGGTTATTGGTTAATTTGATTCTTATTTGGTAGAGGATTCCGTATTATCTTTTTGCATCGTACTTTCATTATTTAGATTTGGAAAATTAATTTGATGTGTAAGTTCTTTTTTTTTTCTCCCATTTTCATAATTTCTTCAAATGTTAAGTAACATAAGGAGCACTCGCACCAATGAACCAAAAAAAAAAAAAAAACAAGAATTTTATAAACCTAATATTTTTTTTCATCTCAGACTGACATCCTCTGAACTGATTTCGTTCTGAACCTGGCCACAATTTTTAAGCATTGTTAGATGAACTGATTAAAATGTGTGATGGGCGTTTTAGTTGTTTCTCCCTTTTTTATTTTCTGCTTTCTATATTTGAGATTATCCAAAATGTTACAATCTCTACTGGTAATTTGAATTTGAGATACCATGTTTTGTGGTTTAGAAAATTTATAGAAATACACAATGTGCTATTCAGCATCTATTTTCCATTTGTTTAATGGCAACCTGTTCAAACTGTTGGAGACAAAAGTAGTTCTGAAGTAAAATATTTTTTCTGTCCATGTTAGAGTTCTTTGGTTACATCAGGTTTATCTTTATGAACGTTAAAAAAAAACCTTACTTTTAAATTTGTCTCTTTTCCAGGTTTTTGTGGCTTCCAGATTGAATGTACCAGGAGCATGGCAAATGCCTCAGGTCACATTCTTTTTACCATGAATTCAAATGAGTTAATTTATAATCTGTAGCTGAAAGAAAGAATTTGAACTGAAGACATCATATAGTGTAGAACCTCTTTGTGGAGGGCATTGATTGAATCTTATAAGCAGGTTTCTTTGTGACAACTACTTATAATAACTAGATACCATATCAACAGTAAAGGCATATAAATGCTATAGTAGCTGAATTTTGTTGCAAACGACTATTGCTATTGCCTCCGTGGTGAGAGCTGGAAAGAGCTTAGCCTCTTAATTGACATCCTGACCTCTCCTGAGTCCTGTTGATGTTGTCTTCTGAGGGGATCTTTGCTATATTTCCAAAGAAACTGTCAAGCTATAATTAGGCTTTCCTTTCATGAGCAATTCACCCACAAATATTGGCATTGTAATGCCGTATGAGAAAAGGGAAACTATTTTATTAATTAATGATGTCATAATGATTAGGAATATGGGATAACATATCCCTAGACTCAAATGCCTTTATCAATAATCCCTAATTACTGATAAATTTGGTGTAGAATTGAGTTTTGAGTGAATTAATAGTTTTTCTTTAATTTTCTGTTTCTTGTTCATGTTCTACATCACTTTGGCTTTACATAAGTAGAGAATACCATTGCATATAATGGTGTCTGCATTGTTCCCATTGATTTATTAGATAAATTGTCATTACTAGCCATCTTCAACACTAGAAAAAACCCTTCCTATTCTGTATTGGGTCTATTTTGGCCTTACCGTACTGAACAATGGACCTCCCCTCTGGGAAGCTCAATATGCAGTATAGCTTAGATGACCCTGCCCAGGGATTTAGTTCCTAATCTTTGCTATAGCAGAAAGTGGACTCTTTCTTGCTTTTTGGTTATCTTTTGGGGTTAGTAATAATTTCCCCCTTGTTTTCCCTGCAATATACACAATAATTTCCAGATTGCTAGAATTTACTGTTCTTTTCCTTTGTGGCCTTGAATCTCAGGGGGGGATTGAGGATGGCGAAGAGCCCAAATCTGCTGCTATTAGAGAACTGCGAGAAGAAACTGGAATAGTGTCTGCTGAAATAGTTGCTGAGGTTTGTGCAACATTGGTTCTTATCGGTTGGATTCAGTTGATTTGGTTTCTTCTGCAAACAAAAACAATTGTGCATGCTTATATCTAAGCTCCATGAATGATGGATAGTTTATAACATTCTAATATTTATGAAATTGCCTAAACAGTTTCATAGTTAAAAAATGAACGAAAAAATATCAGAGAAGCAAGAAATAGGAACAGCCTGACTCTGATTGAAGAGAATCTGTTATAAATCTTTATGGATATGCTGCATTATATTAGAAACTCTTTCATAATGATTTGATAACCAAGTGGAGGTTAATTTTTTCATTAATTTGACAGAGGTTGTGCTTTACAGGTTCCAAAATGGTTGACCTATGACTTCCCTCCTCCTGTAAAAGCTAAAGTCAATCGTCTCTGGGGAGGTGAATGGCACGGGCAGGCACAAAAGTGGTTCGCTTTTTTCTTTTTGTTGGCAGAACCACAATACTTGACAATCCATAAAGAAAAGCATGCTTACTTTTAAACTTGTTAACTGTGAATCTAAAATTTAACCTATTTATATCATGATGATCATATGTGGCCTACAAGTTTCACCCTGAAGCTGCAATCCTTGATGCATTGGGATTTCTGGATTCTTTGTTGATCTTTCCATTTTGGTTGAAGGAGATTTTGGTTTGAATAACTATACATATGTACATTTTAGAACATATTTGTAAATGAATGAGTTTGTATGTACTGATATATGACTGAAGTGGAAAAAGTTAATTAGAATTGGTTGAAATCAAATAATTTTGCTCGCTAATCAAGTTGATGTTATGAAACTGATTAATACCTTTTTTGGTTAATTAAGTAATTAATTTTCTGTTTCTGTTCATATCTAGGGTCACGTACTCAGAATTGGGGCGTGACATCCAGTCAGCATGATCTGCTGTCCCTTATTATCTATATATTCTGTTTCATGTGATCTCTTTCATTCTTTATCGTTACTTTGTCACTACCATAAATGTTTTCATACACACAAATTCATGCAGAGTAAGTGACAAAATAGACCCTTTTAATTTGTTCAATCAAAACATAGACCTAGGGAAGACAAGGTCATAGGCATCAACAAATATAAAAGGAAGGAAAGAAAACTAATATGTTGAAGTATGCTTCAAATAGGATTGCAGAACAGACAGAATTTGTTTGTCATTCTCACTCTTAATATAAGTAAGTGAGCTAAGCTAACAATCAAGACATCAAGGCTTGGGTTGGGCTTATCCTATAAGTGAGGCATTCAACTCGAGTCCATTATAACTTTTAGTATATGCAAAGTAGTACTTGAAAGAAAGCATGTAAAGCATTATTTATTTGGAAGTGAAATGAGAATTCAGAGAAGAGTTACATTCTTTTTCCTAATAATTATAAATAAATACCAACTTAGATAGCTTGACAGTGGTAACGGAAAGTTGGGTGATTACTGATTAGTCCAGATGATATTTACTTTTGTTTGTGGCATACTTTTACAACCAAAATGCATATTGGAGAAGAATATTAAGAGAAAAAAGTTCTCAGACTTGATAGCTGCTTATGATCTGATAAGTTGAGGTTATACTTTAATCTTTAGTTAATTTCGGCTTGAGAGAATACAGAGCCTGTCTAGTGGTCTCTCCTGAGCTTGTTTTGCTGCTTTTTCATCCTTCGTCAGGGGATCTGTTTGGGAAAATACAAGTTTTTAGTTTGACTTTTCTAAACATTTTTGTCATGAGTTAATCGCATACAAAACTGCAGCCTATATCACTTAGAGAGATCAAGGAGAGTCTTGAAATAAAGTAACTATAAAAGATGAACAGAACCTTATTGTGCATGTGACTATAATATCTATGGTTTGACATACATCTGTGTGGTATCTTTTAATCCAGTAAAAAAATTGTGATGTATATGTGAAACTTGTGTTTGAGATGAATTTGTCCTAAATATTCATGAGATGATTTTAACCGAGTAAGTCAGAAGCCATAGCTTGTTGGGGAGCAGATTTCTCATTCTCGGCTATGGCTGTTCGCATACAAGATCAAAACAATTCTTGTCCAGGAGGAGTTGGGCAGATAGTTATCTATGTTGCTTGCATCTCAATTTAAGTTTAGCAGTTATACCCTGTTTTGTGGATTCAGAATCAACCTATAGTTTTCAGAATTTATATTTTCATCTTTTCTCTGTTAGTGAGTTTATTGTGATAAAGGGAATAAGTTGGTTGGGTCAGGGTGTCTAATTAGGCTTAATCTATTCAGTTGAAGTTAAAAATTAGAATGTCTACTGAGAAATCAGTAGAGCTAAATCAATGAAATATTTGAGCTTCCTTTTGTGGACTGGGGAGTTTGTGGAGTTTACGGGTATTACGGTGGACTTCTTTTTTGGTTAAATTTAAGTTGACAATATCTACTGAAAATTTATACTAGAGCTAAATCAATGAATAGTTGGGCTTCTTTAGTGTAGACTGGATTTTGTGGAGGTTACATGCATAATAAGATTTCATTTGTCCTCTTCCTACTCTCTCATAACTGTTGTTCTTGGTACTATTCATATTGCAAAAGGCTTAAGAAGTTGAAAATTTTAAGACACATTCTTTTAAATTTTTTCTGTCTATTTTGATTTTTCATTATATGTATACTTAGTGCAAGGTTTAGAAATGCATGGGCTACATAAAAATTTGGTAGATGCAATACGATATGTAATGTAATTATGCACTTGCAAGATAAACATTAGGGTTTGTCATACCTACTAACTCCTGTTCACTAATGAGATGCCAAGTCAGGTGAATATGTGGACATAACTTGTAAGTGGGTAGTTTCCCTAGCTTACTACTTTACTGTTGTAAAAATGCACTTCTCTTCTTTGATTGTGCTTTTAACTAAGCCTGTATTTTCTTACTGATGTTTTAACTCTGCAAGTAATTTTAGATGGTTATTTTACCCAAACCTGTTCTTTTCTGACATTGAATTTGAACATTGGACAGGTTCCTTATGCGATTAACAAAAGATGACAGTGAGGTCAACTTAGCTACTGGTGAAGCAGACCCAGAATTTGCAGAGTGGAAATGGGCAAGCCCTGAAGAAGTTATTGAGCAGGCTAGTTGAAAAATTTGTTTACAGATAGTAAATTTTAGACGAAATTCCTATTTTGATCATCGAAAGATGGCGTTGTTATCAATTTGGTACTTTGCAAATTTTGTATAATTTTAGTATCTGAGAGTATGATTTCTTCCCAATTTCACCCTTTTGGGGGGTACTAAAATAATAGTGACACCATCTTCTGAGAATAAACAAAACTTATGAAGTAGGAACGAATTCATACTCTCAGGTACTAAACTAAAGTGATAACAAAAACTTTGTAGAGTATCAAATTGATAAGGTTTTTGTCTTATTTGATCCCTTTAAAGGACTAATTGCAGATAATTGATTACAGGCAGTGGACTACAAGAGACCAACCTATGAAGAAGTTGTAAGAACCTTCATGCCTTACTTTCAAGGGAATGCGATATCTGCCAAATGTAAATCGACAAAGTGGTGAAGATTATGAGTGTGCATCGTAGTTTTTTCCATTTTCTTAACTAATTTCATTACATGAGTTTGGATTTCACTTTGCTCTTTGTAAATGAATGATAGTTAGAAGTTAGAACTTCTCATTAGGTGCTTGCCTTGTAATAATGAGATATATATAGAATTGGCAGATACCTAGTTTCTTTTCCTAACCTTGCTGCAAGGATGATTGTGAATGTGTATAGAATTGGTAACTAAAGGATGATTGTGTTCTAGTGGTGAAGGACTTTTTAGGTTTAATTCTTGGTTAAAAAAAAACAGAAAAAGAAAGAAAGAAGCATGGTGCCGCAGATTAGTGGAATGTTAAAAGTATTTAAGCTATATTAGTAAGGGTATTTTGATCTTTGGTCTTTGGTCTTTTAGTCTTAGTGTTTCTATCAGATTGTACTTTCTCTTTGTATTATATATACATGATCACTTATTTAATAAGACAAGGTTTTTCATTATTTCTCTTTCTCTTCAATATGGTATCAGAGCCTAATTTTTGAAATCTTAAAATCCCCAAATTTAGAAACCTTAATTTTAGAAATTCTCAATTTTAGAAATTCATAATTTCTTAAATCCTTAATTTCTCCTCCTTTCACTGTCGGCACTAGTGGCCTCCCCTTGATTGGCAACTATAACTCTCGTCGCCAGTCGTCTATGCCCTTGTCGGTGCCTGCAATGCGCCAAAGAAGATTGATGTGTGCCAACTGAGTGAACAATGTGTTGTAGGTTGCGTTTTTGGATGTTGTCTGGCTAGATCTTGAGTTATGGTAGTTGCTTGGAGGTTTTTTGACGGCTGAACCACGTTTTCAGTGGACGAACGACTGCAAACAGTCTTTTTAGGCAGCGAATAGTGGGTATTTCACTGTGGGTGGCCAATTTTTGTGTGATTTGACTTTGGGTAATCTGATTTTGGGTATTATTTCATCTGGGTAGTCTAATTTTGGAGCATTAGGCGTGATTGGTACGTTTTTTTTTAGTATTTTTGATATCTTTGGGTGTTGCTTACTTGTTTTGTGTGAAGTTAGTCTTCAATGGCTGAAGAACACTCTGATGTTACTCAATCTCCTCCTAGAGAGGTTGAAACTCAAAAATTGGTGTTTGAATTAATTCTTACATACACCAAAATACTGACCGTAAGTTGGAGGGACACCGTAATTACCATCAATGGAGAAAGGTAGTAGAGATGTTCATGTATGGTGTTCAGATGGAGGATCATTTGACTAGTAATGCTCCAACAGGTGAGTTGGCAAAGAAAAAGTGGACCTGAGAGGATAAACGTCTGTATAGGCTGATCAGACAAATCTTAGAGGCTCGGATTGAGGATATCACCACCCATTAAGATACAGTCAAGGACCTTTGGGAGTACTTA
The DNA here is from genome assembly GCA_034509205.1 of Ceratonia siliqua. NCBI lineage: Eukaryota > Viridiplantae > Streptophyta > Magnoliopsida > Fabales > Fabaceae > Ceratonia > Ceratonia siliqua. The sequence continues at coordinate 3,979,148 of JASKGM010000001.1, read as the reverse complement.
GGGTCCTTATATTCAGGGAAGGAGGATATGTCTCATCTCTATGACGTGGTTCAGGAGTTCCATTGGGTAGCACAGAAGGAGGTCTCTTTGACTAATAATTTTGCTCAATTCAAGAAAGTGTACAAAGAGCTTAACACTTTGATGCCCATTACTAGTGATGTGGGGGCAAGGGGGAGCAAAGAGAGCAGTTGGCTGTCATGTGCTTTTTTACTAGTCCCCGGGATGATTACAGTTTTGCCTGCTCGCAAATTCTAATTGGGCCTGATAAGTTAAAATTACATGATGTTTCATCTTCTTCAGACTTATAAGGAGTCTTTTAAAAGTCAGGTTAGACCTAGTGATTCCTTTGCTTTTGTAGGTATTAATGGGAGAGGTGGTCATGGTGGTTCTAGAGGTAGATGGAGGACGTGAGACCGGTGATACTAGGATAGTGTGTCACTATTGTAAGGAGGAATCTGTGCATTTTAGGCCCAACTGCCCAAAGCCTCTTGCCAAGCAGCAATGATTTGCTAACATTGTTGCTCAAGATAATATCCTAGAGAATGACACTAAGATAGTCCCTATGACAATAGATGAGTTCGCTGGTTATACATAATTTCAGGCTACTCAGTCTGCTCGACTTCATACAGCATATATTGCCCAGACAGGTATTTCCACTACTTACCTTCTTCACCGAGTGGTTAGGTCATTGACTCAAGTGCCACATATCATATGGTAGGAAACACATATATTCTTTCTTCCTTTTCCTAGCATCTCATCTACCTCTTGTCACCTTAGCCGATGGCTCCACCACACCTGTTGTTGGTAGTGGCACTACTTACCCTACATCTTTCATATTCTTATCCACTGTGTTGTATTTATCCGAATTTTCATTCAATTTAATGTTTGTTAGCAAAATCACCAAAGCCTTAAACTGTAGTATTGCATTTTTTCCTAACCATTGTGTTTTTTAGGATCTTGGGACGAGGCGGATTATTGGTAGAGGCCACAAGTCAAACGGTTTGTATGTTAGTTTGCTAAACATTGTCTTTTGTCTTATCCTTTGAGAGTAAATAAACGGGCTGCGTTCCTTTTTGATGTTTCATTCCAATGTTTGGGGTCTTTGTCCATTATTGTTTAAAACTGGTTTTCGATATTTCGTTATATTTGTTGATGATTATTCTCGTGCAAATTGGTTATATTTAATAAAAAATTGTTCAGAAGTGTTCTCGGTTGTCTCTATTTTTTTGTTCTGAGGTTCAAAGTTAGTTTAATACCACTATCAAAGATCTACATAGTGATAATGCTATCAAGTTTTTCTCCTCTTCTTTTACTTCTTTTATGGCACAACATGGTATTATACACCAGTCTTCATGTGTGTACACCCCCCAACAGAATGTGGTCATTGAACAAAAAAATAAACATTTGATGGAAGTTGCTCGTGGCTTTTTATTTCACATGAAAGTCCCTAAATTGTTTTAGGCTGATGCAGTCTCTACTGCATGAGACTGCATGTTTCCTTATTAATCGTATGCCTTCCTTTGTATTGGATGGTTAAATTCCTTACTCTATTTTGTATCCCTTTCAGCCCCTATTTCTCTTGCCTGCTCGTATTTTTGGATGGACTTGTTTTGTCCATGATGTGTATCCTCAGATTTCGAAACTTAACCCTCGATCTTTGAAGTGTCTTTTCCTTGGATACCCTTGATCTTAAAAGGGGTATCGATGTTTTTCTCCTGAGTTAGGAAAGTATATTGTGTCTGCTGATGTCACTTTTTTTGAGACTACCCTTTCTAGTTAGAGACTCCTGTGTCATATGCCCTTGAAGATGATTTTTTGATCTATCATGCCCACTCATCATCCGATACTCCACTTGAACCTTTATGCCTTCCTATTACCCATGTTTATTCTCGCAGACCTTGGACCTTAGAGCCACCCTCAGCTTCACTAATCTTGAATGTGCCAGTCGTTCCTCTAGAGACTCTTAACTCACCACCACTACTGCCTTCCTCATCTCTAGATCTGTCTCTTGATCTTCGCATTGCCCTGCGAAAAGGTAAACGTTTCTATACGTACTCTATCTCTTCTTTTGTTTGCTATGCCCACCTTTCTCCTGTCTTTCAGACTTTTGTGGCCTCCTTAGACTCTGTGTCTGTTCCTAAAACCGTGATGGAGGCACTTTCTGATGATGGTTGGACTTCTGCAATGAAGGAGGAAATGCTGGCTCTTGATCACAATAACACATGAGAACTTGTTTCTCTCCCTCATGGGAAATAGTTAGTTGGGTATAAGTGGGTTTACATGGTCAAAGTCAATCTCGATGGTTCCATTGCTTGTCTTAAAGTTTGGTTGGTAGCTAAAGGATGTGCCTAGACATATGAGGTTGATTATTTGCAGACATTCTCTCCTGTTGCGAAGTTGGCATATGAATGTCTCTTTATTTCTCTAACAGCCTCCTCTCATTGGCCTTTTTATCAGTTAGATGTTAAGAATGCCTTCCTGCATGGTGATTTACATGAAGAAGTCTTTATGGAGCAACCACTTGGGTTTGTTGCTCAGGGGGAGAGTGGAAAAGTATACCGACTCCAGAAGTCATTGTCTGGACTGACACAATCTCCTCGGGCATGGTTCGGGAGGTTAAGTGACATGGTCCTTGAGTTCAGTTTGCAACGAAGTAGTTATGATAACTCTGTTTCTATCGGCAATCTAGTGGTGGTTGCATCCTAATGGTTGAATATGTTGATGATATTGTGATAATTGGAAGTGACAGTGGTGGCATCTCTGCCCTAAAGAACTTTCTTTAGTTTAAATTTTAGACTAAATATTTGGGACACTTGAAATATTTCCTGGGAATTGAGGTAACTGGGGCTAGAAAGGGTATCTTTCTAAGTCAACGCAAATATGTCCTAGATTTTCTGTGTGAGATGGGTTTATTTGGAGCCAAACCATGTAAAACCCCATGGTTCCCAACTTGAAACTTACAGTTGATGGTGGAGAGTTACTATCAGACCCTGAGAGCTATAGGAGAATGGTGGGAAAGCCTAATTATCTTACTATGAATCGTCCAGATATCTCATTTGCAATACGTGTAGTGAGCTAGTTTATGTCTTCCCCTTGTACTTAAAAGGTACTTAAAAGGTGCACAAGGCTGTGGGATTCTTTATGATGATCATGGACATTGTTAGGTTGAAGGCTTTTAGATGCTGATTGAGCAAGTACTCCCATTGTAAACATCAATTTTGTCAAGTGTTTTATTTTTTATTATTATTATATAAATTTTATTATTATTAGATACAAAAGCCAAAATGAATTATGGAAGAAAGTGCCTATTATTTCTAGCCATACTTTATTTACAAAATGTGAAAAAGAAGAATATAAAAATATAAAAGAAAATACTTATATAAAAAACAAATCCAATTTTAAAACTCGATCCCCTTTTCTTCTTTTTGGACAACACACTCACGCCACCTCTCTCTTCTTCACCTACTTTCTCTCTTTCTCTTCACATCACCTCATGTCTCCCCCTCATTCTTTTTTTTATTACTCTCTTTTTTCTCTTTTTTTTTTCTCTCTACAATCTCACCCATTCTCTAATTTTCCAATCACTCCATCACTATCTCACCTAGCTCCACACCTACTCTATTTCTTTCACTACTCCCTCACGCCATTTGATCTCTTCCTTTTTATTTAAAATGCAATTCTAGGGGTTAAAAAGGAAGGAGAGACATATAGCAAAGAGTAAGTCCCTTTGATCGATTTTCTGGAGGAGCTTTAGAGAGGAGGAATTTCTTTTGATAAGAAGAAGCTATGCTTCATGCTTAGGGATCATATGAGAAGTATGCATGGGGCTAAGACGAATGAGAAGTGTGAGCAAGGGAGAGGGGGAGTTAGCTCTCATAATCATAAAAAAGGTTACCATCTTTTCATCATTAGTTGATTTCTTTTTTGTTTATATACATACATATATATATATATTGAGAATAATGATGTGTAAATTTCTTGGGTCCAAGATTT
>JASKGM010000001.1:3909244-3963012 GCA_034509205.1 Ceratonia siliqua | reverse complement strand
ATATGTGAGGCTGGTAGGTAATTACCTGAAGGGTAATTATCTACGCCGGTCACGTGTCCTAAATTGGGGCGTGACATCACCTGTATTGTTGACTATGTATTTTGATGACTAAATAAAAATACAAAATATAAAAAAAAATTAACTAACTTACTTTATGTATTCTTACTTAGGTGAAAGAAAGAGATGCAAGCATAAAGACAAAAATAATAATAATACAAAAAGTATATGAGACTACAAAGAAAAGATAAAGTCACGTGATAAAGTCAGAATGACAATAAACTGTAGATCATTAAATGAAAAATGATTTGTGGGCATCACAAGAAGATCCAATGATGGAACAATCTCAACCAATAGTTCAAAAAGTATTCAAAATAGGAAGATCCATCAACAGGAGGAACTTTAGGCCACTGATCAGTCAATGCAACAAAAAGGAAACTCTTCAACAACTCTAGCCAAGGTGTTTAAGAAAAGAAATTAACAAAAAGCATGGAAGAAGAAAATCAAGCTGGAGGGATGCTATTAAAGTCAAATCTTTTTGTAGAAGTAAGATAATAAAAGAAGATAAAAATAGAAGCTGCCATCAAGATGAAGAATCAAGATGCGGTATTCAAATTCTTAAGTCAGATTTAAAGCAGCAAGCTTTATGGAAGAGTAAAATTCCAATATTGAAGGAATCAAATCAAATGTACAACGGTTAATTTTTTGAAGACTATAAGAAGGAAGAAGAAGGAATACCAAAGATTATCAAAGTTGTGCAAATCATATGTGAGAAATTATTTCAACCACATTTATTTAGTTTTTTATTTCTTATGAGCTACTGTAAAAGAAAAAACTAGAGTTTTGATCAAAAAATGCATTACCCATCTACTCTAAAAAAATAGTCATTTCTTTCATTTCACACTCTAATTGTTCTAGTTAGCAGTGAGCTTTAAACTATTCAGTTCGTGGTTAGTAGTCAAAACTATTTGTTACTGGTGAACATGTAAAATTATGGTTGATTAATTAATGGTAAAAAATTCTTTAGGAATCAAGAAGATTAGACATAAATCTCACGTTGAGGTCGAATTAGAATAAATTGATGTGTTCCTTTTCATCTCTCGAGCAGTAGTACAATGATGTGTGAGGGTGATTTGTGCAGAAAGATTTCTTCACCATATACCGGTGCTAATGTGGTAAGCAACTTGACATGATCAAACTTTAAAGCGTTTAATTATGCAACCACTCATTCAATAATATATTGGTTACACAAGCAGCTAGCTAGACGAATGCATTGATGATTGGCATAGAATTTGAGATCAATATCTCATTTGTCTTCGCCAATGATTTTGGTCATGGGCTGCCATTGTAAATTAAACATGATCAGTGATACGATTTGCAGTAGAAGTAGGGAATTACCCAATTCTGAAAATTTTAGGCTATTTGGAGTGAAGATAAGCAAGTAAAAGATCTATACTCTTGGCGTTTTTCTAAAGCTTGAAGTACTTCATTGTATGCTTATTATCATTGTAAAAGATCTTTAATTAGAATTGTACAGCTGCTGCCTGATTGCGTCAATATGTGAGCAAAATGAGAAGGTGATATCTTCCTTTAGTTTGAAGGTAAGTTTCTTAACTTCAAATTAAAAGAAAATTAAAGACGGAAGAAGAGAGATCTCAACCTCATTCCTATCGCATCGTCCCTCTTCCTCACCGTGTAGTTCTCGAACATCATAATTATGGATATGCTTCTCGTTGGATCTATTTGAAGAGGACTGAGCATTGCTCAGCGTTCTGGACTTTAAAGTGAGAAACTAAGAGTGCATTCTGAACTTTAGTAGAAAAGTCATAAAGATAGTTGAGGATAGAAAATTTGAAGTGGGAAAATGGGAGGTGAACATTGCTCGACAGAGATGAGGGAGATAAGGATTAAGGAGAGAGAAATTTCTTTTTTTAATATAAAATATATTTTAAATTATAAAAAGGAAAAGTTTAAGAAATAAGATGATAGCTTAACTTAATTTGTTCCTACATCTTTTTTTATTTTACTTTTTGTTTTATTTTTTAAGTTTTTTATATTAATTAATTATTTTATATGTCACATATTTTTGTAAAAATTTTTTGAAATATTTTAAAAAATTTTTACTAATGAAAAATAAATTCTAAAAAAATGATAAATGAATGATAGAAGAAATGTAAAATAATTTTAAAAAATTCTGAAGACATTTCAAATTTTTTTTAAATATATATATAATATAGAAAATATTTAATTAATATTAAAAATAAAAAATAAAAAAAATAAGAAGTAAGAGATATCAAAGTTATGCTTTGACATAATAGCATAGCAACGTCTTTATAAAATTACTTTATTATAATTTATTCATAAAAAAAATATATTAAAATTTTTAAAATATATTTATTGATAAAAAAGTCTCTATCATTAAATATATTTTAAAATAATAATTTTTATAATTTTTTTATTTTATCAAAAATTATAATTTTTAAATTTATATTACAATTTTTTTATTCAAATATTATATAAAAAAATTTATGTATATTATTTTTAATAATTTTATTAATTAAAAGTCTTTTTATAATTTTATATTCTAACACATTTTTAAATTAAAAGTCATTCTTAATTACTTTATTTAAATACAAAATAATATTTCTTTTTAATAAAAAAATATTTTTTAATATTAAAATTTTCTTTTATAAAAATATTTGTTTAAATAACATTTGAAGAGCCCTTAATCAATCACACAAGTGAAGCTCCCGCTTTATTGTTTGAGGCCGGCAATATTCTTATCCATTTATTTTTTTTAGGTTACGAGGTGTAAAGTTTTTGCCTTGCCTTTAATTTTTAAAGGGGTTTAGGTGTTTATAAGATATTATATTTTAATGATATTTAATAGGTATTGTATTTCTTAATTGGTATTTTTGACACTAACTATTGTGTGCTTCTAATATCACATAAACATGAAGGCCGAGTTTTGTTTGTCTTAATGCTACACTTTTATACAATTTTCATTTTGATAAAATCATTATTTTATGATATTTAACAAGGATAGATTTATGTTCATAGTTGTTCTCTAAAAAAAATTATTATATATATATATATATATATGTATAATATAATTATTTTTTAAATTTTTTATACTATGTTTCACCTTATTACCTTTTTTACTATAGTGACTGTAATATTCAGTATATTAGGCACTTATTAAGTTGTAAATTCTCAATAGATTTAAATCTGAAATTAAAATGACAGTTATAAAGTGGGGGAGAGGATCCCTGAAAGCTTTCATGAACAAGTCTGCGTTTGATTTTCTTGGTCTTGCTTTGGTATGCCAAAGCTGGCAAATGGTCCTTCCGTGACATAGAACGCCATGATTACCATCACTACCTTTCCCTTTGATTTTTCTTGTCCTTTTGAAACATTACCGCCACGCCACCCCCAAATCACCTTCCAAAAAAGGAGCTTCTATAAATGCTTACATAATTCAAATATTAAAAACACAATACCATTAACACAATATTTTATAGTTCCAACTATATATTTACAATGAAACATGTTGCACCACCTCAACTTAAAACCACCATTTTAAGTGAAATTTAATAAATTTTGTTAGATGCAAGATAAAATATTTTTTAACTCACGTTTTTCATACTTTATTTTAACAAATATATGAAATATATATAAGTATACTAAGTTGAAAAGTCCACACACTAGATATGTATATTGACTTAATAAAAAATATAAATAGAGATATATTTTTTTTATCGTTAAATTTTTATACCCATTATCTCTAAAATAAAATGATTATGTGATTTTTTAATTTCTAATTACACCAACCTCTAATTAATGGTCTTGCTATGGATTTTGTTAATGATAGTTAAATTCGTAAAAGGGAATTATTTTATCTTAAAAATATAATCATTGGTTTTGTGAGTGTAGAGTTACAAGGCAAGATTTTTTTTATTAGTATCTGTGACAATATATGACGAATAGGTTTTTGGTAAATAAGATAAGTGGAGAGGGGTAGAATGGTAGTTGTAAAGTTTATAGTGGGTTCAGCGGGTCACCCGGGGCAATTATTTGACAGTACGACCTTCAGATTCCGACTTATCAAACACCCGCAACAAATAAAAACCAATGCACGATGATCCGGATCCCCCATTCTGACACCTTCCCCTTATCCGGATCCAGAGCCAGACTTGTCTAAATTAAAAAAAAAAGAACTTGTGAGTTTAAATTGTTTAAATTAGTTAACAAACAAATTTATAAGAATGAGTAGTATTATTTTATTTTAAATCATTTATTGTTTTAAAAGTATTATTTTATTTAAAAGTATTTATTATTTTATATTATTAATAAAATATTAATTATTATTTTTTAATAGAATAATAACAATAACTTTAATAAAAATAATTATTTATATTAAAATTAAATTTATTTAATTATTATGTTATTATCTTAAATAACAGATAATTTAAAATAAAAAAATATATAATAATAAGACAAAAATATTTTCCATGTAAATTCTATGCAATGGTTTTGTGATACTTTGATGATTAGGATTTAATAAAAAAAATTTATTTAAATATATATCAAAATAATTTGTTTTCTTTACTTAAACTATAATTCTCCAGCACGCCTTATAATGGTACGGATTCATACTCCCTTAACATGTGTCTCACTCTCACACATATGCTTTGCACTCTTTTTATACCATTAATTATTTAAAATAAAGCATTATTTTTATTTTTAAATTAATAAACAATTTTTATCTCACATATATATTATATCATAATGAATTAATAAGTGAATTATTTGACGACATATAATGATAATAATATTATTCTTTAAATAATTGAATGGGTAAAAGGAGTAAAATGAAAAGTGTGAGAGCAATATTTTTTTAAATTTTAATTTTTTATTCAAAATTGTTATTGTGATTAACTGTCAGGGTCCGGATTCTTTACTGATGTCTGACCAGGGACCACTGAATGCAAAGTAAAGTAGCCAATTATTTTGTTTTTACTTGTCTTAAAAAATATTGGTATCAATATTATATTACTTGTAAAATATTCCCTCCAGATCATCCCCAATATGGAGACGAGGGGCCTGGAGAAAATTTTTCTCAGAATACAAAAACAAACAAGAAAGGTACGGAGAATAATGATGGCTAGGGTTGCATCTATGGGGATTGGAGGGAGGGAGATCTAATAAATGGTATTGGATCTTTGCAACGAGCTTAAACGATATTAGAATTATTTATTATATATAAATGATAAGGGATTTGATTATTGAAAAATTATTTTTAAATAAAAAAATAAATTAACAATAATTAAATAATTAAAACTTAGTCCTCAATACAATTTAATTAAAATTATTTTATTTTACATGTATGTTATTTTTTTTTAATTTTTTTAAATTATAATTGTCAAGGACAAACTAAACAATCACAATTTAAGATATGAGATCCATACAATGCCAACCAAGCACTCCTAAAGCATTTTTCATGTCAGTTTTACTGTAGATTAAAATCAATTACATTAATTTTCATAATTATTCCTAATTAAAAATATAATTATCTCTATCCAATAAATTAAAATAAAGGTGTTTTCTGTCACTCTTGACTAAGAATACTCAGAGTTAAGAATAGTATCAGCCATTAAATTTTATTTCACTTGATGCATCGTTTGATCATTATAAAATTTTATTATTGTGTTACTCAAAGTCAATTACCGAAATGCTACTCTAGTTTAGAACCTGACTTATAAAAACTGCGCGTAATAATTGCAAAGGTGGTACAGTTTTCTTTATCGTATAAACAACAGTTTTTCCGCTGCAAGCTAGGGATCCCCGTGACACTTTAATCTGGAAAGAGATAAAACCCCAAGTTTGCATACCCAGTTCCCTCATTCCACTGCTTAGAAGTGCGTACTTTCCCTTCCTCTCTCTCTGGTGAAGTCCGTATTCGGTATTCCCCCATAATAATCTGCCATAACTTCTGCTGTAGTCTAGCTCCCTAACCACCTCTCTTCTTTTCTCTTCAGTCTTCAGCTAGTAATTGTCCATTTCTGCTTGAATGGAGCAGGCATAAGGGTGTCTAAGAGACAATGCCCAGTTCAGGATCGTTCTTGAGACAGTTAAGTGAGAAGGAAGCTTGGAAATCAACGTCAAACAGATGGAGTGGGAAAAACAAGTATAGCAGTGATGGGGGAATGAACGTTAAGTTTGAGGCGAGTCTGAATCAAATGGAAGGGTTTAGCATGTATGGAAATGAGGAAAATGGGATGATGGTCAGAAAGAGAGTGATGGTGGCGGTTGATCACACTTCGCATTCCAAGCATGCAATGATGTGGGCACTCACCCACGTGGCAAATAAGTGTGATTTGCTCACTCTGCTTCACGTTGTCCCTCAAAATAGGGCCTCTCAATCTTCTTGTTCCCCCTATCTTGTCAACTATCTTGGGTCCCTTTGCAAAGATTGCAAACCAGAGGTATGTTCATTTGAGTTTTAATTTTTGTGGTTAATTAACGAGTCAGATTAATATGTTACTCTTCCCTTTCATTTCTTGAGGTTAAAGAGAGGTTTGGCTTAAACCAAGGCTCTGTTCTGTTCTGCATTTTTCTTTTCATGTTATTTTGTGGATCCCATGCGTCTAGGGAGAGGCGGTTATTGTGCTAGGTAGATCTAGATTCAAGTTGTTCTATGAATGTTCAATAATATTCAAAAAGAGAGAAGTGAGTTCCTTTTTCTTTATTAATATTTCTTTTGCTGTAATATTTTTCCCACCTTTTCTTTTCTTTAGATGGCAAAGGGTCTAAATTTAATGCATTAATCCCTTCTCTTTATATCTACTTTCCAAAGAGAAATCATGGGAATTGTTCAGCCGCATCAGCTTTTCTTTTTCACGTTGCCCCCTTCCTTGTCCCCTCCCACTCCCCACCCCCTACCCCCAAAAAGAAAAAAGCAGAGATAGAATGGTCCTTTGCTTTCCATATGTAGTCCTAAATTTAGTTATACTAACTTGGTCTGACATAGGTGGAACTGGAAGCACTTGTAATTGAAGGACCAAAACTGGCCACAGTAATGAGCCAAGTAAAGAAGCTAGAGGTTTCCGTCCTAGTATTGGGCCAAAAGAAGCCATCTCCTCTGTTCAGCTGGTGAGAGTCCAGTCATCCATACGCTCATGCCTTTTCCAACCTTTGATCTCAGACTCTTCAAATTTGTTTTATTCCTCAACAATTGTGATTTTAAAGATGATTCAGTATTTTATATTATTTTTGACAGCCTATTTGGAAGCAGCAGTGCAGAGGAGTTTGTAGAGCAGTGCATCAATAATGCAGATTGCTTGACAATAGGAGTGAGGAAGCGAAGCCAAGGCACGAATGGCTACCTTCTCAGCACAAGATGGCAGAAGAACTTCTGGCTACTAGCTTAGATTTGTAGACTTCGGTTGCTCGTAGGATATCTTAAGGGTATAAATAGGAAAATTAACCTAATATGTGTCATCCACTTCACCCTTTAACTACTAACTACATCTTGTACTAATGAAATGACTAGGGCATAATTTAAAGTCGATGGCATCCATGCTTGTGAGCAATCTTTGCTTTTAATTTTTCGGTAGCTGATTCTTGTCCGTTGACGTATGAAATTATTAGTATAGAATGTTACAAAACTTAGGTAATATTTGGTGTGGTGCAGCTCATCTCCTGTATTTCACATTATATGTGTTGTGCTTACATGAAGAAGGGCCAGTTCAAGTTGAGAGGGAGTGGGAATGTGGGTAGATCGAAAGTTTGACTTAGGGTCATTCAATTCGTTTGCATAAATAAGAATTACAATAATCAGACGTAGGCCAAATTGATAGTCCAATCAAGGAATGGCTAAAAAAAATTGTAAAATTGAAGGTACAGGAACTATACTGAATCATTACACCAGAAAACGGAAAACTAACAAAGATAAGGGAAGGAAAAAAAAAGAACATATATTAAAAATTGTGGGTAATCTAACGGAAGAAATAACAGAAGTCACTTTTTCTTTTTTGTACCTTTAGCTATTACTGCCTTCCAAACGGCATAAACCTCCTCATACGTGGCTATTAGATCTTATCATCTAATTTATCATTTACAAGAGGAATCAACTCCGTCTTATTCCGCGGTGTTCGAGGAGTTCCTGGAACTGATGGCGACTGTTGGGAGAGTATATGCCTGACATAACCATAGAATGTACATCCTCCAAGAGTCACGGCACAACCAACGGCGTTCATAGGTGAAATTGGGTTCCGAAATATCAGCCAAGAAACAAGGATAGCAACAGCAACCTGCACAAAAGCATGGTTCTTAATTTCAAAATTACAATGACTATGATAGAAGACTATACCACAACTAGTTTTAATAATTAACACCCCGTTATCCTGCAGTGGCAGTAATAATCCAGTTATGCACTAAGTGATAAACATGAAAATTGAAGGATAGAAAATTCAATGAAACTATCGAGCAAGGGTGACAATGAAACATAAAAGGCGCCAGGGATAATGTGGCTACAGTTTCTCCAGGTATTAACAGGAAAATATAACATAAATTGAACCAATTGACAATGACAGAGATGAATTCAACATCAAGACCAAAAAGTATTGTAACTAGAAGCATCGAACTCTGACTCAGACATCTCACCTTAAGGTTTCCAGCAACATTAAATGTTACAGCATTGGTGGAGTGAATCACATAAAAAATGGAGAAGTTAAGGCAGAAAGCCAAAACCCCAGAACTGAAGATAATGGTGAGGGCCGACCAAGGATATGGATGAGTATTAAGCCACTCTAGAATTCCATTGCCTTCAAGTAACATTGCAGGTACCGCCATGATCATGGTTGCAAATGGTGCCATGTAGTAAACTGTGTTTATGCTAAAAATACACACAAAAGATATATCAGCTTGCGTACTGCATCAAATCCATGCCAAAGCAATTCAGAGAAACCTACACATGCAAAGAATAGAACAAAGTATACCAGAGGTAAGACATATACAGGTAATCACAGGTGTGACAAAGATCACCAGTTACCCAGTGGTAACACTTCTCGTTTTCTTTTGAAGTAAATACACAAAAGCAAATACAAGAAACAATGTCAATAACTCAGCACCTTAGTGGAAGTTGATCAAATATGCTTCAATAGATGCTAAAACACAAACTAAACTACAAAATAAAGAATTTCATACTCTTGATACTGATTCCAACTTTTAGAAGCTAATTGATACAAAATGGGCAAAACTATACCCACAACTTGTATCAATCTATTTTCATGCATCAAGGGATTACAAAAGATTCCAGACATTTATCCATGTAGGACACAGTTTGGGGAAAAGAAAAGGTGAGAAGCGTCCAAGAGCATAATAAAGAATACAACACACTTGTACAATTTCACCACCAAATATTACACAAATGGCAGAATGCATATTTGTTTCAATGAATATATCCAAAATCAAGGTGATCAAATGCCAGTGTAAAAATCACAAATGAAAACAGCATTTTGCAAACGTCTATCTTGACAAAAATATGGTTGGGCATGTTTTCGTTGTAAATTCTAAGAAAAGGTGGTCATTATACAGCAGGTTGCCATGCCTGATGGATGCTGGTAGCAGGTGCTGTGATCAAACTTAGCAGCACTCAAAAATGTTCTTAGCTTGTATATGGAAAATGCTCTACACTGGGAAAAAGGTTCTTCAAGAAAACTGGACTAATAAAGTCAATGTAGGGGTTGACGGTTGAAAACCCATTGTCCAACTGAAGGGGTATGTAATACAGACTCATAAATAACTGGCAAGTCTAAGAAAGGAAGAAAAGAACAATAAAATACAAACAATAAAGAAAGAGCAAGCATAAAGGCCCTACCTGTCAAATTTATATCCATGCAGCAGAGACTCTGCAAGAATAGTCTTTGTAGATGTAGCCAAACAGCCAAATAAGGCAGCACAAAATCCGAACATATTAAAACTAAGCTCTGTAATAGATGTGAGAAGAATTCCTCCAACAATGGGTACAAGAGAAGCCCAGATACGCCAGTCAAAATATTTTCTCCAAACTAGCCATTGCAAAACAACTGTGCAAGTTCATAAAGATCAGATGAAGTTGTCCTCTGATAATTTTGACATAAAGCAGATGAAGGATATGTAACCTTACCAGTGGTTGCAGGTGTGAATGACTTTATTGTCTGCATAAAAGAAACTGGAATGTATCGTAAGCTCACATTGCCTAAGACGATGTTAATACAGAACACGAATGACATTGGAAAGATTCTTCTCCAGCGATCTTCAGGGTTAACGGTTATCAGTGGTTTAAGCTTCAGCACCTTGATAACCATGTATCCTCCAATGGCTGAGCAGATAAAGTGGACACAGGATACTGATAGGGGAAATTTGAAATCCAATTTCTGCAAAAGAAGACATTTTAGATTTATAGAATACGCTGACTCATACAAGTTTTTAATATGATGATTTAGGGGGGTGAGGAATAAGGAAACCTACACATAGATGTAGAAGAACTGATAGAGAATGATATATATATATATTTTTAAGCCAACAAGAACTTGAAAATCTAAAAAATCTCACGATTAAACCATTCAAGTCCTTATAAAAAATAATTATAAAAAAAAACCTTGTTCTACACATCGATGGCATAATGAAACAAAAAATCTATAGTAAACCCCTTTCAGATGTATTTCTGGGCACTTCGAATGCAACTTAAGAAGATTAGTGGATGTTTAGTGACCAACATAAAATGGAACCAAGTTTGTAGATTATTGAACTTTCGAATGCCCAAGCTCATATAACAAATGACACTTTTCTAGAAGCTTTATAGTCACAGTTAAATTCGTTCACAAATTAATTACGTATACCACCTGTCTGAATAATTTTCATACAATTTAAAGTCGCACTAAATTTTGTCCTGGTCTAGGACAGGTACATTGTGTGATTTTGCATATTTTGATTAATTGTTTTAATTCTTAAAAAACAAACCAAGATAATTAAAAAAAGGAAAGATTTCACAATGATTAGCAAGCACTGTATTTGTCTCGGATGCCATCACCAACAGAAACACAAGGTTTATAAATTTAAACTCACTCAAAGAGGAAATCAAATTCAAGAAATCCCAACTCCCTGTTCAGTATGTACTGTCAAACCAATTAATTGTCATGATAAATTAACATCATGCATTTTTAAAGTACCGCAAGAGTTCGTAGATCATTTAAGGAAACGGCAGTTTTGAAACAGGTCTAGCTCAATGATAAAAAAAGAGCAGTTGTCCAGAAACTAAAATTCTACGAATCAAAAGGTGATGTGATATAATAAAGTCTATAGCTTTGCAATTACAGAATATAGAGAAAAATAGTAATTACATAGTATTCCGCCCACTTTGGTCCGTTTCTTAACTTTCCTGATTCTGGGAGTGAAAAATATCAAGCTTCGACGTGATAATGAGGGAATGATATCAAAACTCCAGAGATCATACAACTATTCAGGTTTATAAATAATCAACAATAATAAAAAAAGAATAAAATTCTCCTAAATGATAAAGCAAGTTTACTAGTCCGCATTGTTTCCAAACCAAATTAATAAAACGCCTCGAGATTTATAATAAATTTGGACACGGATAAAATTGATCGTGATAACCAAATAGTGCGAAGCTATATATTGCAACACACTAAATAAACAAAAGGAAGTGAAACTTTTACGAAATTTAATAGATAAACGGAAGGAGTAAAAATGAAGAATCAGAAGAACAGGACACATACCTGGAAGATCCACTTGTTGACGATAATTACGGTGACATTGAAAGTCCACCATTGAAGAATTGCCAAAAGAGATCTGATCACGGTCCACTGACAAACTATGCTCTCTTCCATCCCCTTGCCCAATAACCCAATATAGATCAAACAACTCCACCCAGAATTTCGCCAGGCCCGAATGAGTTTCGGAGCCCGTTCAATGAGTAGCTGAACGAAAGCAACAACAGCGAATTGCAAGATGGAAAATGAGAGAAAGAGAGAGGGGGAAGGCTACGAATGGAAGAGAGCTAGTAACGGTGAGGGTATCTCTTCCACTCTCATCACATGAGATTTGTGTCCCTGTGCCTGCCTGCCTCTCTTATGCTAAATTCTAAACGTTTTTTCTCTTTGCGCCTCTTTCTCTCTCGCCCCTATCTATCACGCCATTGAAATTATTTCTGATGTTGCCTTTTTGTAGGTGAAGTCCCATTCTCTCGCTATCTTTCTCTCTCTAAACCCGCACTCTCTCACTAGGTGGGGACTGTGGGTGCCGCTAAGGTTTGGGCTTGGGAGTGGGTCAACTGGGTCAGAAACTTAGCCATTCAATGAATATACTTTGATTTTTCCGTTCACCAGAATTTTCAACCTTTCTCGTTGGAATTTTGAAAATTGAGTACTCACGGAAAAGTCAAGACAAAATGATTTGTCTATCAGTAAGATGATTTTCAACCTTTCTCGTTGAAATTTTGGGGTAGAGTTATTATATTTATATATTAATTTTTTTATATATTTTTGACATATTTTTAATATTATTATTTATCATCTATTATTATTATTATTATTTTATATTAAATAAATAATTATAAATAAATAATATATATAGTGTAAACTTTTTAAATATACAAGTATCAATTCTCCATCAAATTATAGTTAGAGGTGAAATTCAAATATTACATTTAACTGTATACTTGTTCGGCGCACATTCAACTACTTTAATTTCCTTAGTATGGGGGCAAAATTACTGCTTACATTATTACAAAATTAGTGCTTACTTTAATTTCCTCAAGGCCAATTTCACATGCATTAAAATCCCAAAATGTACATAATCCACCTAAACCCTAATAGCAGTCCGATACAATTACCTGATCCATGCCCCAATTAGTTATAAATATGAAATATCACTTTTCATTTATCATAATTATAAATGTATTATTTTACTTTTTTATAAATATTATCTCTTACAAATATGAAATTATTTTTTATTTTCATTATTATTGTATGTCTTGATCCAATTAACTTGACTATTGAAGTTTATATATTATTAATTCAGTCCCTATTTCATGTATACTAGCATAACTCACCAAGATGATTTAATTTACTTGTAAAATTTGACATATTCCGATCTCAACACAGATATCATCACAATATAATGTTGATAATACAAAAATATTAATATTTTTTATTGCAAAGATGTATAAAGTATGAAGAGTTCTTCACTAATATTGTCGATTTTCTAAAGTCACTTAATTCCCAAATTAAGTTGTTGTAATATTATTATCTGTTTGTTACATTGTAAAACTTGGTTTTTTTAAATTATATAATTTCTCTCTAAATCCAAATAAAATAATACCATAATTCTCATGCTAGATTAAATTTAAATTATTTCAAGTTACTAAAAATAATGACGAATTATAGGTAAAAAAGTTAATATAAAATTATTTCAAGTATATTTAAATTATAATAATAAACTAATATAAATTTAGAAAAAGTAAAAAAATAATATTACCATTTAATATTTGTAAATATTTTTTAATTGTTCAAGTTATCGAGAGACACGTCTGTTTTTAGAAAACATCTCATACGTAATGATTTTGAAAAGTATTTGTGATTTTAGATTAAAGTTTTATTTTATTTTTGCTACAAATGACAGCTTACAAGAATGTGAAATGAAATATTATTATTACGTTAATAAGAATACGTCTTTTTTTATCCGTTTGTTTCAACGGTGGCCTTATTAATTAACAGTATACAAATTGCGCTTGGGTCTTCACATCAAAACAAGGAAAACTCTTGTTATTTTAATGAGCTGAAATTTGAAATAAATCCCCCACACACCTAAAAGGAAAATGCTCGAGTTTGGAAAGACCAATTTGGATAAATAAATGCAGCCAAATTTATATACATAATTGATAAACTAAAGGTGGATTTGGTTTACGCTTTTTCTCTTTTTATTTTTATTAAAAATAAAAAATAAAAGTAAAAACGTGTTTAGTGAAAAATTTATGAAATGTTTTCTTAAAAATATTTTTTAAATTTTTTGAAAATTTAAAAACAATAAAAGGTTATTTTTAGTGTTTTCTGTTGAAAATTTTAAAAATTGAAAACAATAATTTTAAAAAAACGGTGATAATATCATAATTAAGTTGAAAACAATAAAAACATGAAGGTAATTTTGTAAACAGTAAAAAAATAAGTGACAAGAAAAAAATAATATAAAAATTATTTTTTATTTTCTGAAAATAATATTTAGCATTATAAACAAAATATGTTTTCATAGTTTTCTTTTTCTAAAAACAAGAAATGAAAATAAAAACCAAGTATGTTTTCTGAAATTTAAAAATTTAAAAATGAAAACCATTTTTAACAAATAAAAACAGGAAATGTTTTCGTAAAACAAACGCACCATAAAATTGCTCAAACATTAATTATGAATTATCATTAATGTATTAAGTATGAAAGTGACTCTATCAAGTATAAAGTGATTTTTTTAAAAATGAAATAAATGATAGACCATCATTGATAAAAAAAGAATGTTTAAATTTTAAAATTATGTAAACAATTTAATTTATATGTTAGAAATGGCTTGTCCAACTGAGTTATCGATTTAACTTACTTAAGGTCTCATTTCCACCTCACCACCTTTTCGTGTGTGAGGCGACGTCCTCAAAAAGCAAACACATTATCTTGATTATGTGTATATCTTGGTAGCCACTTAACTAACCACATGTAAAGATAATGTGGCCCAGAATCCAAGACAATAATTATTAGTTTATGTGTAAGGATCCAAGATATTTCTTTTTAACGGACTAGGATCCCATATAGTTATTGTATGAGATCCAGTTTAAATGAATGACTTTGATATGATACGGGACACTATAACATGTGCCCACCCAAGGGTCGCACAATAACCGGATGATCCTATTATTGCATAGGATTCTGTACCTTTTTAATGCATTAATCATGTTATACAACATAGAGGACGGTTTAAGATTTTGACAATTAGTGGGAAGTGCTCGTAAAGATACAAAAAATGGCACCACATACACAAACAAATTAATGTTATGGTGCTTTGTGTCTTTGAATCCACTTGGATTAGTGAAAGAAAAAGAAGAAAAAAAGGGTTTTAATCCCTATATATATCATACCCCCTTTGCTCGCTTTCTTGTCCCTAAAGCAACAAGGTCCAACTCCTTTATATGCCCAACTCATTCATAATTGATAATACACCCGTGCACGTGCCTTAGGGTAGTTTCTTTCTTTTATACATGTAACTATCCTACGTGTTTGTTTGACAAAACCAACATGGAACCAAACTTTAAATAAAAAGACTGTTTCGTGTCAAGATCCAATCATGTTATCACATCCATATTAGATTAGATAATTACAATTTTAAAAAAAAATTAAAAATATATGTCAAATCTTGATCGACCATTAAAAAATGAACGAATATAATTCGATTGGACTCAATGTCTGAATGTTTTTATTCTAATTGATCTGTAATCAACAAAATAATTGACTTGGTTCGTTTGCTACTTCTTGCCTTCTTTCCATGGGGGCTCTCAAGGCCGTCTAAAATGGGATTTTTGCGGTAAGTTTAGGCTTTAGCAAAGCAGAGCACATGGGAACGGGATTGCTGAAATTGAAATATATCTGAGTAAGTCAACATTGGATGAACCGCAAGATTAAGGGACTTGACAGTTGAAACTTGGGGAGATATTCTACTTCATGTTAACATGTGATTTGCTTCTGTAATCTACAAGATAGATTGGAAACTTTTGGCTATAGGAAATTATGGCCAACTTGGGAAGTTAAGTCTTATTGCAACAAAGTGTAAGTACAAATTTAGTGTGATAATTTAACTCTCAAACACATATATATTAGTATCAACTTGAGATCAAAATTTGGTTTTTGTTTGATAAATTTTGATACGTGACTATTCATTCATATGTGGCTTGAATTGTGTATTTAATTTTTGATTATTTTAAGCTAGTGAGTAATAAATTTGGTAGTTGGGCAAAAGGCATGAAAGAATCCGCATTCTCATTGCTTGTGAATTAAAAGAAGCAGATCCACCCCTTGTTGCCGTTTCAAGAAATGCATAATTTGGTTTCCTAATATTTACAGCCACATTCAAAAGTTAAATCCATGTGCACAATATTAATATTGCCCAAGTTAATTTGGCCATAACAAAGGGCCTAACAAGTAGATTTAAGTCTCCGAGGTGGGGAGACATTGCACGGTTCTTTGAGCTAACAAATAAAGGGATCCACTGTTACTTCCTTCTTACGTGGGGTTGAAATGTCTCGCCTTTCTCTTCTCTGCCACCTATGGGCTATGGCTACAACAGCAAGAGAAGTTAAGAAAGTGCCTGAAATTGCGGTGTCCATTTAATTAGCGTCATTAAATTCCCCACATCATTCCGTGCCAAAATCAACGGTAGAGTGGTCCGAGTTTACGAAGATAACCAATATTAAATGGATGTTAGAATCAAATAGTCAACCTGGACAATTGGGTCATCGTTGATCCCTAATTTCATGCCGTCCTTCTACCACTCAGTTATGTAAGATAAAGATACAAGAGAAATGCATGTTCTAAGGGAGATATTTGATGGCCTCAAACTTTTGAAAGTTCAATCCATGTTAGCAATATTATGTACTTACACAATACTTGAATTTACAATTGGCCTCGCGTTTCTGTATAAGTTTCATAAAAGAAATTAATTATAAATACCGGTGAACTATTCTACCAAAAACACCAAAATATTGCATCATGAAATTATAATATAAGAGAATGGATTGGTTTTTTTTTTTTTTTTTATGGTACGGCAAAATAATTAGATTTTATCTTTCTTTTATCTATATATATGGTTGCTATATGCTAAAGTACAAAAATGAAATTGTAACAATGTAGCCCACCTTCTAACATTTTTTTTATTTTTTTTGTTTTATTTTATTTTTTATTTGTTGGCATTAATGAATTGTTTTATATTGCATTCAGACTCATTCTTTTGAGTTTTTTAAAATTTTTTACTTTAAAAAATTATAAAAAAATGTTGAATGAATAGTATAAGAAATGTAAATTTTTTTTTAAAATACATGACATATAAAATAATTAATATTAATAAAAATAAAAAAATGGGGTGGGAGTTAAAAATGCTACACTATAGCCCCAAAAGTGAGACTATAGCATAACAAATGCCTTATATATTATTGTTGGTCAAGGTGTGATAGTAATTGTTCTGTGATAGAAGCTCAAGTGTAAGTTAAGTTACAATCGAAATACGATGTTTGAGCTGATATGGTTAAGTAGAAAAAGTTACGTTATGGTTAACAGTGATAACTTTTGGCTCAATAATAAGCGCTTGATCCAACAATTGATATTAGAGTCGATGTCGCTTGTTCGATTCCTAACAGGCCAATTGCTGAGGGTGAGATTGTTGGCAAGGTGTGTTAGTAATTATCTCATGGCGGAGGTCCGAGTGTGGATCGAGTCATAGTCAAAACGTAACAATTAGACTAATATAATTAAATAGAAAATATTGCATCATGATTAATAGCTATAACTTTTAACCTAATAGTAAACATCTAATCCAACAATAATGACAATCAAATTTAAATTTAAAACGTTATAGATTATTTAGCCCCTACAAATGGTAAATTGAGATATTCTATCGCTACACCAAACGGTGTGTGTGGATCCAGTCATGTACATGATTAGATCATGTTAGCATCATGACCGTCCATTTATTTTGAACGGTCACGATGCATAAAATATAAAAAATGAGAGGCATATCATAATTATTTAAAGTAAAATAAATAATTATAATTTTAACATAATCAAATCATATGCACCCATTTGAATCTCCTAACAACATACTTTGACTCATTTTATAAACATTTTAAATTTGGTATGTGTTTTATTTTTGACCAAAAAAAAGTTGGTACCTATTTATTTTTGAGTTACATTAATGATGTGTTAAACTAATATTTACTTATAAAAAGCAATTGATTATATATTTTTTAAAATAATTACAACTTAATTATTTATTTTTAGGGGGTTACTCCCCTACCACCCACTATGGGTGGTAGGGGAGTTTCTAAATTTTTTTTTATATATTTTTTAAATTTTTTAAGATATTTTTATATTTTTTATAGAATTTTTTAAATGATAAATGAATAGTAAAAAAATTATGGATTAATAATAAAAAGAATGTAAAAAAATTAAAAGAAAATTTAAAAAAATTTAAAAAATTTTAAAAAAAATACATGAGATAAAAAAAACTTAATTATTTTTAAAAAATAAAAAAAATTTAAGAAAAAATATTTAAAAAAAAAGTAAAAAATAATAGAAGACGATAAGTTAGTCCCCTTAATTTTATTATAAATAATAATTTTTTAATTTCAGAATAGACGAATATATACTTTTGCCAAAAACAAAAAAAGAAACTGGAGCGAATACAGGCCCATTTCAATTTGATTTTCGGATGCATTCGGATCCTACATTGAGGAACGCCAAAAGCACCCCAAGGTAATCGCGTCATCATCACGCGCGTGTAAGGGCGGGAGCCCCGCACTCAAAACAAAAGCAAAAACCACGCTTCCCCTCAACACTCAAAAGGCTTCACAGCCACGCTTGACGCTACTCCAAATCATCTGGTTCTGGTAACTCCTCGTTGCTCCCTCCATGGACAATTCCGTGATGCAACTCATCTCCGAGATCGGGATTCTTCTCGGCCAACGAAGTCGTCCCAGCAAGGATTTTATCGTCAAATCCCTGCGAGTAAGCGTTATTTTCCTCCCCTTTTCCTTCACATCTTTCTCACGTTTACAGAAGCAATTGCATACTCTATCCGCATACTGCAGTGAAGTTGGTTACTGCAATTGGACCAGCGCATACTTCCGTTTTGTTTGCTTCAAAGCATCACTTATGAGTCACAGTATCTGACTAATTTGACAGTGATTTTAGCATTTTCTTCTTTCGGAAATGCAAATCGTTGTTATTAATGAATAGCAGGAAGCATGCTTCCAGACTTTGTAAGCAAACTGCACGATGCACGGCACATTTTTATTTTGAAACGAGCAATTAGTTTCCTGGGTTCACAAGTTACGGCGCTGTTTGTGATATATTATTTGCTTCCAACTTATTTATTGGGTGCATCAATTTTGTGTAATTACTGTGGTATAGATATCTAAGTTATAGCTATGAAGTGAGGAAATGTTGTTGTTGTTGTTTTTCATATAATGACATAGCTTGAGTCTTTGACATTAACTAAAAGAAAAAAAAGAAGCCAATGCCTTGAGCTGCGGATAAGATGCATATTACTAAATCTGTATATCCTTTTCTATTTACCCCCTTTTGTTAGTGTCTTGGTGTTTACCAGTTACCACTATAGTGTCTCTCTATCCTGACGTGGCCAGAGAGTGTGACTATGTAATGTAAGGTAGGGTCTGTTATGTCTGCAGTCCACTCATGATGTAAAAGATTCATTTTGAATTCCGGTCTCAACTCTCAAGTGGTTATACAGTATTTAAGAAGCACTGCTGTCCATAGTCATTTCAGACACTTAAGTAGTTTGCTGGGAGTGTGTTGTTTTGAGTTTATCATTTGTTTCAAGGCCAGTTCATGATAAGTACGTATATTATTTTGTTAATATAAGATTATGGTATACTACTTGCAGAATTAATTATTTGATTATTACTTTAAACTGTTATGCAGAAAGCTGTAACTGCTTTGTCTCAGTTAGAACAGTTCTCTCTGATTGAAATCACTGATGAAGTACAAGCTAATAAAAAACGAGAAGCTGCCCAAAATCGAGAAGCTTCCTTAAAGCCCCTGGAAAATGCGATCATTTGTGGTCTGCTTCAACATGAAGATAAGGATGTTAGACTTCTAGTTGCTATCTGTGTCACTGAAATTTTTAGGGTCAGGGCACCTGAACCACCTTTTGAAGACAAAGATTTAAAGGTTCATATCGTACACAATATAACTTAAAAGTTCTAGCTCTTTTTTTTCCTATCTGTTATTTTTGTAAGCGCTTAATGCCCCTATTGTGTACACTTTTATACTGATTGGAGGGACATACATTCTTTATATCCAGGATGTATTTAAACTTATCATTAGTACATTTTCGGATCTGGCTGATACCTCAAGCCCGCTCTTTTCAAAAAGGGTTAAAATATTGGACACCGTGGCTCGATTAAAGTGCTATGTGATAATGCTGGATATTGACTCTGAAGATCTGATTCTTGAGATGTTTAATACTTTCTTCTCCATTGTGAGGTCAATAGCTATCTTCTCTCTCTTATTCTTTGTGATTAACTAATTTCCTTTGTTTTTGTGCTTGTTATTTGATTGGAAAAATTCATTGATCTTGTGTTTTGATTATTCATACTATGCCAATAACAACATATTGTTTTAAGTGAGTTTTATACTTTTATTGGTATCCTGGTTCAATATTTTGGATGTTAGAAACGTGCTTGATTTCATTGTAGTCTCTTTAGGTTATAGTGTTTTTTTAAGATAGAAGCCTCTCGACTTCTGCTAGATTTGTATTAGATTTATTAGCTTCTAGCATTTACTGAATTCTTCATATGTTTTCCACTTGTCATAACCATATCATTATGTGATAGACTGCAGTGGTTGGTGGGCTTTGTATTTCTTGAATCTACGTGCTATTTTTGTCCATCATCTTTTATTTAGTTACCACAGTAACTTTTTCAGTCCTTTAATGATTGTTTATTTTAAATGAAAAGGAATAACATTTCATCTCTTTTCTCCCTTTTTGCAGAGATGATCACCATGCAAGTTTGATTAATGCTATATCTTCTATAATGATAGATATATTGAATGTAGGAGCTTCTCAGCAACTTTTGGAAGTGATTTTACGAAATCTTATAAAGGGAAGAAAAGTAAGGGCTTTTTTGTTTTTTTTTCTGTGCTTAGTTGTTTCTGCATATGGCAATATTCTTTTGCAAAGTCTTATATAAAGAGACTTATTGAGATTGGAGATCAATTATTTTGTGTAAATGCACCTTTTGATTTTTATTCTTTTGTGTTGAACACCGACCAAATATACCTTGTACATAATTTTATATATTTCATTTCATTATCTATGCTTCATGGTACTGTCATTTAGGCTTTTGCTTAAAATTTTTTTAGGGTTTTGGATTTTTGCTGGATATCCCCATCCTATAATCTATACAATTCAAAGGAACAAATACATATATTTTTCGTCATGTTGGCAAAAGAGGCAAGCTTTCATGGGATTGAATTATCTCTTTGTAGTGTGCTGACTTTGATATTTATAAATATCAAATGAACCCAAAAACATTTACTATTTGTCAAAAAAAGGACTCTGTATAGTCTACCTTATGGGCTTTAATTTCCAGGCCCTCACCTCTGTCAATTTTGTGACTAATTTTCATGATTGTCCTCAGGGTTGCCTTTTGTTAATAAGCATTGCCTGTAGTACTAGAAAGAATAGAAGGTGAAATAAAAAAAAATCGTGATATGCTCATGCTACATAGGGCGAATGCTTTTGTCTTTTCACATGGTCTTTTTAGAAGCCTTCTTAGTGATGATTTGTTTTGCTTGTTTTGGTTTGTGTGTTTGGTTGTTTTATCAATTTCTCTATGTACTTTTAAAGCATTATAGCTTTGGGTTGGCAAGATAAATTCATTATAAGGAGGCATGCAAATTATTGAGCAATTTGATTTTCACTTTTATTTCCTGGAATACCTTTGGTCATAATTTTGAAGTAGCAGTTATAGGTAGATGTTCTGGGTGTTTCTCCAATAAAAGAAACTTTGTTTGCTTTCAAAATTTCACTTAACTGTTCCTGAATGAATAACAGGAGGCAAGTTGTGCTGCTTCTCAACTAGCTGCATCAGTCATCAATTGTGCTGATGAGAAAGAGCTGAAGCCCCTTGTTTCTTGTTTTTTAACTTCTTGTATAAATGACAGAGATGCTGTAGGCTGTTGGTTGAAAGAATTTTATCATGAAATTATCTTCAAAATTTTCCAGTGTGCTCCTCAGATGCTTCTTGCCGTCATCCCAAGCTTAATTGGAGAATTATTGGTATATTCTCTTTTTTCTTTCTGGTCTAAATATTGTAAAAGTTGAACTAATTTGATTGGAGTTAATATCATATTTCTAGACGTGCATCTTTTTTTCCCCATTGAATTGAAACTTTTCCTATATTTGTTATATTTGAGATCTTGTCTATAGGCTGATCAGGTTGATGTTCGGATAAAAGCTGTTAATTTGGTTGGGAAGCTTTTTGCACTTCCTGAACGTCATGCTGCACTGAAGTATCACGATCTTTTTGTGGAGTTTCTGAGAAGATTTTCTGATAAATCTGTGGATGTTAGAATTAGTGCCCTACAATGTGCCAAAGCTTTCTATGTGGCAAATCCATCTGGGAGTGAAGTGCATGAAATCATTAGTAAGCTGCTTTGTAGATATTCTTGTCCTTGTTATTAATCCTTTATTATTAGTATGCAGCTTGTCTCTTGATTCACAAGCCCTTGAAATTTCATCCAAGTAACTATTGGTATCCTTTTAACTGAGCAGCTGCTGTTGAAGATCGATTACTAGACTTTGATGACAGAGTGAGAATGCAGGCAGTTCTTGTTGCCTGTGATCTTTCTAGGTTTGACCTACAACTTGTTCCATCCAAACTAATATCTCAAGCCACTGAAAGACTTCGGGATAAAAAGGCATGTGTTGTTGATGCTTTTTACCTGTTGAAGTCACAATACGGGATTCTTGACAATTAAAATAATTTTCAGATATGTCTTCTCTTCTTCTCTTGATAAATTATATTTTTGTCAAATTTTTTCCAGATATCTGTTAGAAAGAGGGCCTTGCAAAATCTTATTGAAGTATATCAAGATTATTGCAAGAAATGTTGTGAAGGCAGCATGACAGCTAGCGATCACTTTGAAGAGATTCCATGTAAAATTATGATGCTTTGCTATGATAAAGATTGTAAGGAGTTCAGGTAAGCTCATCCACTTTATATTGCTAGTTGAAACAAGAAAAAAAGAGTTACCTTGTTGGATATAAATATTATTCATACTTCATATAATTTCAGGTCACAGAACATGGAGTTTGTTCTTGCTGATGATTTATTTCCGGAGCACCTTTCTGTTGAGGAAAGGACAAAGCACTGGATATACATGTTTTCTCTTTTCAGTCCTCTTCATGAAAAGGCATTGAATACTATTTTAACTCAAAAGAGAAGGTAGTGATACTTACATGCTAATATGAATAGGATGAAAGTGGAGTATATATTACAAGTTGTTCTTGATTTCAGGTTACAAAATGATATGAAAAACTATTTGGCTTTGCGGAAGAATCTGAAGGTACAATAATTGAGTGCTTTTACTCATAATTAGGGGCAACCTTTTCACCTTTGTTTTAATTAGTAATATAGTAAATTAGGTAGTTAATATGTTGGTGATTAAAAGCTGTAAGAAAAGAGATAATTTGTGTGAGTTAGTGTGTAATAATATTGTTAGGATTCCTTTGCAAGGAAACTTGGATTCCTACATCGGGTGTATAAGCATCTGGTGGGGGGCTTATAAGGCCTCTAGGCACCCTCCCTTCATGAGCTAGCTTTTAAGGGTAAGTTCTACTTAGGAAGTTCTTATCAAATGGTATTAGAGCATGGTAATGATCGAAACTTGAGTGGGTAGCTAGATGAATGCCGCAGTGGACGTTGACTGTCGAATGGGGCGGATGTGTTAGGATTCCTTCGCAAGGAAACTTGGAGTCTTACATTGGGTGTATGGACACTTGGTGGGGAGCTTATAAGGCCTCTAGGCGCCCTTCCTTCATGAGCTAGCTTTTGAGTGTGAGTTATACCTAGGCGGTTCTTATTAGATATTTGAGTAGATACTCACTATATGTGATTTAAAGAGACATTTTTGGGGCTAGAAAGTCGAGTAACTTGTTTTTTAAAATTGTGTGGGACCATAGTGGTTACAGGGCTAAATTTTCCTATACGAATATTTATAATAAGAATGAATGTTGTTCTCAACAATAGGTTTTGGCGTGTTCCTATGCTTATGCTTGAATTCCAATTATGATAATTTGCGGTTATTATGGGGCTTAATTCTTCTATCATTGAATTCTAATCCTGAAAGTTCTACATTAGCTCAAGACACTATTTATGCTGTTTTCTGTCACTTGAACAACTATGCATTGACATCTAGGTGGTCTCTGATGGAAACCAAAATCTATAACAGAAATTATAGCAGCTAGCCCAGAATACTAACGAAAATACTGATATATTAACTATTAGAGTGCCTAAATAGCACTATAGAAATACAAAAACAGCAATGAAACGAAGCAACAACAGTAATCAAAATAGTAGCGACCAACAGAAATATCCTCAACAACACAGTAGCTAAATCAAAGGACACAACAGTAAGAAAAATAGCAGAAGATAGTAGAACCTCCCTAGCAATGTGGGCGCTAGGACTTCCCCTCTCAATCAACCAAATTCTTCATAATCTTCACACAGCCTTTCCTCCCTTTTTGTAAGCTGCCATACTGCGTGCCCTTGCCTCCCTCACTCCCCATGTGCAACAATTCCCTACAAACGTGGATCACTTGCCACGTGTGATACTTGGCTAATATCCCTTTTGCCCTTTCCCTTTCCAAAATATCCACGGGGTATATTAGTCTCTAATGAATGAAGATATGTTACATAGCAAACTTTTAGAATGCCGTCTTATTTTTTATTGGAGTTTCTGGGTTATGTGTTATGCAATAATGTACATATTTGATTGTCCAAGTTGGACAGAAAATGGGGGGTGGAAGTTGTAAACACAGCTGAGTGGCTTTGAAAGAGTTTAGGTGTTTGATGTGGTACATTTGAGAACAATGGCCACATTCCTCGGAAAAGGGAGTACACTAAGAAAAAGTTAAAGTGTTTTAGAATATTATTATCTTGATTATTCTTCCTTTTCATTTGCTGATTCAGTATTCTTCCTAGAATTTTAAGATGCTTTAAAATTAGATTCTTATGTTCTTATGCAGCTTTTTGCTTTCTGACCATGATTTGATAGCTTGGAAATAATGGAGGTTTATAAAATGTTTTCAGGAAATATGTTCTGAAGAATTACATTTGAAGACTGAAAGTATGCTTACAAAAATGGCATCATCGTTTCCAGATCCTCCCAGAGCAGAAGAGTGGCTTCGTAAATTGAATCAATTTAAAGATAATAATGTATTTAACTCACTTGAACAATTTTTGGAGGAAGAAACTTTTACAACAGGACAAATTATTAAAGTATGTTTTTTGTTTTGCATTTTCTTTATATTAGTGTTTAGTATCACATATTAACCATTTTGGCGTACTTCATGTTTTTTGAATGTCTGAATGCATGCATAATATTTAAATAGAATTATTATATGCTTGAAATTTGTTAGGTAATGGTACTTGCGATGCTTGTAAATATTTAGCTAGTATGTTGCCCTTTGATCTCGCTGGTTACATTTGTTGTCATATGTAATATATCAAGAAAGTACATGCATTGAACTGATTCTAATTGGTTTCTGGGATTTTGTTGGGGGCTGGGTTAGTGCAGTTTCAATATCACATGTGAGCTTGTGTGTGTGTGTGAGAGAGAGACAGAGAGAGAGAGGGAGAAGGTGCAGTACTAGAGAGAGTCTGTGCTTTAGTTTAAAGTTGAAAAGAAGTTTGCTGTGTGTCAAAGGTAAAATATGCCCAAATTTGCTTTTAGAGTGATGTAATTTGGAGAATTTGAAAGTATCCTGACCATTTGATCCTCTCTGTCTTGCATTTATACATTTTTTTAGGCTGGAATACATCAAGCATGTGATGGCTTATAAAATAGGAGTAGAATTTATGTAGATGTTACAAACTAGGATCTCATACAAATTCAGAATTGTGGTTTATTTGTAATTATCGATATTGCAAAAGCGTCATGCATTGTGTTCCTTTTTAGTGTGTATGGAAGTGTTAATGCTGCATTATTCTGCACCTCTATAATTCTTCCATTACTCTTGAGATGTTTGAAAGCAATAACTTGCCAGATAAGGAGTCTCAGTCTTTTGTTTGTTTTGTTTGTTTGTTGACATGCCTCCTCTTTGTAATTATTTAGAAGTTAAATTAGTTCTGGTTTCTTATCCGTGCCAAGTAAGTTTAACCATTTGTTGTATGAAATGTGACTGCATATATATGTTGCATTATATTTAGGAGAGACTAGTATATGTATATATATGACAGTGCATTTCTTGGATATAAAATATTTTTCTCATGAGGAAACCTGATGTGTTAAGTTTCTTGGACTTTCCGATAAATTGTTTGCCATGTCACCCTGCAGAATCTTTCATATTCGTTTTTTTTAAGTGATGTAATTCATCTTTGTTTAATTATCCTTTTTTTCCCCATTTCATGTCACCCTTGTTTTGTTTTCTCCCAGGATAAACTTCTGAAAATGATAGGGGAAAGCAATCCACTTTTTGAGTTTCTACGTTCACTCTTCTCTAAATGTTCATACAACATTTTCAGCTCAGAGCATGTCCATTATATTTTAGACTATCTTTCCAATAACACAAATGGAAGTAAGCACTTGGAGGATTCTTCTGTGAAGCTTCTCTTGGTAACATAACTTGCTGCTTAATGGATCTTTATAATACTTTCTTTTAGTCTTTTCTTTTTGGTGCATTGAAAGCTGTTGACCTCAGTGCATGAAAAGAAATATAGGGACTAGATAATGCAAAATACTAGTTTAACACCAACTTTTATACATTTGATTTTGATATGAATCATTATGAGAAGAATTTGTCAATAACCAACTAAGAGGATTAATCATTATGTAAAAGCTGATTTTTTGGCTTTGCTGAGGATGGAACTCTTGACCATCTGGTCATAGAGGTTCTGAGAAGGTCTAGGAATGATTTTCATATACTAACAATCTCTAATCCTTGATGTTAAAGTAATGTGT
Organism: Ceratonia siliqua; assembly: GCA_034509205.1. NCBI lineage: Eukaryota > Viridiplantae > Streptophyta > Magnoliopsida > Fabales > Fabaceae > Ceratonia > Ceratonia siliqua. Next base: position 3,936,001 of record JASKGM010000001.1, on the reverse strand, counting down.
ACAGAAAAATGGAGATTTTTTTCCCTTTAAACTAAAAAAAAATTGAGAGCATTTTGAATGTCATATGATAATATAAATACTATGTATTTTAGATTAGCTTTGGCAGAGAAATTGACCGAAGCCTCCCCACTTACATTATCTTGTAATTATTGCTTAATGAGGATTCCATCTGATAACTTGTTCTGCCATTTTACTTGAATTAGGCCATTGTTAGAACTTTCCCCTCAATCCTGAAAGACTCAGAAAAGCAGTTCCAAATGTTGTTGGAGCAGAAAAGCCCAGTTAATGACAGGTTGATTGAGGTCTTAGCAAAGGCGGGCTCTCACATTTCTCTCAAACTCAGGTTACCATTGCTTCTACCTTGTGTTTTTCTGGATGTCCAAACTGCGTTTCTGGCGGAGTGACACATTTGAAAGTTTATGGTTTAACAAAATTTACCATTAGTTGCCCTTTCTCCTCTTTCATATCTGCCTTTTCATATTTTGTATCCTCTTTGGTCCTTATTCTTTCAAAGAATATTTGTATGGCATGGAAAGAAATGTCTGTTATAATTTCAAAGGATTTCAGTGAAGAAACTTAAGATGCTTTGAATTGGCTGACATTGTCATCCATAATCTTTTTATGAGAATAATTGGCTCCCTGGCTTTCGCATCAATTTTTGGATATTGGCTCAATTCCTAGTATTTTATAAGTTGTAGATTTTCTGAAACAGTTCTCCCTTTTCTGGGTAATACTGATTTGACTCATCCTAAAATGAAAGAGTCGGCTAACTGTTATAAAAAACTGATTATAATGATCAAGACAGTGAGTCTTTTGGTGTCAAGTGGATCTTTTGATTTGAAATGGAAGAATGTCAGCCTTAAATGAACCCTTTTGATTAGAGATAAACTAATCTTTGGTTTCCATTCTTATGTAGTCTCATTATATTTTCGCTTTGCAGTGATATTTATCCATTTCTTGAGAGAATGTGCTTAAAGGGAACTCGCACACAGGCCAAATTTGCTGTCTCAGCAATTGCTGCCTTGAGTTCTGAGCAATCAATTTTCTCAAATTTATATGAGGTACCCTTATTTTTCTATGGGTGCTACTTTCAGAAGTACTCTTGTAATTTATTGGTGGAAAACATGAATTTTGTTTCATGTCCTATAAAAATACAATTTTTTCCCTTCTCTCTTGTAATGTTACTACTTATCAAAGCATGAGAATGGCTTTCATATGCTTGGCTCATAAGGAGCTTGATGGCCAATATACATTGTCATATATGTTAGAATTGCTTGTGACAGGCATAATCAATTCTGAGAACTATACGCTTATATTTTGTAAGAACTCTTCTTAGTAGTCACAATTGAATTGATCTCTTTCTCTCTCTCTCTGTACAGGGACTCATTGTTTCCTTGTATAGCCAGTGTAATGTCCCAACAGTTTTACAGTCTTTGGGATGCATTGGGCAATACTGTATTTCAACTTTTGAAACTCGAGATGAGGAGATCACATCATATATTTTTGAGGAGATTATTCAAGTAACTGAAGTCAACTGTATTATACTCTAGCTTGTTTAATTTCTTGTGCCAGAACAAGGTCGATATTCTGGAGAAGTTTATACCTTCTTGAAATTACCAGGGAACTCACTAATATGTATATACACGTTTGTTTAGGTGGAGCACTTAGATGACGTTTATGATGCAACATTGTTTGATGATACTTCTCCGTGTAGCGATTCTTGTCGATTGAAGGTTAGTTTTGGAGATCAGATGCTGCATTTGAATTCAGTAGTTCTAATCTAACTGCAGGTATTGTTCTCAAATGAAGACGAAAGGAATGGTGTCGACAGTTGTGATGTCCACATAAATAACATGTTTGGATTATTCCTAAATTAACTATTAGTCTCTTTATTTCAATCAAACAAACACGGCCAGTTCTGTAGACAGTAGTTGTAATATTCATAGACCGGGCTCTCTTTGATCTTTTTTCTATGTTTCAAATTACAACTAGTTTTCCCAGTTATAAATTTTCTTTTCTACCTCTGTTTAATTATAAATTAAGAGCACTTTAAATGCATAAGCTCGTAGGGAGAAAAGGAATTTAATTATTTGTATGTACTGTGACCTTTATTGAATGCTCCTGATTTTTTTATCATGAAAAGAAGACCAAAGAGTAGATTTTTTCTAATTGGGGGGTTTCTTAATTCTATGACTACTTAGATATAAACCTGATATATGCATTATGCAGACTGTAAATTTAGTTGGAAAAGTACTTCCTTTGAGGCTTTTGAATGCTCCTGATTTTTTGTCTTCGGAACTTGAGAATGAAGTTAATCTGGCTGGCATGCACTTCCTTTGAGGCTCTTGGCTTTAAACCAATTTATCGCCTTTCAGTGTCACTATAGATTTTTTTTAATCTGTATTCAAATGAATGTTGAGTTTTATTTTTGTTATTTATTTATTTATGCTTCGAACTGCCGTAAATTTTGCCCTTTGTCTACAATTCTTAAATTGCTGGGATTCTGCATTCAAGTTGTGGTGCTTATGTCATTATAAGTCTATAAAATGTGTGCACATACGCACACGAACACAGCTCAAAGATTTGCTTTTTGTATTCCCCCCCCCCCCCCCCTAACCTTGCTTGTTAAAGCAGTTCTTTTGTCAACAATTTGCATAACCCAATTTAATAGTTTGACACTTACATTCGGAAAATTTGTCATAATTCTAATTGGATGATGTCTAAACAAGGTGTTCAGGTATGAATACTAAATCTCTCGTCTTCTCAATGCAAGAGAAGGGGACAATGTTATTTTTATAGGAGGAATATCGTATTGGTGGTATTGTAACTTATGTTTCCTAGATGGTGCAAATTATATTTCCTCCACAATGGCGTTGTAGTCACTCTAACACTACTTTTGCAGATTTATGGGCTAAAAGCACTAGTAAAGAGTTTTCTGCCATATCAAGGGAACCGTGTGAGACAGAAAATTAATGATTTGTTGGACATTTTGTTAAGAATGATGCGGGAGAGTGACCATTTTGTGAGTTCAGATTCAAGGTATGACTTCTGAACAAATCCCTTTCCTTGTTTTTGGGTCAAATGTATACAATAGCCGTAGCTACGATGTTTTTTCTTTCATCTCTCATCAACTTGATAATTAACTTGATACCTTGAACTTGATACATAAGCGCATAAAATGCCAAATGAGACTCTTGGGTTGACATGTAATTGAAAATCTGGGTGGTTCATACTTCATGGCTTAATCCTAGATAAGCTCTTGTTCATGTTTAAATTATGTTCACTTGCTTCTTTTTAAAATTTCAGTATCTTACCTTTCTTTTGCTTTTACTTAATGGAAGTGAGCTGCTTGGTTTAGAATGAACGTCAAATATCCCTATTTTAAAGTTGCCCGTGTTGATATGGAGGGAGTCTTTAATGGTGTTTGAATTACCAATGGGTTTAATAGGAATGGCACATTGTGTATTTGTACTGACTCAAGCTCCACAATTTATGTGCGTGGGAAGCTGCCTGTGCGTGCGAAGCTTTGGAATAAAATGCACTGGAGATTACGTAAAAAGACATATTATGCGTTTCATACGGCCTAGGTAATTAAGAATTAAAACTATGTCAATGAATTAGTAAGATATATTATTGGAGACAGTGTAGTGAATGCTTGCTTGGGGATGGCGTCCATCTCCTTGGAGAGATCTGAGAACCAGATTCTGGTATCAAATTCTGGAGAGTAACCTAATTCTCTGAACTGGAGCACAAACAGGGAAAAGAAGACTGTATTTGTCTGCTCAAATTGCATAAAGGACCTTAATAAGTTCTTGAACATGTCAACTGTTGAATAACATGGTTAAAAACTAAAGCTGATGACAGAGGACTGGCTAATGGGTAATGAAGAGCTATTTGACTTCCTAGTGACGATCTCATTATCATTGAACATTTGAACTAGAGAAATTTCTTAGACATTGTCTGGTTATTATCTTTAACTGTGTGTACATGCACCCAACTATTCAAATCTATGTCTCGTACTTGCTTCATTAATTTTGCTTTGCGTATATTGTGTTCAGTGAAAGTGATAGGGCTCATATCAGATTAGCTGCAGCAAAGTCAATTCTCCGGCTTTCTAGGAGGTGGGATCTGTATATTACTCAAGAGATTTTTCGCTTTACTATTTTGGTTGCGAAGGTATGTACATTGGACTACACATTTGAATTAATTTAGCAGGTAGAGTAGAGTAGAGCAGAGTAGATGTAGAATAGATTTATTTTTATTTTAACTATAGTTTCTGATGGTGGAACCAGAATTTAAATCACGGAGGGGCCAAAATAAAAATAAATAAGGATTATTAACGAAGTGTGAAAAATTTAGAGGGATCAATCTTATTTTTATTCTTTTTTATAAATTTCAAGTCGTATATAATGAAGAAGTTTCGAAGTTTAAAAAATTTTGGGCTGTCACCAAATCGTGACGGGTGTCGTTGGACTTGTCACCAGCCATACTCTTTTGGTGCTAAAAGGGGTACCAGCCCAAACTACAGAGAACAAAAAGGAGAAACTGCAATACCCATTATATCTCCTGGAGCACTTAGACGAGGCTGGTAGGAGCTGCGCACAAGACATGTAGTCCAGGGAACTCATGTTCATCCAACAATACAATCTCAATCTTTGACCAAAAAATGTAAGGGAACTCATGAGATAAATTTGCAAGACGGTCTGCAGCTTTATTTCCCTCCCCAAAAGCATGATTAGCTGCACCATCCAGTCTCTGAAGGATCCGTTAAATATGATGCACCGGATTGGCACTTGGATGAGCTTGCTCTATGCGGTGCTTAACCAAGTGAAGAGCAATCTTGGAGTCCACCTCCACTGCAATTTTGGGATACCCCTGCTGCCGGGCCAATACCAAACCAGAGAAACCCAACCTGCGAATAAAACCACCAAGGAAATATCCAGCATCGTCACGGATCACTCCCCCACACCCAGATTGATTATGCTCCCCACGGCACGATCCGTCAACAATCAACTTCCACCAATCACTATCAGGGAACTTCCAAGCAATATACCAACCACACTCTTTGATCCCATCTAAGTGAGGATATTTGCAGGTCAATTTATGGGTGGATGGGCTAAAATAAAATATCCATATTGATTAAACTTTGTTAAATAAATGCAATTTAATATTTAATCCTTTCGCTGACTAAAAATTAGGCCTGCATCGAAAGCCTGAAGGAAACGTAAAATATTTACTCTACAGAAAATTACAAATTTTCCATTTGGAGGAAACGTATCATGCCCATTAATTATTGTTTCTTGTAGCTTTAACTATAAGTTGTTCATTGATTATTTCATTCTATTTCATTACCATTATAGATTGTTTCAGTTTTTCTGTATTCTGTCTTATTTCAGGACTCCTCTTCGTTTGTTAGGAGATCATTTCTAAATAAAATACGTAGGATGTTGAAGGAGCGTAAGCTACCTATTAGGTATGCATGCGCTTATGCATTGGCTGTGACGGATAGCACCGGAGATCTGCAATGTCATGTATGTTTGTCTTTTTATACGAAGATTATTATTTTGTTTTATAATTAAGGCCCATTGCATTTTTGTGGACTATAAATAAAAATGAAAAAAGCGGAGGCTCATCTCCTAACGCCTACGTCCATTGTACGGATTTTTATTTTTATTTTTTTTCTTATAAAAGTGATTAATTGATTATATTTAAATTTAATTAATCTCATCCAAACATTTTTAAAGAATTAATTTTATTTAAGTATTTCTAACTAATTTTAAAATGACCTCTTATGATTGTATGAAGCACTATTCTTTTCTGACCCATTGGGTTATTATTTAAAAACATTATAAATAATATAATATTTTTAACTATTTTAAAAATAATATCTATTTTTTAGATTAGGTAAAATAAAATCGAATTCTATAAAAAAATTACGGAATCATAATAGACCGGTTGATACGCGCTGGAAAAATAACTCGCAGCGTTTACTGACTCTCTCTGCAACCCACATCATAGGCACCCTTTCCTATTTAACTCCGTCATCATTCATTCCCGAAACATTCCCATATGGCCATATTTCATCTCTACCACCTTCCTCCCTGAATGTCACTTTCCACATCACCAATTATACTTGTTTTCCTTCCCATTTCATGATAAATCGCTTTCGAGCATCTGAGTGCTTTCGGCTAATGGGTTGGGATAATAAAAAAAACTCTTTTCAAAAGAGTTATTCACCGTAGAGCTGGTTCCTACCAACTAAACTTCTTGACATCCTCCTGACGACAGGATCCTAAATTGTGACATAGTGGCAATTTTAGCCTAGATTGCTAATTACTTATTGTAGGGAAAGATGCTGTTTTACACCCAGCACCTTGGCCAGGGCTTCCGCCTTTAAGACCATTCCTGCAGGAACTGTTACTTTCACATAAAATGGCTGAGGCCAATATTTCTTCAGACATTGGATAGAAGTTCTGCTTTATTTGCAATCTTCTTTCCTTATCTTTTACCACTTCTTTGTTTCTCTTGAATCACCATAATCTTGATGTACTTGACTCAGTTTTGGTTAATTAATTATTCTTTTAGTGCAACCAGGAGTTCCATCAAATTCATTTATAGATTTTAGACAATTTATGTTTTGCTTTGCTCGTGTACGTGGTTCACTTTATGTGAGTTGTATCTGTGCTCCGAGGGACCTTGATGCATTTGAAAATTATTGTCTAAGTTTTATCTCCCAAACATGTGTTAAAATGTGACCCTTTGCGTCAATTATAGTTCTCATCTGTGTCATTTTTAATTACGATAAGATTAACAAGTTTACATACTATAATGAAAAGTAGTATAAGTTTCTGTGTTTTGGGTAATATGTATTTCATTGCAAATGTGAAAAAAATAAAAGCACCTTTTAAATTTTATTTTTGTATTTTTACAGGATAATAATGTGTTAACTCTAAAGAAAAGTCTATAAGCTAAAGGACAATAATCTATAAAGGGTTAAGCCTTCAAAATTTCAACCATGGGTGGGCCAAACAAACCAACCTTAACGGATGGCTGTGGGGTTTTATTTCCCCATTGTAACTTCAGAACAAAGTTCACGATTTCTGCATCATTGTTTATTTTTCTTTGTTGATGTGTGTTTGTTTGTACTATATAATGGCTACTAATACTGCTCATTTTAGAACTCTAAATATATGGAAGAATTTATCAAGGATTACAGCATAGTAGCTCGAATACGTCAAATTTCTGCTGTGCCAGGAGCAATTTTTGATTACCCAGCATACATTGTGGTCTTTTTGATTCATGTACTTTCTCGTGATGCTGGCTTTCCATCTGAAAGCTGTCAAGATGAACAAGTGTACGCTGACATCTGTAGGTAATGAATACCTTTATCCTTTGTCATATCCAAGCTCTGCTAATTATGACATATTAATGTTAGTCCAAAAGATGGTGACACATTGAATCTGCTCCTTTGCAGTCCACTCTTTTTTGTTATGCAGGCATTAGCCAATTCAAGTATCGTTGATGGTGACCTGGACCTTGTTAATGATGCTGTATTACATCTATTTAGTATTTTACGAGCTATCAGAAAAGCTGAGGATGCTATTGATGCGCAGATGACTACTGTAAAATATTTTCAATATGACAATATGTTACTCATTAACCAATTCCTTTCTGCAGTATAGTATACTTATTAAGTTCATAAAAATGCAGAAGCTGCACATGCTAGCTGACATTGGGATATTTATTTTGAATGCATTAAAACATGGTGCAATTTCTGCATTACAAGCCCCTGGACAAATTTTGCTGCCTTCATCATTATATAGAATGAGTTTTGCCAAGAGCGATGTAAGTTTTCTAGAGGGCTTTTCTTTGCTTCACACAGAAAATTGGATCACATTGTAACATTTTTGTCTTGTATGCGGCTAATTTATTTCTATTATTAATGCAATTTTTTATGTGATGAATTTGTGAACTGCAGGCTAATTTGAAAAAGTCTTATTTTGATGAATGCTTTATGAGTAGAGTTTTCCAAAAGCTTAAATCTAATGCCCCTCGAGCATGCGTTCAAAAGGTATCTTTTGTTCTCCACTGTATGCCTCAAATATTTCTCTGTTTGGTGATAAAAATAATTTGTCACATTGTTTGTTTTGTATTTTTCCCCCATGTTATCAGCGTGCTAAAACTCTTCATAAATCTGGTCGCAAGTGTCAAGAGGATGTTCCAAAGTCCAATGTTAATACTTACGTTGTATTGAACTTGGCATCTAGCAAACCGGATGATTTGTCAAGGAAGGAAACATCATATACAAAAACTGTGAGACCTGAGATCCCTTCAGGGCGAAGGAGAAAATGTGCTGCGTCTTCAAATGTTTCTGGATCAGTTGGTTTGCATGAATGCTCCACTATTGATAAGCAACAGAATATTGCATCTAAACATTGCAAAAGAACTATGGAGAAAAACGAACTTTCATCTTGTGGTTCTGTGAGCTTGAAGAGTTCTCTGGCTGAATCACATGTTTCAACCCGTAAATCGAAAAGAGCTGCTGCTTCTTTGATGGAAAATGCTGTGACAAGCAGCAAATGTACTGTTCAACGTCTTAAGTGCCCCAGGACCAACCTCAAATATACTTGTGGCTCAAAGGTCTGTAGCAATTTCATTCAAATGCTAAAAGTTGAATACTATTTGGCATTTTGTTCTTTTAACTGTTTTGAGTGATATGGAAAATTAGACTGAGTGTGGCAAAAATAACTTTTGTAACAATATCAGCTTCCTTTTTGTCCTTGTTTATTCAGGTGTGACTTGTGAGTGATAACTATGGCTAAATAGCTATCAGAACATGAAAAATGTGGCTATATGCAACTGGAATAGCTTATCAGGGCAGTATTGCCTTACGTTTCATTTCTAGGATTTTTGTTATCAAGAGAGCTTTGGTTGTCAAAGTTATGATAATTGCAAATAAACTTTCTTCTTGTGAATGAATGATTTAAAATCAATGGTTTATGGCCACTCATCTTTAAAAATACAGGATTAATGTATATCTTGGGTTGAGATTTGGCTTTCCATCCCTTTTAATATTGCTGTGTTGCCTAAATAATATGTTCATTGTTGAAACAATTCTTATCAATTTCATTGACTCTTTGCAATAGAAGGAAGATATACTGGCAGATGATTCAAATAAAAGTAATTTCTGGCACTGGTGAGTCTGAGTTTCTGATAACTCTTTACTTTCTAGTCATTTTTTTAAACAAACAAATTTTATTTTAAACAGCATCAGAAAGAGTTTACAATCAATGTATCCTCATACTGATCATTTGGATAAGCTTATTGGATGGTGTATTATTGATTAAATGTATTCTCTCATACAAAACCCATCGAAATAAATGTAAAGGAAAAAAAAAAGAACTCCTTCAATGGCTTACACTTCTGACGCAAGTGATATTTGTCTTTGTAAACTCTTGCATGAATCTTGAATTCCCTTTTCTTTGCTCTTTTTAAATGTGTATTGTGGATTAAGAGCGCTTTTGCACTGATTATCTTGTTAACCTACTATTTTATTATAAATAGACATATTGAGGTCCTGACCAATACAAGTCAGTAATCCCATTCTTATTCTCCTCTCTTACTTTATTACAGTGTTTAAGTGATTATTATCATCCTTTCTACTTGTACTCCTTCCTTCCTCTTTCTGGTGTTATTTCTTCGATTAAAAAAATATAAAATTTCCAAAGTAAGCTTTATTAATCTTGGAAGGATTTAAACTGGTGCATTAGGCACTGATCTTTCCCTAACTAGTGAAGTGACTAGGTTCCACATACTTTTAAATTGATCATCAAATTCCTTTTGATTAATAAATTAAATGCAGAGGAGAGGCGCATCAGTAAACTACCATTTTGTTAAAGCAATGACCTACTTTTACAAATATGTCATCATATCCATGCTTTGAAGATATATGCTGCCGCTCCTTTTCTCTCAAGTGAAATGATTGAGAGATTGAGAGTGCACTCTCGCTATTTAGTGCAAAGTTACGCTGCTAAGATTACAGCATGAGGATCAGGGCTTATTTTTATTTATTTATTATTAGCAATGGCTGATATTATTAGCTTTAACTGTGCCCCCTCCCCCAGCATCCATTTACTAGGCCTTCAATAACTTGGGTGTCTGCTATCATCATATATGCCTTGTCTGTCTGTCTGTCTATGAGATAATCTATGTTGTCATCCTCTTTTTATTCTCAGATTAGATAATTTTTGTAACTTTGATATTTGTACCACTGGACTATTAGTTGCATACTCCTCACAAACGCCTTGTACTTGCTACATGATAGCTTGCCAGAAACTACCTATCCATAGAATTCTTTACACATGATTATTTTTGTTTATGTGTTTTGTTTTACAATTATAAATATAATTGGATTTGATGCCACATGGTTGGATAACTCTTGATTTCTGTTGACTTCTGTTTAGAACTTTGTTGGACATGGTAAGGACATATGTCTAATTGAAATCTGGCTACTAAATAACATTATACAGTATTCTATCAGTATCTACCATTGCCATTTATCTGCACTTTCATGCTAGTGCTTCCATCTGATGCAACTTATGATTTTTTTTTTAATTTTTTGGATGCCTTGAGGGCTAATAAGTCCTTCTATTTTCACACACAACAGTGTTTAGAAATTCATTTTTTTTGACTGTTTTACATGTGAATATTTATTTCATTTTGCAGTGATCCTGGTAAATATTCTTCCCTTAGTAGTCTAAAGAAAACTGCCGCTACAACAGGAGGGCGAGCAACCAAAGAGAGAACACCACTTAACCAAGAAAATGGTAGGTATTGCAGAATCATTTGCCTGGTGTCATTCTGGATGATCTAATTGATTATAATATCAATATACCAACACTTAAGTTTTTTTTTTTGGTAGCAAATGTAATATTCAATTTTCCCTTTTTATCTAATTTTAGTTAGCTGCAAATTAAGCTTGACAGGCCTAAGTATGTAGAATGATTGCAAGTTGCAATACGATTGGGGGTTGTTTGGGACTTGAATATAAAGAAATTTTTTTAGGTCTTTAAGTTTACTTTGGGTCGACAAATATTATTATCTGTGCTTTCAATAGTTTGTTAGTACTGAACTTCCTCTCTCTTGGGCAACTTCATTTGAGGGATTTCTTGATGCTTTGATGACTATGCTTTGGTCAAATGCTCAGTGTAATTACTCAGGGTTACTATTCATTAGTAGTATTTGTCCTGACGCTGACAGCACAAAAAAAGTTCTTGCAGACACTCAGCCAGAAGTTTATACTTTATGTTATGCAAAAGTATAACAGGCTGAATTAGCTTCGCACGACCCCATTTTTTCACAAAATTGTTTATCATCAAGAAATTTCTTGCAATGATATTGCAATACCTTTGTGCAGGAAACGAGAATGGAAGGGGACAATCTACAGGGCCTCCTGCATCAGAAGTTGTCAATACAAATGCAGATGCCGTGATTCAAGCCTTGGTATATTTTTATTGCTCTCTTTAGCAAATTTGTTTTTTAGTGGAAGTCTTAAGCTGTGCGAACCCTTTTCTACTCCTTTCCCTTTCTTGGGTTGTTGTTTGCTCTGTTTGAAATCTAGCTGCTTATGTCCAGGCATACAGAACGAGATGGAAAGTATAAAATCATATACTCTGTTTCTGCCCTTGAACTTATGGACTCTTGGAGCTTAAAGACAGCACATTGCGATTCACGATTGCTGTAGTTGTTTTTGGGGACTCATTATACTGTAATCCTCCTTGCTAGCTTAGTCTTTCGCAAATAATTGTAGATAGTATTTAGGGCTGTTGACACCCTGAAGTTCTGTAAACTATAATGGAACCCTATGATGCTAATGAAAGACATCTGAAGTACATAGGTTATAGTTTACACTAGCTCATGTGGTAAGAGCTTTCTAGTGCACTCTATAATGAAGGCGTCTTGTTTCATTCCTAGGCGTGTCAGGAAATAGTTAACCTGAAGGATGATTGGCCTCTGCTTAAGAGGATCAGGACGACTAGTTTCACCAAAGAAGGGGGAGAGTATTCACTTTTTGGAAGTGTTTTAGGAAAATTTCTTTATTTATAAGAAGTATGGTTTTTGTAACTTATGTTTAAAAGGAGGTTTTAATTTTGTTCTTTATTTTTCATTGGTTCTAATTTTGCCCCTTATATTTTAAATATGTACTATTACTGTTACTGATTCTAACACCATTAATTATTTATATAGAAATTATTAACATGGTGCTTAGGGGAAATACACATGCACATGTGGATTAAAAAAAATACTTGTCATCAGGTGAGGTGGACTAAAACGACGTTGTTTTGTTGGATTTCCCCTTTTGTACCAAATATCATCGTTTGGTGCCCTAAACTGTTCCAAGCTCTCTCGTCTTAGGCTCTCTACTATCCATGGCAGCCTCTTCCTCCATCCCTCCTTTGTGACAAAAACGTAGATCCTTCAACGAAGTAGTTGTCAATTGTTATTTATTGTTATTCAAAGGAACAAATCCAAAGATCTAAATCTCACTCTTCACAGTTTTCACTCATTAAATAATTAGAGGGCACTCCCTTATCGTTCACATTACTAATGTGTAGGGGAAATTTTGTAATTTGTTTTATTTGTTGACATTAATTAATTATTTATTATATTATAATTTTTTGAGATATTTTTGATATTTTTTAAAAATTTTTTAACTTATCAATGAATAGTAAAAAAAATTATGAATGAGTAGTATAAGAAATATAAAAAAAATTAAGAATTAAAAAAATTGACATAAAATAATTAATTAATATTAAAAAATTAAGAAAAATAAGAAGAAGGAGGCTTCCTAAATAATCTTTTACTATTAACCATTTATTAATGCTTCCCCATCTTCCCTTCTCACTTCCTCTCCCTCAAATGGGTATCAAAATTTTCATCATCTGCTATCCTCAATATTATTCTTTTTTCTTTATATTCCCATCAGATTAACCATGCCCTTGTCCACCTCCAGCTCTATCGTCCAAAGAAGATGCCGGAAAGCTGAAAAGGTTGCTGCGGGTGCTGTACCATCCTGGAAATTACTACTTGATTCATATGGATTATGGGTTGCTAAAGGCAGAGCATAGGGATGCGGTGGAATTTGTGGCCAGAGACCCTGTTTTGGGTGAAGTGGGTAATGTTTGGGTTGTGGGGAAGCATAATTTGGTTACTTATAAAGGACCAACAATGCTTTCTACCACTCTTCATGCTATGAGAATACTTCTGAGGAGTTGCCAATGGGATTGGTTTATTAAATTTAGTGCCTCTGGTTATCCCTTAGTTGCACAAGATGGTATGGTGAGTGGCCATAAATCAGTAGCCATGGATGAAGGAGAGCTTGGAGTGGTTTAGGGCATCAAACGTCAACATTTGGATAAAAAGGGTAAGCCTATCAAAACCACTTATTTTGATCCCATTTTACTTGGTGATATGTATTTTTGTATGTGTGCATGTATTATATTTAAGTGTCACGTTAATAATTTTTATTTAAATAATTAATGATATTAGAGTTAGTGACAATAATGATATATTTTTAAAACATGAGAGACAAAATTAAAACTAATGAAACATAAAAAATAAAATTAAAATTTTTTCTCAAACAAAGGACAAAAATCATTCTTTAACCTTATTTATATTAACAAAAATTGTGCAACAGATACACTTCGATTAAAATGATGTTAAACGGAAATTTTCACGTTAACCCTCTCCTACAATACAAAGTTTGTGTAGTATGCAGAGCATCCTATTCTAAGTTTATTTACAATTAATATTTATTTCTTGTCGTAATTTATTCAACAACTTGCTTTTAATGTTGCGCTATGCCTGTAGTGTAATTCATTTCTTGCAGTAACAAAATGTGAATTGACTGATACCTTCTACGGTTCTACCAATCATAATATTTTTCCAAAATTTCGTATTATTATTAATATCTCCAAAATCTCTTGTAGACATGCATGTTGCAATTAAGTTGGATATTTGCCTAAAAAATTTACAGAATTTAATTATTTTTGGGTTCATCTCCATTCATACTAAGTCTAACCATCAATACTAAATCCTTAATGCAAATTTACACATTTAATGGGAGATTTATGCAATCAAGCGTTTGCAAAATAATAATTAAGCCTAACAAATTTTTATTTAATAGAAAACGCCCGTTTAATGGTATAATTTATAAGTTTATCTTTCTTGTATATCAGAACGCTTTTTTTTTTTTGTTCGCTAATGACAACAAGTTGACTTTTTTTACTGTAACAGGAACGCTCAATTAACGCCACGTGTTCTACCCGAGTCAAATCCGACGTCGGATAGTTTCCGAGAATTACAGAGGCAGGCCTGTTCTCGACCCAAACACCTGGAAAGAATATAATTAATCGAAGAGTTGAAGGGTTAATTCTGAGTTTGTTTCTGCTCCTAGGTTCTTTGCTTTCAGTGGTGACTCCTCTGCTGTGCGAAATTTCCCGAAGGATCTGATAGAGACAGCGCTCTTCCCGCTCAAAGATGATCATCTAACATCTATTGCCCCTCTCTCGTTCCTTCCGAAATGGCTCACATCACCACCGACTCTCCCCTCTCTCGTCGCATAGTTTGTGCCTTCTTGGACTTCCTCAACTCAGGTATTTGTCTTCCCTCTCTGCTTCCTCTTCTTTCCCGTCGATATTTGTACGTTCGCGTTTGCTGATTTGGTGATAGTTTATGCAACTGTAATAGTTGATATTTCATTCTTTTCGTTAGATAATGTGTAGCGGGCAGTAAAAAGTTGTCATTTGCTTTCCAATTAGGTTGCTTGATTCCCTTTTTGATAGTTTGCTTCCTGTGGAACAGTTGAACCTGCCCCTGGCGTTGATCTTGAAGGGCTTGAGGTTACTAGGGAGTGTTTGACAGAGGTGTTTAACCTTAACTCTTCTCCTATAGCTGATCTTGCAAAATCTGATTCATTGGTTGACATATTCAAGTCCCTTGAATCAAGCACGCAATGTGAAGCTAGTAAGTCAGATGTTGGTAATCAACCAGATTCTGTGGACGCTTCCAGTTCATTCTCTGCCCAGAATGCTGCTCATCCAAAAAATCATTTGGAGGCATCAAAATCTCTGGTTATTTCGCACTGCTCCATTTTTTCTTGGGCTATGCTAATTTGCTCTTGTCAAATCCCAACATTTATTTTTATTTGTTTTTTACTTTGATTAGGTGATCTTTCAATGCAGTCAACTGTTTACCAAAGAAAAAGTCTGGGTGGCTTACAGATCAAACAAAGAAAACACAACATTAGTTGAGAAGAAGAAAAATGCACCTAGGCATTACATCACATCTAGTGACGTAACACAGGAACGGGAACCAAGTAAAAAACTAAAAGAAGAAAAGAGGAACAATTACTACGGGATAGGATATCCTAGGCCCAATCGCTTTTATTAAAAATCCTAAATTACTCATAAATATACCCTAAATTACCCCAAAGTTCCAATTAGAAACCCTAAAACTAATTCCTAAATGACAACTACTTCATAATAATTCTTCTCATACTGCATTAACTAGGGTTTCATTGCTTCACACAACAAAAAGAGAGCATTTGCTAAGCACTAAAACTGTTGAACCAAACTTTCTATATAAATGGATTTTATTTCATGATGTATATACTCTCAATTTTCTTTTGCAGTACATCACAATGCTTTAAAGTTTTATCAATTTTGGTTTTTGGTTCTGATGCTGTTTCATAACATGTACCTTATTAGGATGAAGACTTGACACAAGGCTCTCACACCTTTGGTAAGTTATTCTTTTTCTCTATTTTATTTGAAATTTGAGTGATTATAAGCCCATCCATTTATTTGGAGTGTGTTTTCAAATCAAAAATGATCTCCACAACAGGAAATTTCTTGCAGGGAAAGTTTGTTCTCTGTAATGCGTATACTATATCTATTTTACTTATTGTAGCTTATGCAAGTTCTTGTGTTTGGACCTCAGAAGCACTGATACTTGGATGAAAGTAGTGCATTGGCTCATTGTAACATGGAGTCGGATTTGGTTACCTAATGGGAAAGTTAGAAATAAAAAGGAAAAGGAAAATGAAACAAAGAATGCACTAAAATTTACTTGGTTATAAAAGAAATAAAAAGAATGTGTTTAGGTTATTCCATGGTTTTGTTCCATAGGCCTCGCCATTGTCTAATAATGGTAAGGTTGTTCCATAGTTTTGTAGCCATTCGGATTTTAGGAAAGTTGGTCCAGACTCTTGGTACAATCAGAAAAGTGATTTCAAAAATTTTACAAGTGGAGGGATTTTTTCTCCTGATGTTTTTGGATAGCGTTCACAGTTAGATTTAGATCTAGTCCAAATGGAGAGTAAACTTGGATTTAGTTTTCTTAATATTCAACTTTTTGCTGTATATGTAAAAGGTTTAAAGTTACATAGATATTTTCTCAAACTTTGACAGGAGTGTCTAAAGATGAACTCTGTGGGAAATTTTTTGCCGCTTTAGAGAAAATCCACTTCTTTAGGACCTGTCCTGATGGGAGTGATGACCCAGTGCAACTGGAGAAAGCCTCTCATTTATTTAATGAAGCTATAATGGTATGACATACTATTTCATGAATATGCATTTGTTGGATGTCCTGTTTATACTGAAATACTAAGTATACCTGTTTATTGGCTTGGATATATCATTCTTCTTTGTACATGGGCGCACTTATAAAATTTCTTATTTTATCAGAATTGTAATAAATTATTATTATTATTGGTTTACTTCTCTCCTAAGGTAGTATTTTAACGTAATAAAGTTTTTCCTTATCATTATTGATTTAAATTGAGAAGTCACAGAGTGCTTGATTAGTAGCTCCAATAGAAAATGAATTCTTGTTAAAAATTTTAGGAATCTCAAGATGGTGCACAAAGGTCCAAGTAATCAACATAAGCATCTAAAAACCATTTTGCCTGGTTAATAACCTCTTGTAAATGTTGCAAACTGGTATTTTCTGAAGTTTTCAAATGCCCCAAGTATCCACTAAATTGAGGAACCTGAGTATTGGGTTGATCCATGTACTCTATATATGACTAATCCAATCACCCAAAATTGCCTACTTGTGTCTGTGCCTAAATATAACTTCCAGACCCATATCACTCGCCTAGCCCCACCCAATCCCATCATCATAGGGAAAGTGCATCAGTGATAAGCCTATCACATTGCAGTTGTCATCCTATCATCCTTGATACCACCACCAAAGTCCTTTTAAGTTTCTCTCTCTTCCTTGCTAAACTAAAGATATTACCAAGGATGAACCATAGAGCCCAAGTGGTTTGCAGGCTATAACAAAGATATTGCTTCATACCAATTATTATTCCTCTAGTAGTTTAACTTCAACTGCCTTAAACAGCTTGAGAAGACTGATTTACATGGATGTGAAGTCCAGATATCACAATATCCTTTGTCCAATTCCTTGTCCTCTTAAGGACTGAAAGAGGTTAAGTTGCAAGTATGCAACAACACAGATCCCACGAGGGTAGTACTAGGTTGGCTTTGATACCATAGTTGTCATAAATGATTGAGAGAATGGGCTAAACCATGTGCCCTTGACCTAAAAGGCTTCTCACTATTGGAGCTTTCTAACAACTGCTTTACCTTAGTTTGATATGGCATTCATGGGACTAAAGTTTCAGCATGCCAACATCCATATAAATACATTGTGGCCACATATGGTGCACTAATAGGATTTAATTTGATAGAGTAATAAAGTTAAATATGAACGGGATAATGATATGAACATGATATGCACACTTCTTATGCAGTGTTTTGATACACCATTAAATTAGCAACTAAATAGGTGATGCAAATGGAGGAAGACCCCCCCTAGCAACGACGTCATTGGATAATATTGGGCTCAACCTGGGGGGCTGGTGTTTGTCTTGAGTTCATTTAGTTCCTTTGTCCATTAGAGTTGTAATTACTGTCTGTTTTAGTTCAGTTTGAATTAGCTGAGTTGGCTTGTGGTAGTATTTAGTCAAGTGTCCTAGGTGCAGAGGGTTAATGGCTTTTCCTTGAAAAAGATATTTTGTATCCTTGTACAGAGTGACTCTGTATCCTTTCTCTCTGGTCTTAACGTGAGGTTATCTTCGGTGAGCAAGTAGCGTTTGTCTGGCCAACGAGAGGTTGACCCCCCTGTCCGTTGCATTGAGTTCCCATACCTGGATCTTTATGATGTGTTTTGCTCTAGTTCGTTTCTGATTAAGGTTGTATCATGTCTCTGTAATTTTGTTGCCATCGTTTCTCCTATGTATTGCTTCCATTTTGGTTTCCAGTAAAGGGCTATTGTCATTTCTATACCTTGTGCCGCCACTTTGCTTGCTGTTTTCTGTTGCTTCTGTATTTTAGTTTGGGAAAAGATTGAAGCTTGGGTCTGTTTGCATCAATAGGATACCAGTTTCTATATTTAGACACAAATTTTAAAAACCTCCACAGTTGAAGCAAGAAAATGCCACTGGTAAACACCATTCACTGAATACATATAAAGATGGCATCAAACAGAAACAGATAATAAGCAATCTTCCAAATCACCCACACATCATAGAAGTTTCAAGATTTAAATAATTTATTTTAATATCAGTCATTCTTTTTTAAAAGAAAATAAGACAAGGAAACTTGTAGAGCAGCAGAAAATTGTTGAAGGTCAAGTACTTTTGTTAGAGAGAGAGAGTGTTGGGGGGGTGGGGACCTGTGGGAGAGTGCTAGACAGAGAGGGAGAATGACAGCCAAAATTATTCACTATGTGAGGGCTGGAATTATAGTTTGTGCGATGACAATGGAGGCTGCCATAAATGTAGTCCGGTCATGTTCACATGCACTAGGTAAGTTATCCTATAGATAGTGGGATAAAATAATCAACTGGATAGATACATCCATAAGCTCATCAAGCACCTGATAAGATCATAAAAACGAGAGGGCTAATTGGGGGGGTAGCTAAGGGAGCATTTGATGCTCAAAACTGCTCTTAGAGGGCTAACGAGAAAGAGCAGTATATAATAAGTTTTTTGAGTCTTAGGTTGCATTACATGCAACTGTAGCATGATCACAACTGTATGGACTGTCTCCATCAACTCCTTCAGTTAGCATGGCTAGTTCCTACCTTGAATAGCGTTTGAGGGTTGATTCAGGATGGCTGCCATCATAAGTCTTTGCCTTTGGATTAGGCAACTACCAGCTAATTTTTGGTTTAAACTTGTTCTAAGTCTCTTTGTATGTTTATATGTAATCTGTACGTTAAAGTGAGAAGAATCTAATGAGTTGTATTCCTTTGCTTGTATTTGATATCTTCAAAGTCAAAATAGCACATAACTGTTCAATACAATAAGAGGTGCTTTTATCCCATATGATACTTAAGTCAGTTGGTATCTCATGTTGGTATGTACACATTATTATTTTATTACTACTACTACTACTTGTTACCTTGTGTAATTCCCTCTAAGTTCTTTCTGTTCTGTCTCTTTATTCTGATGAGAGAAAACTTCACTGCCATATAGGAGATTGAAAGATCTGGGTGTCGGGAGTTTAGTCTGAAGAACTTGGCTGAATCACTAAAATCACAAGGTATGATAAGTGACTTTGACTTTAATTGAGTTTGGGAAGCTAGATTTGACCTTAGGCTCTCTTGTGGGGATTTTGAAATTCACACACACACACACACACACACACACACACACACATTATGAAATACATATCTTGAACTTACCCTTGCCAATGAGATTTAAAATATGCACATTGTTTTTTAGATAAGCAAACGGAAACCCTGCAATACCGTTGTTTATTTTAAGAAAAAAAATACTACACATTTCAAATATCTGTATAAAATTTCTCTGTGTCTAATCCAAAAATGCTTGGTGGATTGGTGTGATCAAGTCAATGTAAATTTGGATCTATATTTGTTGAAAAATAACTACACTGTAACATCTTTGCAGGCTGATGTAATATTTTAAATTGGGTTTTCATTCAGGTAATAGGGCAATGCAATCTAAGCAATACCCTGATGCAATTGAGTTGTATAACTGTGCAATTGCGCTATGTGGCGAGAATGCTGTTTACTACTGCAACAGGTATTCTACAGGCTTATATTGGTTCTCAATTATAGTACCCTTCTTTTCCCGGTAAATGTAATAAATTCTTGTTTTTGTAAGACAATTGTCTGTTCAGAAAACCTAAAGGCACTATTTTATTTAATGTGATAAAACTGAAAAGTTT
The DNA here is from genome assembly GCA_034509205.1 of Ceratonia siliqua. NCBI lineage: Eukaryota > Viridiplantae > Streptophyta > Magnoliopsida > Fabales > Fabaceae > Ceratonia > Ceratonia siliqua. Next base: position 3,915,740 of record JASKGM010000001.1, on the reverse strand, counting down.
CCTTCACTAATATGATGCATATTAGGGCGGCTGCTTACACTCAGATCCACGAATATATGGAAGCAATCCAAGATTGTCTTAAATCTATTGAGATTGACCCGAACTATAGCAAGGCATACAGTCGTCTGGGTTTAGCTTATTATGCACAGGGAAATTACAGAGATGCTATTGATAAAGGGTTTAAAAAAGGTTGGTATCATATTCTATTCCACTTTCTCTCTCTCTCTCTATCCTGCCCCCCTTCCCTCTCTGTAAGCCATTCTATGTATTTATTTTGGACTCTTTAGAATCGTGGCTTTACTTTGATATTGAAGTTCTTTTTAATGTCTAAGAATCTATTGGGTTTATGAAATGTATTGTTATCTCCTGTAAGAAATCTAGGTAACATTGGTTGAGATCCATCACTTTTCTAATGCAATGCTAATCAATGCTGAAGGAGTCTTTTTCAAAGTTCTCAATGATAAGCATCATTATTTGGATTACCTACATTCTCAGGAACATCTCCAGCATTATATTTAAAAGAATGGACTTTATTAGAATTAGAGAATTAGAGTAAGATGGTTCACAATCTACAAACTTTTAACCATTATCACTTCATTATGAGTTTTGGTTCCAGGGTGGTAGAAATGTTAAATCTAGTGATTCTTCTAAGAGTTCAAGTTATTTGGCATTAATTTTGATGTTTTACCTCTGCAGCCTTGCTATTGGATCCAAATAACGAGTCTGTTAAAGAAAATATTCGGGTTTGTTCTCTTGTTTCTTCTTCGTCTTCTTTCTCTTCTTCCTTTTGCTCCTTTTAATGTTGTTAACCACAGGTGGCTGAGCAAAAGTTGATAGAAGAGCAACATCATGCAGATCACAATCAGGTATTATCCATATTTCATTCTTTAGTATTGCATATGAGTATAGTTCAGTCTTAATTTTACATTATATCTGTGTGGTTCAGGAATGTGTTACCGCAGTCCTGATTGTTGAGTGGTCTTTTTCTCTTTTTTCCAGAAGAAAACTTTTTGAGTGAATTATTTACTGGAAGGAAACTGAGAACAACCTTCATCAGATGAAATACATGCATGCCTATGTTAATTTCACGTAGATAACCATTTTTTCATGATTTATTTTCACTCCCCTTTCTCTTTTGATTTAATATGTGAATTTGCTGAAATTATTGCCATTTGCGTTAAAGACAAACATATTTCTGCAATTTAGCTTTGTTAGTTTGCTGCAATGCACTTCTTGAATGTTTCAATTTGTTTGTCTCTGGTAAAGGGTGGCTTGTTTCTGTTGCGTATGTTTTTTTATTTTTCCCAAGTTGATGACTTGTCAATAAGCACCATACTCCAGGAATTTTAAGTGGAAAACAGATCGTAATCAATAAATCATTGTATGGGCGAAGCATAGTTCTTCAGCTTATGTCACGTGTGTCAACTTCACTGAAACACCAAGTAGCTGTTTGGTACACTGGTGTTTTACATTTTTAAGTATTTTGCATACATTGGTATTTAAGACTTAATGTTTATTATGACAATTGAAAATTATCAAAAAAAAGATGCAATCATTATTTTATAAATGTTGATAAAGTTAAAAAATCATACATTTAAGATCCTCCTGTTTTTTTATTGTTTATGTGATAGCAACAAAATAAACTGGTATTTGAAACAGTAGTCTACCAAACACAAATATTTTGGATATCTGGCAAACGCCTCCCAAGAAGCATTTGACTTCTCCTAAATAATTTTTGTTTCTTGATTGTTGCCACCTTTTATTGTAGCATCCTATTTTTAGTTTGCTCAGACATAACGTCTTCAAGTAAGCACTTTCCCTTATCTCTACAGTACTCAAGATCATCTCAAGAGGCCCAGAATCAGTCTGCAGGAGGGTCAAGAAACCATGCAGCGCCACCTCCATTTAACTCAATGCCATTTAACGATCTGGCAAGCATGTTTAGGAACATAGCCGCAAATACTACCCATGCGTATCAAGGACAGCATCATCAGGAAAGGCAAAGAGAAGATAACAATACCAGTCCAACTAATGAACCTGAAATAAGAATTGGGGGGAATGTTAATTTAAACTTCGAACAAATGCCCGAGGATCTAACGGGGGCTTTTAGATCTGTGTTGGAAATGTTATCTGGGGCAGCACCTCCGGGGCAACCACAAGATGAAGCGAATGGAAGAACGGCACCAAACTAAGCAATTTTAGCATGCTCGGGCTGTAAAGATTCTCACAACCCTGTATAATAATTTTTTTTTTTTGGGAATCAATTGAAAATTAACTTACAAGGTTCTCGTCCTTTTTACATCATATAGAGCTTTGGGGGTAGGCACTAGGCACTCTCCTTCTGCGAGAAATCATCAGAGGCAAAATATATAACTAGTTGTTTCACTGACATGTGGGGAATGAACGTTCTACTACTTTTAAGATTTAAAACCAAGAAAGGAACTTTACTGACATTATGAATGACCGTCATACTACACCGCCCCATCTTTTTAATACAACAATTGTAAGTTATCACTTCTGGCTACGTGAGGTGAGTGGCTGGTCAACATTTTGTTTTGGTGGGTCTCTCCTACCCTTGAATCCTAGGGCGCTGTACTCTGCTTTGCTCCCATTCCCATCGATTCATTCATCATTCCTCGCATGTGTTTTTTGGTCCAAAAATATGTATATATTTGGACAAAATGGAGAAGGAATGCGGTTTCAACAAATTTTAGGACGAACTTAGAAAAAATAAGGGGGGCAAAATAATATGTATCTACATTGAATTCACATTTATAAAATATAAGAGATAGTAAGAAGATTTTAGAAGGAACATATATATATATATATATATATATATATATATATATGTAATAATTTTTTTTTAAAGAAAAGTATCTTAATTGATTGCACGTAGATACATCCTGACAAACATGCCATCAGGGCCGCATGCACCGCATCCATATATTTGCATAAACCAGATTCTGAGGCCCACAATTACAGCCATAAAAGCCTAGTCGCATTGTGGATATGAGTGGCCCCAAAAATGTTTTTTTTCCAGTATCATTGTTCGTGGATTACTGGCATGGCACAAGCGGGGAAGTCGTTCTGAAACTCCAACCTCCTTCTCCTCGAACTCTCCGCCCCAGCTAACGTCAAAGTCTCTGCTATTAAAACTCTCTCGTTTTGGTCACCCACATCTCTCTTCCCCCTTTCCTCTCATTTCTTAGAATCCTTCATTCCCACTCCCTCCATTGCTTGCTGTTGCTGCTTACTATAACTTGATTTATCTCCTCTGTGCCGTTCACTTAATTTGCTTCTTACTCAGAAACTGAAGGTCGTTTTGGATCCTTAATCTAAACTCTCACTTCTTTTTTTTCTTCTTGTTTTCTATAGATTATGCTGCTTCGGTATTCTTTATGGTTTCCTACGAGTTACTGCATGTGTAATTCAGTTGATTATGATGGCTTTTATTTTATTTATTACCATTCTTTGATTGCAAGCATTTCTGCTTAATAACCTTATGAATATATTCGTCACTTCTTTAATTGTTCTGTGCGTGCCTTTAAGTAGCAGCTAAAAGTATGAACGTGTGAAATTAGCTCAAGTTCTGCGGACCACTGTTTGGGTTGCGTCTTTACTATGTTTCATAGCTGTAATTGGGGAAGAAAATTACTATATTATGTTGATGTAGTGCTCTTTTTCAGGGTTTGAGTTGGTAGATTATATTGCGGTCATACTGTCCTGGAAAGATGAGTGCCTACATTGTTGGTGTCCTTGTTCCTCTTGTACTTACTATTCTATTCCGGAATTCCAAGAATGTGAAAAGACGTGGGGTGCCCGCCGATGTTGGTGGTGAACCTGGGTTTGCAATTCGGAACCATCGGTTTACTTCCCCAGTCAGTACAGCCTGGGAAGGTGTAACAACTCTTGCAGAACTTTTTGAGCAGGCATGTAAGCAGCATCGAGATAGATACTTGCTTGGGACCCGGAAATTGATCTCAAGCGACGTTGAAATAACGGAAGATGGAAGGTCTTTTGAGAAACTGTATTTGGGAGACTATGAATGGTTGACATATGGGAAAACATTTGAAGCTGTCTGTGACTTTGCCTCTGGTTTAGCGAAGCTTGGGCATGTAAGGGAAGAACGTGCAGCAATCTTTGCTGACACAAGGGAAGAATGGTTTATCGCATTACAGGTATTTGTCTTATGTGCCCTCTTATGTCTAAAACAAGTTCTTCAAGGCTGCCTTCTTAAGTCACCTATATGTCTTGAAGAGTGAATATGTATTACATTTCTCCCCTACAATGTTAAAATGTAGTTTTTGTTTTCTACTTTTGTTCCACCAGGGTTGCTTCAGGAGAAATGTCACAGTTGTGACAATTTATGCGTCATTGGGAGATGAAGCTCTATGTCACTCGTTAAATGAGGTTCTCTCTCTGTCTCTCTTAATTTTCACTCTTGTCTACCTAGAATGTCTCTGTAAGGGCAATGTCTTCCAGCTTATCCACCCTCCACTATGCTAAATTGCTAATCAAGTTGATCAGGATCCTTATGTACTTATTCAGTATTAAGGGATAGATCTTTGTCATATTGGTTCATGGGCATCACTTTCTTGACAATTTCTAGTGACAAATTCTTTCTTCTCCTCTTGTTTGTAAACTCAAACATGACACAACTGCTCAACCTCAATATACAGTTTCTGGAATTTAAAGTTTATTTACTTATCAAAACCCTGTTTCATATAGTTGTTATCTAGCTTGTAGCTTGTTCTCAGTCTGCAAGTTACTTGCTGGAATTCTGTAATGGTCTGAATCTGAATGGATTACTGGTTTTGATATGTGATTACAATCATTTTATTTGCACCCTTTGTTGCTGTGTTTACTTGATAAATTTCAAAACCTTTGCCAGACAGAGGTTACAACTGTGATTTGTGCACAAAAGGAATTGAGGAAACTGGTACATATAAGTGGACAACTTGACACAGTGAAACGTGTGATATGCATGGACAATGATATCCAATCTGACACCTCATCTGTCGAGCATGGATGGACAATCAGTAAATTTGCTGATGTTGAGAGACTTGGTAGAGAAAATCCTGTTGATGCCGATTTACCACTTGCAGCAGATGTTGCAGTTATAATGTATACAAGTGGAAGTACAGGATTGCCTAAGGTTAGAATAAATTTTGGGATATGTATTTCTTCCTATCTCTACTTTTTCTCTCCTTTCACTGGATTGGTAATCGTAAATAGTAATTTAGATGGGATGGGGCCATAACTTGGTCTACTTTGTTTCCTTCAATAATAAAATGCAAAATATTATAATTATTTTTATTGAAAATTGAAATGGTACTCTGAGTTGCATCAGAATTCTTGTATTTTTTTTATATTGTTTCTTTAAATTCTTTTTTTCTTTATTTTGTACAGGGAGTGATGATGACACATGGCAATGTCTTAGCAACAGTCTCTGCTGTCATGACAATTGTTCCTAACATTGGGAGAAAGGATATATATCTAGCATACTTACCAATGGCTCATATTCTTGAATTAGCAGCTGAGGTATGGGCCATGGGGATTTATGCTATTGAGTGGATTGAATAAATATTCTTTTTTTTATCTTCTTTTTTTTAAAGTTGTTTTTTTCTACTGCGTATTTTAACAAACTCTACTGCTTGTTTTAGAATTTGATTGCAGCTGTTGGAAGTGCTATAGGATATGGATCTCCTTTAACTCTAACTGACACTTCAAGCAAGATAAAGAAGGGAACAAAGGGGGATGCCACTGCATTGATGCCAACTTTAATGGCAGCTGTACCAGCAATTCTCGATCGTGTTCGTGATGGAGTGCTCAAAAAGGTATTGTGAATTTTGGCATAATTAGAATACACGCCTACATATAATGCATCAATAGTATTATGTGTGTTAGTGAGCTAGTTGCATGAAACCTGCCTTTTATATAACTAGTCAGTATATCAAGACAAAAGTTTGACAATGCAGGTAAATGCAAAGGGAGGATTGTCCAAGAAATTGTTTGATTTAGCCTATGCACGTAGGTTGCATGCAGTTAATGGTAGCTGGTTTGGAGCTTGGGGATTAGAAAAGGCTCTCTGGAATGTTCTAGTGTTTAAAAAGGTCAGAGCAATTCTGGGTGGTCGTATCCGTTTTATACTCTCTGGTGGCGCTCCCCTTTCTGGTGACACCCAAAGATTCATCAATATTTGTCTTGGGTTAGTATTGTCTAACTTTGAAAAATCTTGAACGTAGAAATGAAATTATTGATATTTCAAGGTAGTGGCTCCTTAATATTTCAAGTTTTAGCTATTTATTCTATCATGACCACATTAAAGAACTGAACTCAGAGGATCAATTTAAGATTGACTTCATAGTTCTACACTGATCACTCTGTCAAACTCTTTATGATCACATGTTAATAATATAAGTTGTTAGTTTAGTTTCCAAATAAATATTAATAGTCAAAATTTTCTTTGGCACATTTTCAATTCATTCCGAGGACA
>JASKGM010000001.1:3878882-3902775 GCA_034509205.1 Ceratonia siliqua | reverse complement strand
AAGTCTTACATTCTAATTTTACTCCAGTTATTCATAACATTTAGCCAGTATTTAATCCTGCATAATGAACTCGATATACCTTACTCCATAAAAGAATTCATTGATTCACTTGCTCCGAAGATGAGATGATTTTCAGTTTTTACCGGTGATGCTTTTTCCTTTCTCCTGTTTTATATAATTGAATGTCCTAGAATGAGATAAATATACACATCCATATATAATGGTTCCTCTATATGCTTCATTTTGATTCTAGTAAGTTGTAATTTGAGTACATTTCCTGGAAAAGAAGTGACAGAAGACTGAGAGTTGTCTTGAATTAGTAAGCTCAGTAGCTCACCCAATAACAGTTAAGCTAGGTTCCACACATAATTCTCCCTTGAATTGTCTATCCCATAGTCTGAGCCTTTAGTGATGACGATATGATAATAATGGTCGATAATGCTAACAGGGGTTTTGCACCTCTTCTGTCCCCGTCTTCAAAGTGAAAAATAAAAAATTTGGTTTTCATGTTAGACAGAAGCTGTTTGACCAACTGAGATAACGGCTGGCTAACTGGGGTTTAAATCTGATGTAGATCTGCTATTAAGCCTTGTCATTGTTATTTATCTTTTTCTTTGTATAACTTCTTGTTTGGTGACCCAGAGTTTGATATTAAGTTATTATTTTCTTAGCATTTTAGTACTTGGTTTAAAAAATGGATCCAGAACACTCTGGCACATGTATGTTGAGTGCATTCAAGGTTGTATACGGCCAATTTCCCTGCTAGACATTTTGGGATAATCCCAAATATCTTTAAACCTTTCTGCACCTGGAAACTAAATTGTGGTCCTGGTAGTTTCATAACGAAGTGGATATTTGCTGTACTGTACAAAAAGTAAAAGGTTTACCAGCAATATTATCATTTTTTGTTTTTGATAAGTCCAGCATTTTCTTGTCTCTGAAGCAGGAGGCATTGAAGGAATCTCCTAATGGAAGCCATCAATCACATGATGTCACCTCAAAATCAGTGGCTGGTGCTGAAGATGTTGACGATAGTACATTTACCAATGCACAATCACCTGAAGTCACCTCAAAGGGTGTACCTATAGACTGCGTAGATGATGGTTCATTAGAGGAAGATGGAAATGACCAAAAGGAAGGCGATGTAACTGACGGTTTGAGGAATTTGTCAGAGAAACCATCTGCAGCTCTTGTGAATGTCAGTGCCAAGGAAGACTTGGTTAAGCAGCATGCCCAAGTTGCTGAAGAAGCCATTGCAGGTAGAACTGATGTTATTGATCAGTACATGTCTCCACTATTGTTTTCTACATATCTGTGTTAATCAATTATTATGCTCCCTCGTTGCAATACCTTTCTGTCCTTACTTGAATATGCTACTTTGTGTGACTTGTGTCTAGAAAGTTTAAACTAGCAAACTACAAATTAATTGTCTTTCCATGAAGGAAGGTAACGTGAGTGTTATAGAAATTATGTTAATAGTATATCAAATTCAGGTTGCTTATATGAAATCTATCTGAAGACTTGCGCGTTGACCCAGGCATAATAATTGTCTTCTTATATAATTCCTAATTTTTTTTTTTCATTCACTTTTTCTCTCTGCCCCTCTTAAAAATTTCTTTTAATTGGACCATCTTAACTAACTTTTAGGCTGGGAAAAGGCTGAAAATGAAGTGGCAAATTTAAAAAAGCAGCTCGAGGCAGCGACTCTCAAGAATTCAGCTCTGGAAGACCGAGTCACCCATTTAGATGGTGCACTTAAGGAGTGTGTTAGGCAGTTAAGACAGACAAGAGAAGAGCAAGAACAAAATATCCATGATGCTGTAGTGCAGAAAACCCATGACTTGGAATCAGCCAAACTTAAACTTGAGAGCCAGCTCCTTGAGCTCCGGAGCAAATTAGAAGCTTCTAATGCCATTTCTAGCCCAGTTAATTTGGATTTGTGCCGAAAAGTTGAATGTTTGGAGAAAGAGAACATGGCTCTCAAGCATGAGCTCCTATTTCAAACAGAAGAGCTGAAAATCAGGACAATAGAGAGGGACTTGAGCACTCAAACAGCTGAGACAGCTAGCAAGCAGCATTTAGAAAGCATTAAGAAAGTGGCCAAGCTTGAGGCTGAGTGCCGGAGACTAAAGAGCATGGCTTGCAGAGCATCCTTAGTTAATGATCATAAATCCATTACTTCGTCCTCATTTTGTTTTGAATCTCTCACGGATAGTCAATCAGACAGTGGGGAGCGGCTTAATGCAGTAGAGACTGATACCCACAAAATGTGTGGCTCAGAACCCAACAAGCGTGAGCCAAGTTGTTCTGACTCATGGGCATCTGCACTGATTGCTGAGCTTGATCAGTTCAAGAATGAAAAGTTTAGACAACCCCCAGCCACATCTGTTAAAATTGATCTCATGGATGATTTTCTTGAAATGGAGAGAATTGCTGCTTTGCCTGAGACTAAAAATGAAAGTTTTTGCGAGGAGTCAGTAGTCCGTCAATGCAATAGTGAAGAAAGTTCTCTCAGAGCTGAGTTTGACATCATGAGTCAGCAGATGGCTGCACTAAAAGAGAAGTTAGAGAAGGTGGAAGTAGAGAAAGCTGAACTGGAGATAACTTTGATGAAAAGTGAAGATTGTATTAAGGCATCACAACAGCAGCTGAGGGAGGTAGAAATGAAATTGGAGGAGTTGCAAAGAGAGCTAAACACTGCCTACAAATCAAAGCAAATGATAGAAAAACAACTCATGAGCATGGAGACAGAGGGTCAGACAATTTCTGCAAAGGTTGACTCATTAGAAGCAGAGATTGATAAGGAGAGGACTATGTCAGCTGAAATTGCAATGAAGTGTAAGGAACTGGAGGAAGAGCTAGAAAGCAAGAATCAGGAAGAGAGACTCAGTTCAACCGTTTGCTCATACGGTGAAATGAAGATAAAGCAGGTTGGTCATCAATGAACTCTATATTACATTTTCTATCATTTTATCTGATGTGCACAATAGGAAGGAACTTGTCCTAGATATTCTACACCACTCATGTCATACTTGTAATTTTTTGTTATCCCAGGAGGACCTAGTGCTAGCTGCAGGAAAGCTTGCCGAGTGCCAGAAAACAATAGCATCTTTGGGGAATCAGTTGAAATCCTTAGCAACACTAGAAGATTTCCTGATTGACACTGCAAGCATTCCAGAGTTCTCAGCAAGTCCATCACTCATTGCTCGAGCTGGCGGAGAGACGTGGAAGTTGCATTCTAATGGTACATTTTCGCCTAAAAGAGATTCAAGTTCTTCAAGGTTAGCCGATGGGAGCTCTGGTCCATCGTTAAACCAAAATGAAGAAAGGTCACCGCCTTCATCATCCTCGTCAACTTCATCAGCTGCCTTGCCAAATAATGTCGGTTCTGAGAAGAGCCGAAATGGCTTTGCTAATTTTTTTTCTCGAACTAAGAGTGGGATCCGACTAGAAATTTAATGAGTATATAGTGAATTAATTAACTTCAAGGAAAATCATTGACTTGCGAAGTTGTAAAACAGAGAACCAAGGTCTTGTCATTCAAAGTAGATGATTTAATGGCACTCAATTGGCACCAATTATATCATTCTTTCAATCTTTACATGTGTGGGGTCCATGTATCCTAACATTTGAATGTGGACTCAAATTTTAATGAATGACATTGCAGTGCTCCAATTTCCGTCCTGCTACGTTAATTCTACATCCTTTTATTCTTGCCAGTGTTCTAAGAAATCTAACATTGCTTTTGATAAAGAAAAATATGATGGGGTGAGAGAGGCTCGAACTCTCGACCTCAGGATCACTCAGAAGCTATGAGACCTACGCGCTAGCCAACTGCGCCACCACCCCATGTTGATATAAATTTTCTTTAGTTCTTTTATATAACGAGGGTTGTTCTCCTGCTAACTAAAGAATCTAATATTCACTTGGTTTTAAGCATCTTCGTGGTCCAGAAATGTTTATACGATCATCTTTTAGATCAATAACACATTTCTTGAATTATTTATAAATTTGATTTTGAATAGCAGAAATATTATTTTGAGATTTCTTAAATTCCAGTTCGAGAGAGCGGCGGAGGTATGAAACAATATTGGGATTTGGCTCATAAAGCATTTCTAATAATTCCAGGGCCCAAAGGTTCCAAGGTGTAGTGGTTAGCACTCTGGACTTTGAATCCCGCGACCTGGGTTCGACTCCCGGTGGGACCTGTCGTCTTTGAACGTTTGGGAACAACGCTTGAAAAAGCTTTGTTCAATTGGTTAGCACTCTAGACTTCGAATCAGCTACGGATGTTATTTTTAAAAAAAAAAAAAAGTTGGTTTGAAAACATATATTTTAATAGAATAAAGAGTTATTTTGTTTTTTATTGTAATAAATAAAAATGACTTTTGAATGAGAAAATGTATTGAATTATAAAATTATAAAATAATTTTTAGTTGATAAAATTATTAAAAATGACATACTTAAAAAATTTAAATTTAATAATTTTTAATGAATTAATTTTTTATTTTAAAATAAAAAAAATACATACATAATTAAAAATAATTTTATAAAAAGAATTATAATAAAAAAATAAATTAATTAAAAAAATAATATAATTATATTAAAAAATATATTTGATTAAGAAATTAAGATAAAAAGTAAAGTAGATTTTAATTAGGTGAATAATACCGCGTTGAAGGTTAAAATAAAAATGATCAACCAATTTCTCATCCAAATATAAGAAGAAACGAATACCTATGAAAATGGAGAACGCATTTTTTTTTTACAAAAGTAGAAACGAGGGCGCAGGCTAATGTTTAACGGCAAGTCATTAAAATGACTCATTGACAATTCACATATCATAGCAGAATCTGGTATTATATTAGAATTTAGACCCCAAATTGAAAATTCTAGAATGATCACATATTATGACGCGCATACATTATTTTTGCACACATTTTATAGTTTTAAAACTTGTAAAGGTTTAATCTTAACATGGTAAAAAATATTCTATTCATAAAAAGTAACCAAATCAATACTTTTTTTTCTCACAAAAATAGCAGTAAAATTAACAAATATTTGTCAACTACAAAGAAGTGAGTCAAATATGATAACCATGCAGTTTTATGGTAAGGGTAAACCAGCTCACTAATTATGCGGCTAACTAAACGACAAGAGATTTATAAAGTTTGTCGTTTGGCGAATAAAAGGATATTATGATATTCCTCTAATTAGCCTAATCAGGCATAAGATGAAGTCAATATCGAAACTACAAATAACAAATTCTCCTTATTTGACACGTGGACGGCTGACCGTTTGAAGCCAGTTTCAGTCACAAAGACCTCTACACCCAACCACACACAATCATCACCCAAGAGCTTTCTCAAAAATCAAAATCCCAAAGAAAATGACGAAAGTACCAACACGGAAAGGATAAAGAAGATATCTTCGCCAATCCGAGGTGGCAAGGTCTTGGGTCCCCCTGTCCTTAGAGCCATAAAGAGCATGTGGAGGAGGGAGCTGCCACATGTGAAAGCAAGGAGTCCACGCTCTTCCACGTGGCGCACCTTAGAAGGCCACCCGAGATCGCGCCTAATACCAACCTCTTATCAACAAAACCCCCAAAATAAATCTCAAGTGACTCGCGTTTCTTCCCTTTCTCGAGAGAGTAGAGACTGTCAGCCTTGACCACCATGAACGCCATTGCAACTGCTGCAGCTCTCTCTTTGCCCATCTCTTTTAGTAGACCATCCAAGCTTGACACCAAAAAGGTACTAACTTTATCTCTTGTTTGTCAGTAAGTTTAGCTCTGTGCTTTCTTTTGAAAGTAGAACTGAAAATTATATTAAGTCAATTTCTAATTGTGTTGAGGGGCGGAGGGTATGTGTTTTTATTCGTTTTACTTCTGACTTTATATGGGTTCTTTCTATGGGGAACGTTTTTATTTTTATAAATTTCACAAATTTAAATGGGCTCCTATGTTTGGTGGGGAGCAATTTAGTTCAAGATGAAATTTTGGTGTAATGGGTTGATCAGTTGATCTTATAGGTCATCTGTCGCAAACAATATAATGCTTGGCATCACGTTACACGCTTTCTTGTGTGTTTCAATGCTTAATACGTCTGGGGCTCGTGAAACCTCTACCTACTATAGCAAGCAGACCCATAAGTTTCTCCTTTATGGGCTACATTTTCTGGCCCCTCCGCAGACAAGAAGAATTTGGACAGTTCGTTGCTGTATCTTACATTTTTTGTGGACATGTCGAATTTCAGGGTTTGAAAGGCAGATTTAGAGTGTTTGCAGTATTTGGAGAAAAGCTAGAGAAGAAGAATGTATGGGGTGCGCTCTTCGATGTGGAGGATCCAAGATCTAAAGTTCCACAGTATAAAGGGAAGTTTTTGGATATATTTCAAGCCCTAGAAGTGGCTAGATATGATATTCAGTACTGTGATTGGCGGGCTCGACAGGACCTGCTTACCATCATGCTCCTCCATGAAAAGGTTTCAACTGATTTTTTTTCCTATTATATATTTTAGAACCAAATTTGATGTTTGAATGAATTATTAAATCATGTTCGTTTAGAGACTTTTAATTTTGAATATCTATGAACTTGGCAATAGGATCAGAATATAGTTTCAGTATAATATAGTTCTTGTTTAAACATCCTTTTTTCACTTCATGAGCTATGCATTTGACTACATGGTTTATTTATACTTTAAAAAATGGGTGTAGGTGGTGGAAGTTCTTAATCCTCTAGCTCGTGATTATAAGTCAATCGGTACCATGAAAAAGGAGCTAGCAGAGTTGCAAGAGGAATTAGCACAAGCAGACAGACAGGTATAAAAATATTAGCAGCAGTAGAATAATCAGCACTACCCGAAACTGAGATGTCTTTGATTCATCCAACTTGACAAGAACTTGTTCATGATTATTAACCTATGACTATATTCACGTAACTTATTGAACACAACAGGTTCATATATCTGAAGCAAGGGTTGCAACTGCTTTAGATAAACTAGCTTACATGGAGGCATTGGTGAATGATAGGCTGTTGCAAGACCAAAGCACAGCCGTAGTTGAACAGACATCCTCTTCTCCAAGTACTTCTGCACAATCTGCGGATCCTGAAAAGAGAAGGCTGCCACGGAAAAGCTTGAATGTATCAGGTCCTGTTCAGTCCTACCATCCCCGTTTGAAGAATTTCTGGTACCCTATTGCTTTCTCCGCTAACCTGAAGAATGATACCATGGTAAGGCAGTTCTTAAAATTGCACCATCTATTCTTTAATCTTTATTTATGTCATATAATTAATTAGTATATTTGTGTTATTCTCTTCAATCAATACAAATCAACTCGAAAGCTATTATGATATGACAGCAGAACATTAGAGTAAAACATTGGCATAGCTTTTTTCTTCGTAGTACCTTTTTTTTTTTTTTAAATCTACAAGGGAATTGAGCTTAAAGTCTCTACCCTAACCTCACCCCATTTGACAGTGGCTTTTCATGAAACTACTATTAACCCTTTTGTGGAACATATTGACTGATTGCAATAGAGATGTTTCCACATTTTTTACAATTCCCCTTCTATATTTTCTTTTTGTTTTTGTTCCTTTTTTCTTTGTGGGGGAGGTTGCTGTGCCAGATAATAGGCTGTCCTGTATGTTCTGGTTTTCCATAAGTTACTTGAATCTGAATATGAATTTCTCATTAATGTGTGGCTCCTTTTCTATTTCAGATCCCAATAGAATGTTTTGAGGAACCATGGGTTATCTTTAGAGGGAATGATGGGAAACCCGGATGTGTACAGAATACCTGTGCACACAGAGCATGTCCTCTGCACCTTGGTTCTGTAAATGAGGGTCGCATCCAATGCCCCTATCATGGTTAGTAATCACTGAAACAAATCATGAAACTTTATACTGCTCTTCATTCAGGATACATGTGCATTAGTAACATAATTATATGCAGCAATATAAGTTATAAGTACTTGTTCATATATGTATGTTTATGATGCAAGACACACACAGATTTGTATACTGAAACGTACAAAACTAAAACTACCTTATGGATGGTATCAGGCTGGGAATATACGACTGATGGAAAATGTGAGAAAATGCCATCTACTCGACTGCTAAATGTAAAGATAAAGTCATTGCCATGTTTTGAACAGGATGGGATGATCTGGATTTGGCCAGGCAATGAGCCCCCAACAGCCTCCCTTCCATCTTTACTACCTCCTTCTGGGTTTGAAGTCCATGCTGAGGTACGCCATGAGTATATCTGACCCCTTTAGGTATTATGATGCAAGAGGCAAGAATTATGATTATAATGTTTTTTAGGAAGAGCCTTGTCATCTTACTTGGTTTCTCTTTCCATGTGACAGATTGTCATGGAACTTCCAGTAGAACATGGGCTACTTTTGGACAACCTTTTGGATCTTGCACATGCCCCTTTTACTCACACTTCAACTTTTGCTAAGGGGTGGAGTGTTCCTAGGTTTGTTTTAGTCTAGACCATTGAAAATGAAAGTAATTTGTCATTTAGAAATAGCAAATAAGATACATAGCCAATTTGTTGTAACTACTCACTATTAAGTTCCTTTTTCTTTCAATTGTTTGATGGTGAACACATTGGTGTGAATTATTCTCTTTGCATGTATTTGAACTTGCAGCTTGGTGGAATTTTTGACGCCGGCATCTGGCCTGCAAGGATACTGGGACCCCTATCCAATTGATATGGAGTTTCGACCACCTTGCATGGTTCTGTCAACCATTGGTATTTCGAAGCCTGGGAAACTTGAGGGACAAAGCACCAAACAGTGTGCCACACACCTGCACCAACTCCATGTCTGCTTACCATCATCAAAACAAAAAACAAGATTACTATACAGAATGTCATTGGATTTTGCTCCTCTGCTTAAGCACGTTCCTTTTATGCAATATCTATGGAGGCATTTTGCAGAACAGGTATTATATGTTGAATAGATAACTGCTCGTGTTTGAGCTAGGGAAAAGAAAGAGGAAAAGAATGTTAAAGTCATGCTTCAAAAGGACAAAACAGCTTTTTTTATTGATATCATTATAAATCTGGAGTATTCACTCTTGAAGAGGATGCAAAAACACTGGAGTAAAAGAAAATCTAAAACAAATCAATATATCGCATTTTGAAGCTTTTAGTTATAAACCTTAAGGAATCATGATGTGCATTTATGTGATTGAGTATGATTCTGTTCTATTGAAATTAATAAGCTGCTATTATTGATTTTTTGAGTAATGCGTGCGTGTGAAAGAGGAATTCACACAAATCTGGCCCAGATGTTATCTTTAATTTTTATTCATTGACGTGTTGATGTTCACATATAGGTTTTAAATGAGGACCTACGCCTGGTGGTGGGCCAGCAAGAGCGGATGAACAAAGGTGCAAATGTCTGGAATTCCCCAGTATCCTATGACAAGCTTGGGGTAAGGTATAGACTATGGAGAGATGCTTTGGAACGAGGAGCTAGGCAAATACCCTTCAGCAAATAGAAATAAAAGTTTAAACAGTGCTTTTAATCGTATAGAGTCAGTGATGCTTCTTAGAACCAACCTGGATTTCAACTCAACCCTCTTGAACAATCTTCCAATTTAAGGGCCAATTTGCAGATTGGCTTTTCTTGGCGATTGCTAAGGCATCCCAACGGGGACCATGCGGGAATTGTTAATTGATCAGAGGCTATCTCCACATTCAAGCCCCTTTGTAAAATAACCGAAACTGTACACATCTTTTATCATTTCTGTGTACAGTGTCAAATCCAATTTTTTCCCTTCTGATATCACCACCATCGCAACTGGTGGCTTAACCTCACCATGTAACAGGCATTTGTTGTATGATATAACTGTTTAGTTCAATGATAATTCAGAGGTTCCTGAATGATTCGTGTTTATACTAAATTAGACATTATTGAATTTACATTCATAGATTCATGAGCTATTGTCCCTTTCTCAATCATCAGCAATTACACAACTTTCCAGATCCAGATTTTTGAACCATGTTTACTGTCTTCACTCAAGAAAATGCTGATCAAATTTTAAACTGTGCCAAGAAAGACTATTGTACAGTAAAAAGAACGAAATTGACACAAAATTCCCGTATATAGCATTTACATATAAGCTTTGCGGCTCATTAAATCAGAGTACAAAACCCCATTGTCAAGATCATAGCTTATAGCTTTTTATTCACTCGACAAAGATCAACCTTCCAAACCCCTCATCTACATTGGGCTAAAATCCATGAACAACTAAAACCACGACAGAAGGAGCTACAAGTAAATTACAGTTCGGAGCCGCAGAAGGGGCAGAATCTAAAGTCGGCCTCCACAACCCGGTCGCAGAATCGGCACCGCAAAACATCGTAGACAGCCGGCAAAGACACGCCGGTCTTCGGTGGTGGCGGCAAGGAGTAGGACTGAGGAAACAATAACTTGCAATTATTACAATACAATTGAGGCTCCTTGCCGGGCCACCGCCAAACGGGAACAAAGAAGAGCTTCAGGACCTTCTCGTACTCCACCAGATCAGCTGGCGAGCCACAGTTTATACACCTGCCCACGCCAGATTTCAGAACCTGACGCACCTGTTGCTCTAACCCTCCAACAAAGAAGAATAACATCTCCCTCCCTTCCTTCTTAGTTTCTCACTTCCTCTGCAGATGGCGGTTGATAGTTTGGCGTGTTTATAGATTCCCTTCCTCATCTCTTTCATTCTCTCGAGCTTTCATGAGCCTTCTGCTTTAAGCGCGTTTAACCCGTTTATATTTTGGGCCGTTGGATTGGGCTTTTTGGGAACAAAACGGATCAATAGTGTCCGATGTCATATAAAATCGCTTCTTTCCTTGCGTCACTTACATAGAAAAAAAAAAAATACACACCCTTTCAACTCTCTCTTCCTTTGGGATGTGATCATTGGTTAAGGGTATGAAGGAAAAATAAAAATATGAGTAGAAGAAAAATTTAATTGAAGACTTTATCCTCATTGTTTTTGAGATATTTGTTTTATTTTGTATAATATTTTTTTAATTTTATCAAGTTTTTTTAATTACATAAATTATTGATGTTAACTAAATCATTAACTTTAATATTCAATTAAATGGTGAGATATAATTTGGCTAAATTTTAATAATTTAAGGTATAATATATTTTAATTAATAAATTATGAGAAAAATTACAATAATAATAAATTTTTAAAAAATACAAAATCATCTAAAAGTATAAACCCAGTATAAAAACAAATCAATATTTTTTTATCCAAAAAATACATTAAAAATCGATATTCTACTGAGTTTATATAGATTCCCCAGTGAATGAATATTATATATTATTCAAAAGAGTCTCATTTTATTAAAAGTGTACTTTTTTATTGTTCATTTTATTTTTTGTCTTGGAGTTCGGAGATAATGTGGCTAGTTAAATACAAAAAAAATATCCTTAGAATCCTCTCTCCAAAAACGACCTATTAGTTAAGCCTTTGCATTACTCCCTGGAACAAGTCTTGTACAATATCAATATACTTCATCATTTGCCAGTAAAAAAAAAAAGTAGAGGGTTGTTGAAATCAGAGACTTTGGTATTATTTACAGACTGATATATAGTAATAGATGAGTCCTTAACATCTTTGTACATGGAGAAATTTGAAGGAGGATACACGAGCATAAACAACCATATATCATTTGGTAGAGCCACATTGAATACTTGCATGGAAATCTATATTGGTTTCCAAATCGAAAGCACCTCCTGAAACATCTCCTGCATCAGCTCCCTATCTGCAAGCCGAAAAAAGTTATTTATTTCATCTCTAACATCATATATCTTACCGAAATCAAATAAGAATGTGAAGCATCCTTTCTTTAACTTGGGCAACCGATAAAGCCAAGCTTCGTTTAGCCTCTCAAGAACATTTCCTGAGTTAAGATCTTCCAGCAGGCTGTTCTCGCAGGCATCCTTAAGACCACCAAGGTCATATTTATTGGCTGCTCTGAGCAATTCAAGCCTGTGCTTCCAGAAGTCTTCTTGTTTTATTGTGCCATACAAGTAACTTAGTAGGGCCATGCAAGATTCTAGTGACATGTCTTCTATGTGGATAGTTGATGACTCTTTTTCCTTCAGATTGAGATGAAACATGCTCCGGAACACAGGGGAACTTGCAGATAAAACTGCCTTGTGAGCTGTCAATGTACCTTCTGCCGTGTTAATGGTGAGATCAGCATGTATAGCCTCATTAAGCATGCAAGAGAGGCATTGGAGAGCGCTTTGAGCTGCAATGGATTGTAATTTTCCATCAGATGGCCATATAGAATTCGCTTCTCCGCCCTAAATTTCAAAACAAAAATCATGAAGCAAGAATGTATACGGGTTCAGTGGTCTCTGGGAAAAATAATCAAGTCATCAGATAATGAACGTGATATCTAAGCAACCAACTCAACAACTTTAGGTTATTATATAGAATGTCATCTGCCAGAAGAGTAGCTGTAATTTATATATCATAATTCATACGTATCTTAGGTACAGTAAGATAGAGAAAACAACTGCCATTACATTTCTCAAAAGATTATGAATTCATTTATGTAGATCAATGTCATATTATTTGAAATTGATTAAGTCTAGGAACTCACATTCAGAGGACAGATCTTCAGGTCAAGAAATTCAACATCAATAATGAAACGACCTACGAATGTAGTATCAACAGGCCAGACAAAGTCATCACATGTCCTAAGCTGTCTCTCATGAACTGCAAAAATGTAACCACGTAAAAGTGAATTCACAACCTGGGTCAGCATTTAATAATATAGTCTTGAAATTGCTACAAGGAAATGTACATTCAAACTAGTTGGATGCCAATTTCATGTGGCTTGATGAGTCAAGAATAGACCAAACAGAGGTTTGACTGCACTATTATTTTGTGGGCATGAAAAACAAAGTAAAGCCTTGCTTCTTGTTACTATATGCTACATAAATAGAAGAACGATAAAATAATAAACAATCCAATGATGTCTACCAACTTGCATTAATAGAAATTACAAAGATAAAAACTCATAATTTTAGATGTTAGAATCCAGGAACAAGATCAAGAACCACAAGTCCAGCAATTAAGACAAATTGTAGTGAGCAAGAAAGAAACTGCATTTTCTATTGCATTTAGAGCTCAATTTTGATTGCAGAAAATAGAGAACTTTAAATTTATAATTCTTGTAGGCAAAAAGAAGAGGTGGGTACAACAGCAGATGCCAATAGATCTTAGTAGGAGCACTAGGCTGATGATGGAAAAGAGAGATAGAGAATGTACTTGACGTTTCTCATATAAATGAAATATTGCCTTTTCTTTCATTTGTGTTTTACTCCATTTTATATTAGCCTGTGTCAGGGAGTACCACAGAGAGAGAGAGAGAGAGAGAAATACTAATAAATGCAAAATCAGAGCAACTAGCCTCAGAACTTTTGGTATATATCCCTGATCGTCAAATAAGCTGAGATTGGGAAAATTCAAGAAATTCATCCTAACCTGTATTTATGGGGTACGGTCAACATAATACTTTCTTGAGAATATGAAAGCCCAAATTTCTCATAAAGAGAAAGAAGAAGGGTAGGAAAACAAACAACGAGACTAGAGAAGATATAATAAATTTTGTTGGGGAAATCAATGTTCTGCTGCAGGATTTGAATCACAGTTTTTGGCTTTGGATTCCTGGTCATATAAGCCATTATAAAATTTT
Organism: Ceratonia siliqua; assembly: GCA_034509205.1. NCBI lineage: Eukaryota > Viridiplantae > Streptophyta > Magnoliopsida > Fabales > Fabaceae > Ceratonia > Ceratonia siliqua. Next base: position 3,889,045 of record JASKGM010000001.1, on the reverse strand, counting down.
CAGGTTGTATTTAGTGACTACTATCATGTCCATAAATGAACTCTTCAAGATTAGAACTACAAATTTTTCAGGTTGTATTTAGTGATAATGAGGACTAAGATGAGAAATTCAATGGGAAACACAACTAATGCTACTGAACATTCTTCAAGTATGATGTCATGTTGCCTTCAGGGGAGGAGGTTTTCAGCTTAAAACAGTACAACATAGGTATGCCAACCACAAAAGAACTACAGAATTTCACTTCAAAAAGGTAAATTTAGTTGAAACTTTTCAACTTTTTAACCTAAGTGCATGGGTCAAAATGCTTTCTTTCTGCCAGCATCCTAGTAACCAAATTCCAATCCCCAATTACTGATCATTTGCACAATAGGTAATCATGATTTGGTTTACGATCTTACATGCTCACTTCAGAATGCTTGTGTCAACTGCTTTTGGTCTAAATGAAATTCAAACCTCAAACCACTAATTTTGGAAATGGAAAGCAGCTTGCCAACAAGATCAAGTAATATGCTATAATCAAGATTCCAGTCTGTGAAAATCGATTTTATACTATTAGTAACAGCAAATTTTGTAGATCCTGCCACTTCCCTACTTTTATAATAAGTCTGTAAAATGTTCAAGCCGTTGGTTTCTGGTGTTGGTTGCTTGTATTTTGTTCTGTATAGCCTACTCTTCATTACAAAATAAATAATTCTCCAAGAATAGAATCATAGTTTATTTCCTCTAGCATTTTTTATTTTTTCCAAAGTAATCAGACTCAATAGAAATGAATAATGAAAATCAAAATTAAATTTTTACCCTACAATTAAAGTCGCCATCAAATGCTTAATCCTCCTATCTTCATGCAAGTAATTTCCCCAACTTCTGTCTCTTTCTTTCACAGTTCACAATCACAAGCACACATAGTCACATATATACTACTACCTGATGAGATCTCAATATTTTGAAAAAAGAAACAAAGATTAGTGCAATCATTTCAGTGAAACACCACACCATTCCCTCCCGCTACTCCTAGGTTTCTTCCTGACATTTTAAACATGAACAAAAATATCAGCCTCATAAGAGTCAAATTCAGAAAAAACTAAATTCTTCTTCGATCAAAAACAGTAGAATTAAATCGATAAAACGCAATAAGTTTACAAAAGGCGAAGGCGAAGGCGAAGGCGTAGGCAAAGTACTGATGCATACCAGGAGAAATGTAAAATTTGCGGGATGAGCCGGTATTAGACACTCGGAGAATAAATCGAGCAATTGGTGGCTGTTCCTTGGAAACCCGTGAAGGCTCTGGAAATAGATGTATGTAGAGGTACCTATTCCTCTCAATGGACAAGTACCTGGAGATATCAAATGAACTTGTCAAGCCCAATTACACATACGATAATAAAGGTAGACAGAGGAAGCGAGCAAGATAGACAGAGAAATATACCAGTTCCATATTCCGACCTTGAAAGGGTCGGACTTTTTGTAGGAGCAAGGTCCAAAGTTGTCAATTTTCCATTGGGCTAACCGGGAAATCGTCTCCACTCTTGAATCCGCCATGTCTATGAGATTTTAATCTCTGGCTTTGGGTAATCAGAAATGCAGAAGACCAAAGGATAGAGACTGAAGCTGGTCTTTCCGTCTAAAGCATTTGACTTTACTCTTCGGACTTCTGCCCACTTCTACGCCAACGGAGTTAAAACCATCACTAGCGGTGGGTGATCATAAAGTGCTATGGGTATGAAAGTCTATTTCTCTCTCTCTCTCTCCCCCCTCTATTTTAATATTTTCATTAATTAAAATAAATACATATAAAATTGCCTGAAAAAGTACCTAAACTTTTTCAAATGAAAATTGATATTTATTATAAAAATTAAATAACAACATAATTTATTTGTTTAATTAAAATTCATTTTAAATAAAATCACAGTTTACTTTTATTTTTATTTTTTTAGTTTATATTATTATAGAGTAACTCTTATTTATAAAAAGTTTTTTTTAATGTCAACTCAAACAACTTCAAAAAAACATTTTTTTTATCCAAATTATAAATCAAGAAGAATATTCTTTTCATAAAAAATAATTCTTGTACAATTCAAAAAAAATATTCTTAACCAATCAACATATAATAAGATTATATAAGTAAGATGGGAATATTAACAATGTTTTTTTATAAAATTTGTAAAAATTATCGAGCATCTGTTCGTCGTAATGTCCCAATGTCCCAATTTCTGTTTACAATATTTTTAGGTGGTTAGTAATGGTTATTACTTATTACACTATCAAATTATTATAGTTTGGTATAGATCTGATAATTCATAATAATGATTTAATATTGCCATGAGGTCGTTGGATTGCTCATTTAAGTTATTTTGACTTGATGCTATAATTAGCTATAATTTCTCATCTCCTAATATCCAATTTACATAAGGCCTCTTGCACTTAGCAAGAATTTGGATGTCACGTTTGGAAATTTCCTCAAAAGCTAATAAGAACTTCATCCCCCCTTCGAAACTATATTTGTTAAAAATTTAAATGGTGCGTTTTTTGTTGTCAGTGCTTGAATCAATTAAGTCAAAAGTTAAGATGCAATTTGAAAAAATAAAACTTGAAGCAAATGAAAGACTTTCATACAAATTATTGTATTTCGTTTATATTGCTGATATTATATTTAAATTTATTGTCAATTTTTTGATAAGATATCATTTTTTTATCACTCCATTTTTTACCCATCTATTTCTAATTATAAGAACTACATATTTATTGTTAAAAAATATATATTTTGTATTGAATAATATTATTTATACATTTTATTTATAAACTATTAAAATACAATAAATTTATTAACAAAATCTAAGTAATATTATTCTTTTTCTTAGATAATTTCTCATTTAAAATAGGTTTTTTCTTTCCATATTGGGTTTGGGTGGAATAAGATTTAATATAAGGTAAACTTCAATGTTTTGATTTATAAAGATATTATAAGATTGAAGTTGAACCCACATTACTTTATGAAATTTGGTACGTCAGATCTCAAATAAAAGATATGTGATTTTGGTAAACTCACAACTAATTAGGTATCTTTATAACTTTGCTTAACGTGACAGAGTTCCATCTTTCACTTTTTCCCTATCAGATTGGAGTTTATATTCCCATCATGTATTAATGTGATCTACCACTTTGTTTACCATCTTGTTTTTTTTAAAAAAATCTCACGGATCTGACTTGTCAACGCGGCCCATCGGTTGTTTAACTGGATCAGATAATTGATTTGGGCTATGACCCGGCCCAAATTCAAAGACAACTCGAGGGATGGATATTATTGTATTTGTATCCTATTAAAACGTGCCACGACAGCAACCTCAGGGTCCAGAAGTTCAGGAAAAGGGCATATTGGTAATGTTATAGAATAGAGGCTACTCTCCTAGCTCATGTTCAATCATTAACGCCGATCTCTTTTCATCTTCGTCTTCCTTACCAAACAGAAAGAAGATCACTCTGCCGGTATCACAGTAATCAAGGATGGCAGGTTTTAGCGGTGACGAAACTGCTCCATTCTTCGGTTTTCTTGGAGCCGCTGCTGCCCTCGTCTTCTCCTGTAACTTTCTCCCTCTTTTTTTTTTTTTCCTTTTCATTTTCCTCTTATTTTTCAGAAGTTCTATGTAGATGTCTGTTTTACTGGATACTTGGGCGTAATTTGCAATTTTAGGAACTGCTTGGATTCAAAGAAAGATCCGATTAAGGAATTTCCATCTATCATTTTATTGACATTTTTTATTCCTGGAAGTTAGATAAAAAGGGGCATCCTAATAATTAAATGGTTTATTAGGGGTTTTTTTTTTCCTGATGAAATAGTGGAAGCTAATGGAGGCTTGTATATGTTAGCGTTTTTGAATTTCAATAGCTGGGAAACTCTCCGATTCGAAGATTAGGGAAACCATGTCACACTTTTACTTTCGGTCGGTTTATGTTCATTTCAGTTCATTTTAACTATCATGCCAGAAAACGGTAAATTGGAATAGATGGCTTTGAAGAATTTGTCTACTGAGCTTTTTTTTTTTTGGTTGGATCTCAGGTATGGGAGCTGCTTATGGAACTGCAAAGAGTGGAGTAGGTGTGGCCTCTATGGGAGTTATGCGGCCTGAGCTTGTCATGAAATCCATTGTCCCAGTGGTTATGGCTGGAGTGCTGGGAATTTATGGATTAATCATAGCTGTTATTATTAGTACAGGAATTAACCCTAAGGCCAAATCTTACTATCTCTTCGATGGGTATGCCCACTTGTCGTCTGGCCTTGCTTGTGGCCTTGCTGGACTCTCTGCTGGAATGGCAATTGGAATTGTTGGTGATGCTGGAGTTCGGTATGTTTTATTCATCTATTTTATTTCATATATTTTACTTAGTTTATCCGTTATTTTGTTCTTATGAATCTTACCTAATTTTTAAAGAGCCTCTGGACTGCTAGAATACAATACAGGAGCAAACAATAATAAAACTGAAAATGAATTACTCAAGCTAAATTGAGTTTGTAAACTATATAAAGTAGAAGATTTAGCCATGTTGGTTTCTGCCACTACTTCAAGTAACCAATCCCTTCTCTTCCTGTGAGCTGCCGTTCATATAAGTTTAATCCCAAAATTCTATGAAGGAGTTCAGACATTCAGATGTCATAAAGTTGCAAACATCTTATAGTTGCCCTTTTAATTTATGGCTGTTCAAGATATACTATGGTCCACACTAGCAAAGTTAAATACTTTTACCCGTCTTCTGTTATCTATTTATTGATTGTTAACAATCATTTATTTACCTGGTTTAATATGCATATATAACTTTTAAAAAGATTTGTTTGTGGAACTTCCTGCTGAGTTTGGTTTTCCACTTAAATAATACTGTAACTTTTGCTAATGTTGCTGTGTGTTTTCATGCTTATGATTTATCTTGGAGTTTGAAATTTTTAATGATCTTATGTTGTTGATATTAATTTATGTACTTTACAATATTTTGCAAACTTCCTAAGGTGGAAACTTTGTTGATTAATGTGGATTGAGCTAATGGAATTTATTCTTATAATGCAACTAGTTTTCGTATATTAGTTCCTGATTTTAGGAAATTTCCCTGTCTCTTTTTGGTTAACATTTTTATTAGGTGTAGAGGAAAAAAATCGTATCAATCGAATGAGGGGATTTCAGAGCTAGATTGACTTTTTTGTTGCATTACTTGTATTATGTGAATGTCCATCTTTTTACCCTGTTTGAACAATTGGCATGGCATCGGAAAGGCAAATGCATGTAATGAATATAATATCAATCGAGGGGCAACATGTGTTTTCGAGAATTTCAATTTGGAACTTCAATTTTATTTTGTGTAATTTTTGTAAGCATTTTCAGTTGCTTTGTGCTTAATTAGTACTTGGGAATTGTTCGTTTAGCTGTTTGCTTCTCTTTGGCTATTGCTTTATGTTCTGAACTTCTGATGGTTTTTCATACATTGTCATTATGTTCTTGCATCTTCTTAATTTGTGTGTGTGCACGCCTGTGCATTCGTGTTTTTTTTTTTTTTTTTGTATCATTTAATCCATGAGGATATGCAAGGATACTGAGCTAGGTATTTCTTTTATCAAATTTTTGCTTTGATTACTTTTTCAGGGCTAATGCCCAGCAGCCAAAGCTGTTTGTCGGTATGATTCTTATCCTGATCTTTGCTGAAGCTCTTGCTCTCTACGGCCTCATTGTGGGTATCATCCTCTCATCCCGAGCAGGCCAATCTCGTGCTGAGTGAAAGTAGGCCAAATGCGTTATAGCTGGTAGTCCATTAATATTTTTATTATCTGGCGTAAATTTGAATTTGGAATTTGTTTGACTGGAGTAGATTACTATGTTTTCATTTATTTTAGTAGACATACCCTGTATCTGAACTCTGGATCCGATCAGTTTTATGAAAGTTTCAATTTTCCTGCTTATTATTCTGAATGGCTAATTAATGATACGATTCAAGATGCTAGTTGTATAAACTAGTGCGAAATATTGGGACAAACTACTGAAACCGTTGTTTCTTCCCCTGTTTATATGGCCAATATGAATTTTGTAAATGACTTGATATTTTTGTAACAATACTTTGCATGCATTCATGAGATTAGCATTATTTACGCACAATTATTTTGTCCTTTGTATCACACATTTCATGTGAATCGCCAATTTTTCTCAGAGTGACGAACTTGTAACTTATTATTAGATAGCGCGATTATAGCCTTACCTAAGGAATAAAATGGTCCACAACAAAACTAAGTCTAATTACCTTATTTTTCTTTCGTTTTTTTAATTTAATTATTGATTATGGTTTTATTTTTGGCTATAAACAATTAATTTTTTTTTATATTTAATGGGTAGATGAAAATTGTTTGATGAGAATTGTTTAAATTGTCTTCAGATATAAAAGAATTTTGTTTTAAAATTTAATATAGATACTTTTTCTTTGACTATCTAACAACAATACTCAAAAATAAAATTATTTGTAGAGTTTAAATTAATTATCTTTAATTTATTTTTTACACTAAAAACAATGAAAAATATGATATGTTGAGATTAGGATATTTTGCATTATAACATTATTAATATTTTTTTCAACAATAAATATAAATGGGACATATAAGTCATTTTATTACTTGCTTTTATCACATTATTTATAATTATAAAATTATGAAACTAATTTAAACAATTAAATATTAAAGATAAATCATGAAATTATTAAGTAACCAAATGCTTAAATATCTTGCACTCTCACCAAAAAAAAAAAAAGAATAACGATATTCATTCATAATTCTTCTTATATTATTTTTATATTATTAATTATTATTATTATTTTATAATATATTAATAATTAAAAACAAGATAAAAAAATAAAAAATACATATATAAATATCATCTCTCAACAAACTTGTGAATACTTACTAAGACATAGTTGAGGATATATATGTAATTTAACAATTCTCCCCCTTCGCCCCCTCAATCAGACCAAATGCTGTTGCAGACAATTTCCCAGTGTCATACGCAGAGAATCTTAATTCCTCATTTAGAGATATCTCTTTCCTGCTGCGTTACCCAGCTCTCTCCTTTCTTGTTAAAGGAGGTATCTCGCACACAAATTCTCCAATTCAAGATCGCAATAGCAAATATCGGTAGGTAATTTCTGCTTCTATCTGTGCTTGGAAATAGCAGTACAATTTACCACATTCAATTTGGTTCACTAAGTTTCTGCTGTGAACTCAAAAATAAGATTGTCCTTCTTTCTTGCTTTCAGATTCATTAGACATACAAAATCAACAAGGAGGCAAATGGCAACCACCACCAAATCCGAAGGCGACGGTGGTGTCAAGGCTCCTCCCAAGATATTGCGGAACGAGGGCCAGCACAGGTTCGAGACGGAGGACAAGGAAGCCTATATACAATACGTACTGAGAGATGATGGTAAGGTCATGGATTTGGTCCACACTTTTGTACCATCTTCCAAGAGAGGTTTGGGCTTGGCTTCCCACCTCTGTGTAGCTGCCTTTCAACACGCCAAATCCGATTCCTTATCGGTCATCCCCACCTGTTCTTACGTCTCTGTGAGTTCATTTGCACCCTTCCCTTTCTGGGTTTGTTTTATAATTTATTTTTACAAAGCAATACGAACAACATTATACATTGTGCAACGTGTGTTATAATTTTCCCTTAAATCACCTATTACTAGAACTATGACGTGTTTCTGGAAGCCATAACCCCATATCAAACATCTACTTAAAGTATGATTTCCCCCTTCACAAACAAATTTTCCCATCCATCCAGTTGAGCTAGAATCATAGAGAAGATGCTCTGTGGCTTACACAAATTGCTGATGAAACTAAAAATCAATTTTGCTGAGAACCTGTTATTCTTTGGTTCTGTGAATTCTCTAAATACCGGACCAGCTTTTACAAATTGACCATTAGCATTTTATTTTCAAATCTCATTGGCATGAGCAGTTCCTAAGAACTGGACCTGGGGGAGATCCAAATAATACTTATCTGCCTGCAGTGAGCAAGTTCCATGCTCTTTGCTTTAGCATTTAGGTCACCCCAGCATGTCAGACACTTCATGTCCACTGAGAAATAAAAATATAGACTCATCATTTACCGGTCATGCAGCCATCAAATAATGTATTTACCAACTACTATATATAATCAATCTTCTTAATCTTAAAGTCCCAACCAACTCCAATGACAGGCTCAAAACCACACTGCGTTTTAGTCATGCAAGCATGATCCTTTCTAAGTTTAGATCCAGTAAGATGGAATTGCGGTACCACTAAATTTGTGTGCTACTGTGCTACGAAGTGCTTATAGCAGATCCTGCAGTCATAAGGTGCTTTTACCACCTGATATTTTTAAAGAGGCACCCTAAGTAATAGATAGCTTACCAAGGATTAAAGGAATTTCCAGATATGTAATAGGGAGTTTTGACATTTTTCAAGTTTCACAAATTTGAAGGATTAGCTTCCTTGAAAGTCTTCCGACGCCTTCTTAAGTTTATTAGTGAGCTTATGTCATCAGCAAATGCAAAGCCAGTTATCCTAGATTTGGAACATTTTACAGTGAACTTGAAATCTGGCGATCCAATATTAACTTCTGTCTCAACAACTTAAACAACTTGGACTTAACTTCTTTTCAGTGCTTTTTCTCAATGGTATGAGTATCCAATTTCATTGTTTTTGACATTTTGTGACAATTTCTGTTGTTCGCAGGACACATTTGTTCCACGGAACCCATCTTGGAATTCTGTCTTGTATACAGAGGGTGGTAAATCCAATATCTAAACTTGCCAATCACGTAGGTTTGCTGCTACTTGAACATCTCCATGTTATTATGAAGTTCTGAACATCTGTTCTAATTTATCTGTTATTGGAAACTACTGTGCTTCGACCAGTGTTTTGTAGTTGTAATAAATAACCTCTCATCCACTATAAAATTTTTGTTATTGGTTGTCTCAGTGGGTTTCTTGTCGGTTAAAACCCGAACAAAATACTTGTTTCTGTGACTGGGCTAGAGTTCCCTACAAATGCATTATGGGAAAATAGCTAGTAGCTTCCATGAGGTGAAGCAAACCTCTGTAGAGAAATTTATTTTAACGTACTTGCTTGGCTCCATGTTCAAAACATTAGATGGCAAGACGTCTTCATACTTCGTACCCCTAAATTTCTTCCTTTGTAACAAAGCATGTTATAAATGGAAAGACAACAATTCGACTGAATCTATGTTTTGCAACAAATGAAAAATTATTCATAATTTGTACGACCAGTGGTTTCAAATGAAAAATAAAACTCTGCAGCATCATTCTCGCCACTTCATTTGTTATTCATACTAATGATACTTATATACAATTTTTTCTTACATAACTCTTATACATTTTTTTACATTTATTATTTTATTATTATTTATCATTTATTATATTTATTATCATCATTATTTTATAATTAAGGGTTAGAAGTGATGTTTAGGAAAAGTGTTAAAAAAAATTGTATATGATGTCATTACTTATATATAAATACACAAATTTGGATGACCTTGGAAAGCATAGCATGAAAAGAAAATAAGCCATGGGGCATCACACCTCATTGGGACAAAACATCTTGAAATAGGGTCTGGACATAATGTTATCAGCAAGTAGAGGCTTCAAGCTCGTTGGGAGAGCTCGTTTTAAAGCCAAATTGGCAACTTCATCAGCTACATTGTGGGCCTCCCTTTCGACCCAAACATACCGAAAAGTACCAACCGTCTTAGTTTCTTAGGGTCTTATGTCCTTCAGAGTATGATTGTTCGAGGGGTGTTAAAAATGATCAATCTGGCCCGTTAAGGACTGGTTTTTGATGAGCCGAGCTTTAACGAGTCGAGTCAAAAAAGTCCTTTTACTAAAAGGGCCTCAAAAATCTAACCCGTCCCTAATCCTACAGGATTACAGGGTTAAACGAGCCTTAACAGGCCAGCACATGAAAAATTATAAAAAATAAAATATTATAAAATTTTATACAAAACAAAACTTAAACTATCAATCAATAATTTTTAATAATTATGTAAATTTTTATTCACAATAAAATATCATCAATCCATAATATATTTATAGATTTAATCTCCACAAAATTTCAAAGATAATAGCATAAAAGTTAGTAACAAT
>JASKGM010000001.1:3857750-3868704 GCA_034509205.1 Ceratonia siliqua | reverse complement strand
AAGCAACTAAGCACAAAACAAAATGTTCATAACTATCAGTTAAAGTTACATGCAATCCTATGTATCATGTAAGAAACAGATAAAGAGTCAGAATAACATGTATAAAACAAGGATTGCATTATGGTAAAAAGAGAACAGAAAAATCAAAGACAAACAATATAGTAGCATAGCATTACCGTTCCAAGACTGAGTAAGCTTTTATTAATATATGAACCTTCTTTCCTTCTCAACCCAGTTGTTTCCGTTTTAGAACTTTCAGACCCTGCAAGATCAATTAAGTGCTGGAAAAGGGGGGTAAGGGAGGGGGATACAAATTAGAGCTTAGAACTGGTATAAAAACAGAATATTAGGGGAATCTATTGAAGCTCTACAGAATAACGCTAGGAATCCTAGTTTTATGGAAGAGTGTTACCAAATGGGACAATGTCACATCTTCTTCCCCTATATTTTCCCCGCATGGAATGCTTTCAATTGTCTGATAGAAACAATATACTTAGTAAAGTAGGGTAAGCCAAATAAAGAAATCAAAACGACAATAAGGTGCCATACCAAGAACTTTCAGCTAGATATAGAAATTTGTTATAACAATCCATCAAATGTTAACAGCATATTTAAAAAGCCCAAACATTGACTTTTCTCACCATATGATAAAGGGCCAAGAAGGATACATTTAAATATTAAGCATATGAAGATCACTAGATTAAACTGGCATACCAAGGTGAATATAGTGTGGCTTCGACTGCTAACTAGATTGAAATTATTCGAACCCACGTGTCTATGCTCTGCATTATTCAGAAAGAAAACATCTAAGTCTATTAATTAGAAGGAACAAGCATCTGACTAATAATATCAGACTAAAGCAAAAAAGAAAACCATAATTCACTCTTAGAAGATCATAAAATCTGCAGTAGGCAGGAAACTTGGGGGAAAAGATCAATGGAAGCATCGAGGAAAGCAATTTGAAGGAAAAATTCAGACTTACAAGTTACAATGCAACCAACGGTACAAAATGACAGCAAAAGGACGACGAAGGTTAATAAGGTTTTTATACCTTCTCCTGTAGCAATCATAGAAAGGGCATGAGCAGGGGATAGCACAACTTCCTCTTTGATTCCTTCAACATAAGTCCCCTGTCAACATTATATACCTTGTATTCTCATTATAAGATTCAAATAACCAACATATTAAGCCTTCTCAGAGCAAGGTCATGATAGAGAAATTAATACAAACAGATGTATGTGACAAATACCAACATAAAAAAGCCGAACTTATTACCACTCGGAGCAATAGTGATAAAATAGAAGCACTGAAACTGGAACTCACCGTCATTCTGGTCATTAGCAAGATAAAATTATGTGTGAACTGGAAGAATGAACATGACGATAATATTAATTTTGACCAAGGAAAGCAGCCTGGTAACTTGTATGTGAGTCAAAATTTCCATTTAGATACTTTATTTGATTTTAACTATAATAGTACTTAATTAGGCTTTATCACTATAAGGAACCTGATTTATTTATTCAGCTCAGGATGTAATTTGAGTGTCTTATCCCTTTAGATTTTAAGTTACTTATTGAATTAGTTAAACTTGTTTGTCTTGTCTTTCACACTTTCCTGTCTCTGTCTCTCTCCCTTCCTTTTCTCTCTCTTATTTTCTCAGTCACTATTTTACATGAGGTGCAATTTGGTTCCACATCAGTGGCTATACAAGAACAGATCCCTTGTAAAGAGCAGAAACTAAAGAAAACATGAAAAAGAAAATCAACTTTAGCACATGAAGCATCTAAAAACTTTAAAATAAACAAAACAAAATATCCCTGTCACAGATAAGCTGCTGTTGACCTGAAGAACAGAAAATGAACAATGACTAACTTTTGACTTTCATACATTAATATAGATACCTGAGCATCCTCTCGTATTCTTAGGTTCTGCCCAGTTGGATCCAGCAAGTCATTGATGACCTACAACAAGATCAGATAAAAATGAGAAGTGATACCCATTAACAAGGATAGACACATGCATATAGGCCTTATTTCATTTTTTTTTGGTGGGGGGGGGGGGGGGGTGGGAGCACAAATCAACTAGTTTGATGGAGCAGGCCTGAATTTGTAAGTCACATAGGAAATAGCATTGCACAAAAGATATTTGAAATACAAATTTTTTTAAGTCCACCTTTCTCATGCTTTTCCAATTTATCCCACCATAACTTCTAACAACTGATGAAAGCAAGATACATCTTCCCCAAAATTATTTTTTAAGTCCACCACAAGGATTACTTGTGACCATCATCTATATTCTTTATCACTGTTAATATTAGTCTGCTTTAAACTTTTTATGGTTCTCATACTTGTATTAGATCACTATCACATAATAGTGCACCACAAATTTTGGCTGAATCTGAATGACCATCCTATGTCACTTGCAATCATTTCATACTGGATTAATGTCAATTAAACAAACTTTTTCATTTAATTGTGTTTCCAAACGCCATCATTTATCTAGCTTAAGCCAATTGTTATCATTTATCCAACTTAAACCTATTCTCGTACAGTATAGTGAAGGAGCTAATCTTACATCATTCTTGCTATGTAATGATGAACTCCCCAATATAGGTATAACAAGTTTCACAAAGATGAGAAAGAATAATACAACACGCTACATAATGCTGACCTCATTATAAATCTCAAGATAAGAGACTCGGAGTAGAAATTCTCGTCCAGGCATCTAAAATTGACAAACAAGATTTGTCAACAAAATGATAGGGTTTATAGCTAACTTAGGAAAAAGTTAACTATTCACCTCTTGTATAATACTGAAGACATCCTTCACTGCAAGTGGGATAATTCCAGGTGACTTTTGCTCCCCCTGGGAAAAAATATATAGCATTTTTTTTTACAAAACAATGCAAGTTTTGGTGCCAGGCATGATGACACTTCAAGAGGGATGATTAAACAAACTTACATGCATGGTATGTGTCTTTCCACTGCTAGTAACACCATATGCAAATACAGTACCTGCAGATAAACAAAGCAAATGTAAGCTGATCAAACAAGCAGCCATGTTTGGATAAGAACTAAAGAAATAAATTCAAACTCCTAAAGTATGAGACTAATTATCAATTAAATCCAGCCTCGGAAACTACATGAAAATTTATAAGACCAATGGCTAACTTGGGAGGAAAATTAACCATCATCTCTTCCTATAAATGTCTGATTATGAACACAAACTACAGGGGGCCTGCTACATTGTGGTTTAAAGAAGCAAGAACTTTTTACTGATGACAAAAAATACTAAGGGGAATAAATGCTGCACTGCCTTCATCTCTTCTTACAAGTAAGTAAAAAAACAGAGAAGTATAATTCAGTAAAAGAATAAGTAACGCACAATAGTCTCCTTATTTTGCCATATACTATAATATATGGTAGTGTGGCAAGCTTGATATCGTAGTTGGGCATGATTAAGCAGCTGGAAAATTGGTAATCCAACCAAGTTTCAATAAGTTCACTGGTTCAAGAATCAATAAATGTCTGAAAACAACTACTTCTATTTTAAGTATGTCTCTGTATTGTACTTCAATCAGTCTTCATGTGCAAGTGGAACACGATGAGTGTTATCAGGTTCGATTACGTACTCAGGCCCATTTACCATCGGCATTTGGAAATTTTAATATTCTAAGTTACTCGTGCAGATAACTTGAATGCATAGAAAATTGAAGTAGAAAAAGAAATTTAAAAGATAAAGCACAATAAGGTAATAGAAAAATTACTGGGTACAGTCCATCCATTAACAGACTACTACAGTTCTTGGTTCCATTAATTCCTATCTGGTACAAAAAATATATTTGATACACATGAGTAGAATTAATAGCAAAAACAATACCGTTAATTCCTTCCATGGCACCACTGACAACATGCTGAGCGGCCACATCATAAACATGCCGAGTAGTTGTTGCGGGCCCAAAAACCTTATCTGCCGCACATAAAATAGAATAACCACTAATATCAGAGAAGGGAAGTACAAATCAAACCAGTAAGATACCTTAACATTTTTTTTGATTAATTTGGTTCCGACTAGGGTTTAACTTGCATCCCTCAACTTTGAAGACAACTTCAGTGTCACTAAGCTACTAGCTCATTGGTAAGATACCCTTGAGCTATTCCTATAGGAAGTGATGTTTGGTGCAGATTACAAAGCAGTCTCATACGTTGTGTCCACTGATGTCAATAAAAATAAACAAAAAGAAAAAAGAAAAAAAGGAAGGCTAGAATGTATGTTATGTATGTATGTAATATGATTAGTGCATTATCATTTACACAAACTGCAACATTCACGCTCTTACTTTGGTAACCAATCAGAGGTCCACGGGCTAATTTTTATCATTTTTTAAAATGTTTGAATTTGAAACCCCACAAATTTTAATTTTTATGTAAAATAAAATTCGACCCCCCCTCCCCCAAAAAAAAAACAATAATCAGGTCTAATTGGGAAGTTGTCATCACGACTTGTCTATTCAAAACCCCAACCATCCTATCCACATGAGCTAATCCCAAGCGGTTCATTTACAACTCATTTGGAACAGATGAAAATGTAAAGAATCAACATTTTCATTTTACGTCAATGATGTATATAATTAATTATCAGTAAGGCCATATGGTAAAAGTCTAGATTAATACTAACCAAACCCATATGCAACGGAAGGATTGTGCTCGTTCCTCACTATATGATCCCCGTCTGCATACCAAGCTATCTCGTCTCCTTTATTAATTTCTCTGGCACTGCTCAAACCCAAATAAGGAATGAGAAAACATTGGCAAACAGTCACTGCCAACCGAAGCTTAAAAAAGAAGAAACAACTCGTGGAATAATAAATAATACCCGCCGCATGAATTCAAATGACACAAACCAATGAAACAAAGATGTACAGCACCTGAGGGGTCGAAACCTGACGGTGACAGTGACATTCTCCTTTGCCTTGCTGACGTCGGGCCGGTCAACGGTCGACGGGCTGGGGTTAGTGGGGGTAACAGGAGAGACAGACAATTTCGGCGAAGGCCTTAACGAAGTGGACGAAAACGGAGTAGTAGGTCTGCCGGAGGACTTTGTGACCGGCGGAGTCGCAACCGGGGACTTCCGTGACCGGAACGGCGAGACAGTGGAGGAGGCTCTTTGGGAGCGAGTGTGGCCGGCGGCAGACATTGACGCAAAAGGAGATGTGAGGTCCAAGAAAGAAGATTTGGGTGAAAGAGAGAGGGGAAAGAAGCAGAAGTCACATGCCGGCCATGGAAATGCAGGCTTTGGAGTATGCTCCTCTCCTCCCCCTCCAACTCCAGCTCCCTCCAAAACGAGGCTAATTTTAATTTGTTGAGCACAGGTTTTTTGAAATTAAAAAAGCTACCTTTGTTTTTCAAAATTTTAATTTTATTGGCGCAAGATGCCAGAATACAGAAACGGCTGTGGCATGTGGCCTGTGGCTGTACACTGTCCTTATTATTAGAAATAATTTGTGAAATCATTTTTAATATTATAATACTTAAAAGGAAATTCTAAGTTATTGTCTTTTTATTTTTTAATATTAATTAATTATTTTTTGTTATATATATTTTTAAAATTTTTTATTTATTTTAAAATTTTTTACTTATAAAAAATAAATTTAAAAAATTATGAATAAATAATATAAGAAATATAAAATATTTAAAAAAATATTTGATATAAAAATTAATTAAAAAGGATAAAAACAAAAATAACTAGATTACTGTCTACGCAATAAAAGGTTAGCATCTCCCTACTTAAAAAATTAAATATTAGTTATAAATTGTTTGAGATATAATATGAATAATTATTTTAAAAATAAATTATATAACAAAACAAATAATATTAATATTAAAAATATCTTCGTACTTACGGTGCTTTTGTTTCTTTACGGTGTGTCACTGTTGTTGATTCTTTGGGGCATGCGAGGTTCTGCCCAAACTGGTCAAAAAATGTGTTGACATCATTTGTCCGTGCTAAGCAGTGGAATCCTGCCCCCGACTCCAAAAATGGCCAAATGAAAATTCGGTTCTCTCTTCTCACTGCCTTCTAATCTTACTACCCAACTCTAATATGGATCTATTATCTTGAAGAAACAACAAATAAAAACTAAAAAAATGACACATCTGCCTTTTGTTTTATTCGTTTATAATAAATATAAAAATAGTATATTTTATAATATACTAATGCTAAGTTTAATTAAGTAATAATATTCATCAACCATATTATATTACCCATGGACGGACATATTGTAGACTTGGTCAGTTAAATTGGAATCTCATATAATTGCACCATATTTTATTAAATTATGGTTATTCTGTGTATATCAAACGGTCACAATTTAATTCATTTCTTTTACACATATTTTGAAATAATTTTTTTTTAATTTTTTCTCTGCGCCCACGCCAAAATTGCTCAAAGGGGATCCATTTCCTGGTCAGTTGGTCCATACCCTATTGACACTGTTACTGTAGCGATTAATGGGCTTGAAGACCAACAATTGATTTGAGCTTTGAGGAGGGTTCAACTGGGCTGAGTCCACTACCAACTTAACGGAGATGGCCCTGCTGAAACCCAACACAGCTGCCACTTGTTGGATTTTTGTATTTTTTGTCGGTATTAAATTAGGGTAAATCCTACATTATTAAATCATAAATCTTGAAAATTTTTACTCGGATATATAATTACTATATTATTGGATTTGTATATATTAGTTTTTTTAAAAAAATTTATATATATTTTTATAATAAAAGAATGTATTTTATTCTAATCTAGATCTGGTCATATCGTCATGCGACATAATCGATCCAATTGCATCGTGACTGTCCGTTTAAAAAACAGACAGTTACGATTCAACATATTTTTTAAAATTTTTTTTAATAAAATATTATTATTTTATATTTTAATTTAAACCGTCGTATCAAAACAAATGGTTCAAATCTACAACCGAACAGGTAATCCAAACTCATATTATTTAAATTGTTTTAATCCTATTATCTATTCCCCAATTAAACGAAGTAACTTTATGAACCGTAATGTCGAGAATTGCACCGGATGTTCACCCGCTCTAGAGTGTCTTTTTGGCGCCATCAGGTTCGAACATTGTCAGTGTAAAGTTTCAGTTCTCAACCTCGCTTAGAGTTAGGCGTATATCTTCAACGTTCTCAGATACAAAAGAAAGAGCATATCGTAGCACTCTGACAATGGCGGAGACTATCTCTCCCATGGTCATTGACGACGATAACCACGACTACTCCGCCGGGCCTGACAAGGGCAAAAGCGTGGTCGTTGCCGGCAACCCTTCCGACGTCAAGAACACTCCGTGGGTTGAAAAGTACCGCCCACAGTCCCTCGACGATGTCGCCGCTCATCGTGACATAGTCGATACCAGTAAGAGTCAATTTCCTGCCTATTCCCCTTTCATCTTTAGGGTTTATGTAATAATCATACATTTTTCTCGTCTCGTTCTGTTTTCTTCCCGATCAACAAGTACGAAGAAAATTTCTCCTCCATGCACCGGAATCCGAGAATTTTTATAATTGTTATTACTTTTCTTAGTATGATAGAAATTGCCCTAGCTATTTTGCTTATAGGGTTTTGGTTATATGGTGTAATTATTATAGCGGAAACAGCGTATATAAACCTTTACTGGCATTTTTGGTTGCGTTGCGACCACATGGGAAGGGAGGAAGGGGCTAGAGGATAATTACCTAATAGTGCGTTTACTTGTAGAACTTCCATAGAGGAAATCACCACAACCAAGAATGCCTGGTAGAAATATTCAGCATTTTGTTTTCCATAAATGTTGAGCATTGTTGAGTAATTCCATATTACATTCTCCATTAAAGAGGACGGTGTTACTCTCGAATTGTTATTTTCCTGTGTGTTCTATGTTCCATTTTTTTTCAGAGTTAGGAGATAAAATAGGATTTGCAATATTACATTTGTATGGTTCTTGGGTTCATATCTATCATAAGATTCTAACCCTCAGCATGACCTTTAGCATTTAGTTGTATCCTCTTTGTTTTTATATTGCTTGTTATTCATTATTTGTTCATTGTTGGATAGTTGACAGGCTGACCTCTGAGAACAGATTACCCCATCTTCTATTGTATGGCCCTCCTGGCACGGGCAAAACATCAACTATTCTTGCTGTGGCCCGCAAACTATATGGAGCACAATACCACAATATGATCTTGGAGCTCAATGCATCAGATGATAGGGGAATTGATGTCGTGCGCCAACAGATCCAAGATTTTGCTAGCACTCAGAGCTTCTCATTTGGGTTGTTTTCATTATTTGCATTTTATTTTTCCTAATTAAAATGTAGTTCTGTGTGCTTGTTTCACTATTTTGTGGCTGCAATAGAAATTTAGTTCTTTGTAGTTTATAATTCACCAAGTTTTTTATTTTGAACTGGCATTCAAATTGATATTGCTTAGTTTTTTGGTTACATAATGTGGTAATTGACTTGAGCCAGAGTTTGAATACATATCCCACTGTCAAGGTTCAGAAAATTTTGTGTTGAATATGGATACTAATAAATCATACAATCAAATATGATTCTTCCTGTGTCCAGTATCTATGTATTTTTCGGGTTCCTGCATTAAGTAGTGAGTTTATAATCGATTTTGTTGGTCAATTCAGAAGTTCTGCGTTGATCACTTTTCAATGTTTGTCTGGTCCTTTGTCTTTGTCCCGCAAATGTATTCCCCCAACAATTGCATATTTGGTGTTAGATGTTGCATGGTAGTTTTGTTTGTTTGTTTTTAAATTTGACATTCCTTGATTGATGCAATAATACCTAAGTGGGGAATTATGGGAGTTATATTGTAAACAGTATCTTCCCTCATACAGATATCAACAATTAAACCATTAAACGTGATATAAAGACAGTTTATTTCATTGTGTTCTTTTGTTCATTATCATTTTTCAGTCATGATGTTTCTGATTAAAATTTAAGGCACTAGTTATTGTTTTTTGTCTTCTGTTGTGTCATATTGTACTTTTTTCTCTGTATTTCATTGTGAAATTACATGTCAAGGAGTGGGACTAGAGTTACAAATTTTTTGGGGTTTCTGATTTTTTTTTTTTGGAGGTGTACTGAAACTGCCAGTTTTTTCCTTAGCTGACCATCAAAAAGTCTCTGTTTATAGAGTCAAGTCCTCCGTAAAGCTGGTCTTGTTAGATGAGGCAGATGCCATGACAAAGGATGCACAATTTGCATTACGTAGAGGTATACATTATTCTCTATGCTCTAAATAACTTGTCTATATATTTTCTTGTGTTATAATATTAATACCCTTCATCATCTTTTGGTGCAGTGATTGAGAAATATACAAAAAATACTAGGTTTTCACTTATATGTAATCATGTAAACAAGATTATTCCAGCACTGCAATCAAGATGCACTCGATTTCGTTTTGCTCCTCTTGATGCTGTTCATGTCACTGAAAGACTGCAACATGTTATTAAGGCTGAAGGGTAAGCATCATCTTCTCTGTTATCGAGTACCTTTTTGGGTTAGTGAATCCTTTTTCATGTTGCTTCTTCTCATTATCCAGCTTCTTGTTTGTGGAGAATTTGTTTTGTACTTTTTAGTTGGAGATTTGTGCATATTGAGTTCCAAATTCTTCATTGCTTATCCCAAGAGTACAAAGTTATTCTGCTGATGTGCTAACCTATATTAATAGGTTATCCGCTGAAAGCCAGAAAATCAATCTATTTCTGACAGTTGACTTTTTGTATACAGTTTGTGTCTAAAAGCTTCATGCAGAAAGGAAAGCTACAGCTCTTTTGGGTGTTAGTTCATTCAGAGGGACTTTCTGTACTGATTTTCTGTTTCTTTTTTTTGCTTTCTTCTTTGATAATCATAATGGAGGGTCAGGGCATTGGGTTGGGGAAAATGCACTTCCTCTCTTTCTTTTGACTCCATCATCAATTCATCATAACATAGGCACCTGCTTTCATTTCATTTGAGAAGGTGATTATAAATTACCCATATATGATTAGAGTAATTACCCAATCGGACAGAGCTCTTTTTGTTAGTAGCAGTTATACCATTTTAATTTCAGAATTTTTATATACAGGATCTAAAGAGAAGGAACAGAAAAACTTAATTGTCAAATGAGAATTACAGTTTAAGATTGAACTATTCTTTATAATAACATGAAAGAAAATTTCGGTGTTTTAGGAACATCATTTTGTGTTGGTTGTCTGTGTGCACAAAATATTAAATACATCGATCCTTACATTCGTGTATACATACAGAAATGTTCATGGAAATGAATATTATTCTTTCTCATTATTTCTAATAATTGAATAAATATATAAATCAATTCATTATTTTTAGTTTACTACTTCTATTAAATTGTTACGTGACATCTTCATACTTTAAATTGATGAAGTCGTTGAGGAGTCTTGTAGATTTCTTTAGAATTTTATTATGAAGCAAAGTAGCCAACTATCAGTTTTTCCAAGTCCAATATCACTACTGGATAATCACTCTAGTATCTTGTTATTAACAGTTGTAACATTGTGATTCAGCCTTTGGGCTTATTAACTTACAATATGATGATTGACAATTTGTAATTTGACTAGGCTTGATGTTACAGACCTAGGCTTGGCAGCACTTGTTCGGCTTAGCAATGGTGATATGAGAAAAGCTTTGAACATTCTGCAGGTTTTATTTCTTATTAGATACTGCATTCATTTTGCTGGTAGCCTTCAACTCTCTTGGATGTACTAATCTGATACTGCTTGTCCATTTACTTATATGTTTATGTTGCTGCTAAAGGATTGTACTTGCTGTGTTAGATCAAATTTCATTTTGTAATGAGTATTATAATGCTTCGGTATCCTCCTTAATGAACTTTATAGAACCATACAGTTATTGGTAGGTGTGCATATTCATTTTATTGATTCA
>JASKGM010000001.1:3836115-3857650 GCA_034509205.1 Ceratonia siliqua | reverse complement strand
TTAGCCTGCAAAGCCAACAGTGAATTCAACTTCAAATGTCTAAAGAAAGAAGATAATATTTGAAAATCAAAGCAGAATCAAACAAACAAGGTCAGGCTGCTGGAAGCCTCACCTCCCTCTCCCAAATTCAAAGGGTACTTTAATGAAAAGTCATAATATAATTTTTTTAAAAATTATTTAGACCCCGTTCAATACGTTGTATAAGAAACCATTAAATAATATAAGTTGATACAATATAATCTTATACAGTGTTTGGTGTACATAAATGATTGTATTAACTTATATAATTATAAATTTTTATATGGTGATGATCGTATAAGAAAATACGAAAAAAAAAATAAGATAATACTATACGATAATCACCGTATAATATTATATCATTAGTGCCACTACCACCAATACTACTACTGTCACCGCTACTAGCAATACCACCACTACTACCATCGCCATCGTCGCCTTCGTCACCCACCTTCACCATTATTATCATTACCACCACCATCCACCATCACCATTACCATCACCACTCCACTACCACCACCACAATCACCATTGCCTCACCACCACCGTCACCACTACCACCATCGCCATCACCACCACCACTATCACCATTACTGCTACTACAGCCTCACTACCACCATATTATCACCATAACCACTACCACTACCATCATCGTCATTATCACCATTGCCCCACCACCGCCGCCGCCACCTGCCACCATCACCACTATCATCATAACCACTATCACTACCATCCTACCATCACTACTACTATTACCATCATCACCACCTTCCAATTACTATTATATTATATAATTCTACATATTATATATTGCAATAAATACATTGGTTATGTTATCTAATCCATTATGTTATACGTTGTTACAATAAATACATAATAATATAAAAATTTATCCAATAAATAACTTTTATAATATTATTCAATATCCTCTCTTATGCAATACACTAAATGAGACCTCATACCTAGAAAAGATTAAAATTTGTTTACTGCATATTTCTGATCGTAATTAATTGAGAGACTAAAAAGAAGGCAATGGATTTGGACATTCAAGAATCCGAAATGGACGGCTGAAAATTTAGGAGTAATAGAAAAGTTCCTCCCACAGAAAGTAATGAAATGAGTAAATTAGAGTGGGGGTTAGTTCTAGCCTTCTAGGCAGTTTAAAGTGATGGACCAACAATATTGAAAATGCTTAAAACAGTGTGAAAGCATATGAAAAATGGAGGCTTTAATGGCGGCTACCATCCTTTTAAAATAAAAATGATTCAATGTTTTCTAACGCAGTAGAATTGACGGCAAATAAAGTCCTGATCTTGCCGGCCCTCTCGTGACCCCTTTCCCATCAAGTGTTTTTTTCAATAAGACAAAGCACAATCAAGAAACAGAACGTGTTCAATTCATTTAGACAAGATTGCAGTTCAACAAAATTGAAAATTGTAAAGTGAAAGCAACTTCAATCTGAAAGGTCAAGCCAACCCACTAACCTTTTACAGCAAGTTTAGTGGGTTTTAGTACCTCTAATAAATGAATAATCCTAGTTATGGTTCAATCATGTTATAATGAAACTAGTTATTCGATTTTTTCTAGGACTCATTGTAGTTCAAAGGTGTTTCCCACTAACTATAAGGTTAAAAAGAAAAAAGCACATCTTATATTATATAGATAAGTTTGCCATAGCCTTTTTTACCAACAAAAATCAAAGGAAAAGCCTCGAAGCTAGCTAATTTAGGTTTGCCCATTCACCATGTTAACTCTTCAGGATTTGGATCACTGCTATTTCCATGTGCGTTGAATTTTTGCAAGCAACTAGTTGAAGACTGATGGCTGAGCGTGACCAACTCTTTCCGTTTTCCCTCTCATTCTTCCCGTATCTATAGATCTTCATTTTTTTCACCTAAATAGAATTAAACCCACAATTGAAAAAAATCAAAGAGAATAATTTAAAAAATAAAGAAAAACTTTAGCCCATCATTAGGCCATAATCAATCAAACTATTTTGAGAAATCAACGGAGCTAATTAAGTTTTAAGTGGGGCCAAAAAGATGACCAACCTTTTTCATTGAATTTGACTAACTCATACTTACAATGTCAGCCGCTTAAAAAACACGATGATATATCATAGCCGCTAAGAACACGATAATGGCCGTAGCGACCACCGAACACCGAAAGGGAAGCGGCAGAGGATAGACCCTCGGCCCACCACCTACATAAGGATCTCATTTTTTATTCCCCAAAAAAAAAAACAAGGTCAAAATGAAGAAGAAAAAGTGGGCGTGGAAACGGTGCGCTTCGATTATGATAAAGGTTCAGTGACTACCTGGTAACTTCCTCAGCCCTTGTCTGATAACCACATCAGCCACACGTGTAAGTCAATATTCAAACGTTCTAACCGAAACCTTGAATCCGGCCTTTTCCCTGAGGCGGCTGCTTGTAATTCCTACCCTAGCAAGAAATTTTGAGAGCTTCCTGCACAAGCGACAAATCATAAAGCACGCGAGATGATGATCCAACGCAATTGGATCTTCACTCAGACGTCTACCTCTCATCCACCGTTGGATTTGTCTCGAGTATTTGAACGATAAAATCAAATCAACGCGCCGAGTACTCCACTCCATTCTCGGCTTCCGCTCCACTCCAAAACCGCTGGCGTAAGCCATGACAAAATCACCTCATGTGGGCTATCCACAAGCACGAATCACACTTCCTTTCTCGACACGTGTCCACCTGCATCAGCACCCAAAGCTTAGCCCTACCCACCACCACCACCACACCACTACCACGCTCACCCAACACCAGACCCTTCGAAAATGTTATCGCCCACGTGTCTTTTAAAATACCCCGCCTCCTCGTGCTACGTGTCCTCTCTTTTCCCTATAAATACCCATCTCTCGCTTATGTTCGAAGTTTCAAGCGCCGCCATATAAGCTATTCTAATCTCCAGAGCGGGCGAGCGACGAAGGAGATATTACCAGCAAGAGGGTAAATGGCAGCAGAGCTACAGTTGCCACCAGGCTTCAGATTCCATCCAACGGATGAGGAGCTTGTGATGCACTATCTCTGTCGTAAATGTGCATCGCAGACCATCTCCGTTCCGATTATCGCCGAAATCGACCTCTACAAGTACGATCCGTGGGACCTTCCAGGTAATCTTCTTCATTTCTTTTGTTTTATTTTTCCATTTATAAAAGATTTCTGGAATATTCAAGCTCTGATTCCTAATTATTAATAAACTATTAATTTTGTATTTATTACAGGCCGGGCTTTGTATGGAGAGAAGGAGTGGTACTTCTTCTCACCACGGGACCGGAAATATCCCAACGGTTCGAGGCCGAACCGGGCGGCCGGGACCGGGTACTGGAAGGCAACTGGAGCGGATAAGCCCATTGGACATCCAAAACCGGTTGGGATCAAGAAAGCTTTGGTATTTTACGCAGGGAAAGCGCCTAAAGGCGAGAAAACCAATTGGATTATGCATGAGTATCGTCTCGCCGATGTGGATCGCTCCGCTCGCAAAAGAAACACCTTGAGGGTATATCCCAATACCACTTTCCTTTAACATTAATAAGGGTAGAAGGACATTTCGTTGCATGAGATTTGTTAATAACTTAATGCGGACCTGCCTTGAAATGACTATTTCGTCCCCTAGAATCATCTAGCATGACAAGCTGGACCCCGCCTGAGTTGAGACTTTTCGGCGTCCACACATGCCAGCTGAGGTTTCTGATAAGTCTCTTCTAGGACCAATCACGATTGTGAAAACGATGTGTAATGGACGGTCCAGATGAGCCTTCACTGGTTGTAGACTTCCTCACTTACAAATTTGCGATATCATATTTGATGCCCAAATGATAAATATTATCCCGCACATCACATGGATCGAATACGAACTCTCTAGAAAGTAGAAACAATAATTTGGTGGAAAA
Source organism: Ceratonia siliqua (assembly GCA_034509205.1). NCBI lineage: Eukaryota > Viridiplantae > Streptophyta > Magnoliopsida > Fabales > Fabaceae > Ceratonia > Ceratonia siliqua. The sequence goes on along the minus strand of JASKGM010000001.1, from coordinate 3,853,709 downwards.
TTTTGGCACTCAATTATTAGTTTCTTTTTATAGAAATGATTCGTTCTTATCTCTTTTGACTATTCCAGATACAGACAGATTATTGATCCAACCCTTCTCATTTTGCAGCTGGATGACTGGGTGCTTTGCCGAATTTACAACAAGAAGGGCACCATTGAGAAGCAACCAATTGTCGCCAACCAAAAAACTGAATCCTTTGAAATCGAGGACAAGAAGCCGCAGAATCTGACTCGTGGTGGCGCGCTTCCACCACCCCCTCCGCATGCGGCGGCTGCAGCGATGACGGATTACATGCACTTTGACACGTCGGATTCAATCCCAAAGCTTCAAATGGACTCGAGCTGCTCAGAGCACGTAGTGTCGCCGGAGTTCACAAGCGAGGTGCAGAGCGAACCCAAATGGAATGAGTGGGAGAAGAACCTTGAGTTTCCATATAATTACGTGGATGCCACCATGAATGATGGCTTCGGGTCACACTTAGTCCAGAGCAATAATCAGATGTCGCCGTTGCAGGACATTTTCATGTACTTGCAGAAGCCCTTCTGAAGTAGTACAACTGGAAGAATTCATAGTGCGACCCATTCTCAGTGGCTGTGGCTATATCGCACGGGAGCACGAGACAGAAGGTCCATGAGTGTACCTGTGCGGGGGCGCGTAGATGATTAATGTATTCAGCTCAGACAAAGAAAAATTCGAAAAAAAAATAATATTGTATAGGCTGCCATTTGTAGCCGAGAAAGTGTTGGATCGATGTAGCCTTGTGAACCGATTGTTTTGTTACGTTGATGATTAAGACGATCAAGGGTGCATATTGGATTTGGGGCTACGATTACTGGATTAGCATGTGTACAGCTTGTAGATAAGTACTTGCTGCTTTGTGATGGGAGGTCAATTTGGACCTTTTAATATTCCATATAATCATATAATGACAAGGGCTATTTTTTATATTATTATTTTGTGTATATATGTATATGTTTTAGAAATTATTTTTTTCAAGATGGGAGTTGTACTTGTATATCAATAATTGTTTCAAAAGCTTTTTTTTATATAAAAAATCTTTGATATATTTGAGTTTTTTTTCATTGCTAACCAACCCTTAATTTGTCATTTTTACTTTTATTTTTTAAAGGGTCCCATGTTTAATTTATAATGCAACAACCGTCTACACAGAAGATGGTTTAATTATATATTAATAATGTGCCACCAGTCAAGTTATATTTAACAATATATTTTAATTTTTTTCTGGTTCAATTTGTGGCTGCAAAACGACTGGTCGAAACTTGATTAAGACAACATAATTAAAAAAATTCCGATGAAAAACGGAATAAAAAAAAATATTAACATTAGAATAAAGTTAAATCTACTCCTAGACATCAGGTCTCGTACTTCACGACGGTCCAAATTAGGATAATAATAGAGTACTTGCTAAAAAGATAAGTTGGTAGTATCTCTTTTGGTGTTAATATCAGGAATTTAACTTCCACCATTCCACTTTTTTCAGATTTATAAAAAGTTTTTAAATACATTAAAAATTAAAAAAAATTATGTGCTTTTAGATAAACTTTTAACATCTATAAAAGTATTTGTTTTTTAAAAAATTATTCAAATAATTATGTCCTCCTTTATTTATTTATTTACATTATATATAACTTTACTAACCTGGTTTATTATTTTAAAACTACATTATTATATGGTGAATTAGAGACCACCGGATGTTAGTGGCTGACCTTAGTAATTCTGTAATTCCACTGATTTGAGATTGTAATCACTAATCAGAATCATATCTTTGATATATATATATATATATAGTTGGGCTTTGAATCATTAAATTGAACAATTATTGAAGAGTTATGAAATATTAAATTTGAGACATTTTGCCCAACAACTACCAAACTAAACAAACCCTTTAAAACAGCAAGGAAGAAAGCTAGATGAGATCAAACAAAACATTAAGACACAATTCCCTCCATATTTACTTAAGAATTTCCAAATGAATTTTCACGTCTAAGACATGCACATTGCTTTCGTATTAAATTGGTGGTCTGAAACCGCATGGAGCATGGTAGATTGAGAATCTTATGGATCTAGAGACAGAGGGAGCTGTGATGACCAGTGAACACAAGACCATCCTTAACAAGTATTGATCTTCCGAGCGTTTCGATCTCGTCACGTAATGTTTTTTTTAATGAAAGATACTAAAAAAACCATCATGTATTAAAATCAAAACGACAATTAAACAGGACCACGATGGTGAGCATAGGTCCCTTTCTTTCTCCACAACAATCCAAATTTAATCAAGTCGCTCCCATCCCCCTATTGTCCTTATAATAATAACCTCTGTATTTGTGATACTATCATGAATTACTTGTCGGCTAGGATTGTGTTTTGTAGGCTCCACTCGTTTCTTCGCCAGTCTATGTAATGTATAATATTACATTGTTAAATCTTTAATCTTATTCTTTTTTTTTGCTAAAACACCTGTCTTCTAATTAATATTCAATTATGTAATCCCAACAATTATATATTCAAGCAGCAACAAAATACAAAATTATTTGCCTTTTCATTGATACTGTGATTAAATAATTTATAAAAAATAAATTCATTTGAATATTGACATTTCTGAAGTTTTGATTGCCCCAGTTCTCAATATGCATGAAATCGTTAATATATATTTTTAATTTCAAAAGGCCATAGTTTTGTGGTAAATAAAATAAAGGACTGTAATTATTTTCATTGCATAAAAAAAGTATATAGTATATAAAAATAGTAAATTACCTATTAAAAACGGTTTGATTGATGTACTATAATCAACAACAACCTCTTTTAAGAATATTCCGGCTGAAATTTAAAAAGAAAAAAAATAAAAATTAAAGTAAGTACTCTTAGTAAAAACTAACGCTGTACAAATCCCAAGCGAAAAAAAAAAGGTTAAAAATTGACTTACGGTTAAACGGGAGAGCACTATGCTACCGCGTCGTAGCATAGATTCGGATTCGGATACGTGCATCCAAGTGAATGAAATTCAGTTAAATTTTGGCAGTTTAAATAAAGTTAGATGTTCAATATTCACTTAGACATTTTTTTTTAATGATACACACATAAAAAAAAATTTAAACAAATTTTTATACAAACTTTAGTTATTCAACCAATATTAAATGGTCAAAATTTTTTAATTGAAAATTAACGGATTGGAATGTCGTAAATTTGATATTTTAATATTTTTTATTTATTAATATTAATTAATTTTTTATATCATATATTATTTTAAAAGTTTTTAAAATTTTATTATATTATTAATTTAAAATTTTTTTAATACTATTTATTCTAAAAAAATTTTAAAAATATATATAATATAAAAAATAATTAATTAATATTAAAAGAAAAAAAATTAAGATAAATAAAATATTTTACCGCTTATCAGGATAGCGATTTCCTTAAAAAATAAGGCAAATAGCATCAGGGAACCGACTGCTTCTTCTGCCTTACCAGCCAATGGGGGAGCCGTCAAAATTATAAAATTAATGAATAATTAATTATAATAATTAATTTGTAATCGAATGAAGAAAAGGCAGAAAACGAATTGACTGAGACTCTTTCTCTCACATCCCTCCATTTCTCACTGCATAGCTCATCTTCTGCTTCCATTAACGTTGCTCTCCTTCTCAGGCAGTGAATTTCGAGGTGTGTAGTTTGCATTTTCCATTTGTTTATTTCGGCATTTAATTCTTCTGTAAGTGTACGCTTTAATGACTTACAAGAGGAAGTTTCATTTGCCCTAGTTTCTACGATGCTCCTTGATCTGATCTTCGTACTTCTATCACTTTTCTGTTCGTTCTTTGATACGTGATTGCCTCATTGCCGCTTGATTTTTATTTGATTAGCTCTTATCTTTCCCAATTGTTATTCGCTTGCTGGAAGATCTGATTCAATTTTTTATTTGATCCGAAAGCTCTCTTTGTATCAAGAAAATTGGACAAATATTTGTGAGGATTTTGAAGTGGTAGTCCATCTTGAGTGGAGGATGTGGTCTTGGAGGTAGCTAGAAGGAGGGGGTTCTTCGGCATTTGCATTTTGGCGAGGTATCTTCTTTGGCGTGACTTTGATTTTTTGTAACTTGAATGGGTACTTCATGTTGTTGCTTTTTATGCAAGGCCTGTTATGCTATCGGCTTCTATCAGTGTACAACTTCTGCATTTCCCATTGAATTCAGGAGGAGGTTCTACAGTCACTTTGTAATTTATGGACTGTGATATATTAGCATATATGGAACTTGGAGTCTATACTGCTGGTCGCTTCGAATTTTGGATAGGTCGATGCAAATCCGATGCTATATTGTAAAATTTAGTTAGATTGTAGATTGTATGACATTGGGGTCCATACAGTCATGTAGCCATTGGCACTATGATATATTTATAAAATTTATTTTTTCTGGCTACTGAATTGATAGAATGTGGTTTGGTCGACTCAGTAGTTCCCTCTCTCTCTAATATACATGTTTCAAATCAATCATCTGCTTGCTTGTTCTGCTTGGAAATGGATATTGTGATATAATATGAAAGCTTAGAGAATACAAAGAACCAAGTGCATCTACTTTTGGCATATTTGTGTGCGTTCTTTTTTTGCTTTGCCTCGGGGGGCATCAATTTGGGATTATTATTTAGAATATTTTTTTCAAGTTTACAGGCATCCTAAAGGGAGGCTAAACTGGCGTATTGGTGCAAATGTCAAAGTCTCTCTCTCCTGATCCACAACGGTCCATTTATTCTTCTTTTCAAGCTAGGTTAGTATTTTTGTTTTACACTCATTAGCAATTTTATTGTTGATGAAAGTGTACTACAAAATGCAGACAGAATATCCATTGTGAACGAGAATGAAACCTCTTTTTTTGGGGGTTAGGGGGGGGGGGGGTTAAAAAGAGCATTAAACATTTAGCAATTTAAATTTGTTCATGGTCTGCTTGGATTTCTTTTAAATGTTTAATTGATGATCAGTTAGAACTGAGCTGAGTTTTACCTCACATTCATAATTTGTAGATTTTAAAATACTAACAAGTGACAATTAAATACCCCATTGTTTCCAGGGAATTTAATGAGACAACGGGAATGGAGGATCCAGAATCTACAATGTCTACAGTTGCTAATTTTGTTGAGCAACTCCATGCCAACATGTCATCGCCACTTGAGAAAGAACTTATCACAGCACGCTTGCTAGGTATCGCTAGGGCAAGAAAGGATGCTAGAATGCTTATTGGTTCTCATTCCCAAGCAATGCCATTGTTCATAAACATTCTCAGAAGTGGAACCTCCCTGGCAAAAGTTAATGTTGCTGCCACTCTCAGTGCCCTGTGCAAAGATGAAGACTTGAGGCTAAAAGTACTTCTTGGTGGTTGTATTCCACCGTTACTATCGCTTTTAAAGTATGAATCTATAGAGGCCAGGAAGGCAGCAGCTGAAACGATATATGAAGTTTCTTCTGGTGGTCTTTCAGATGATCATATTGGTATGAAAATTTTTGTTACAGAAGGTGTAGTTCCAACCTTATGGGATCAACTAAATCCAAAGAACAAGCAAGACAAAGTTGTGGAGGGTTTTATTACTGGGGCATTAAGAAATCTATGTGGTGACAAAGATGGCTACTGGAAAGCAACATTAGAAGCTGGAGGCGTGGATATTATTGTGAATCTCTTGTCTTCAGACAATGATGTTGCTTTGTCAAATGCAGCTTCTCTATTGGCACGCTTAATGCTGGCTTTCAATGATAGCATCCCCAAAGTAATAGACTCTGGGGCAGTCAAAGCTTTACTTCAGCTTGTTGGTGAGAAAAATGATATTTCAGTACGTGCAAGTGCTGCTGATGCTCTAGAGGCCCTTTCTTCAAAGTCAGTCAGGGCTAAGAAAGTTATTGTTAGTGCAGATGGTGTTCCAATCCTTATTGGAGCTATAGTTGCTCCTTCTAAAGAGTGTATGCAAGGTGATGGTGGCCAGGCTCTGCAGGAGCATGCAACTCGAGCATTGGCAAATATATGTGGTGGCATGTCTGCTTTAATACTATATCTTGGAGAACTTTCTCATTCTCCTCGCCTTGCTGCACCAGTTAGTGATATAATTGGTGCTCTTGCTTATACGCTATTGGTCTTTGAGGAAAAAATTGATGATGATAAGGAACTTTTTGATGCAACTAAAATAGAGGATATTCTAGTAACACTTCTAAAGCCTCGAGACAGCAAACTGATTCAAGAGCGTGTCCTAGAGGCTATGGCTAGTCTATATGGAAACATATGTCTCTCAAAGTGGCTCAAGTATGCAGATTCTAAGAAGGTTCTTATTGGACTTATAACTATGGCTGCTGCTGATGTGCAAGAGTATTTGATACTTTCCTTGACAAGCTTGTGCTGTGATAAATTAGGAGCATGGGAGGCTATAAACAAAAGAGAAGGTATCCAGTTACTTATATCATTGCTGGGACTATCCAGTGAGCAGCATCAAGAGTACTCAGTTCAGTTGCTGGCAATCTTAACTGACCAGGTAGATGACAGCAAGTGGGCAATTACTGCTGCTGGAGGGATTCCTCCATTGGTGCAGTTGTTGGAGACAGGATCACAAAAGGCAAGAGAGGAAGCAGCTCATGTTCTATGGAATTTATGCTGTCACAGTGAAGATATTCGTGCATGTGTTGAAAGTGCTGGGGCCATCCCAGCACTCTTGTGGCTTCTTAAGAGTGGTGGATCAAGAGGACAAGAAGCTTCTGCTATGGCACTCTCAAAGCTTGTGCGGATTGCTGACTCTGCTACCATTAATCAGCTATTGGCGTTGCTCCTAGGGGACTCTCCAAGATCCAAGTCCAACATAATTCGAGTTTTAGGCCATGTACTTACTTTGGCTGCACAGAAAGATCTATTGCAAAAAGGTTCTGCGGCTAATAAAGGGTTGAGAACTCTTGTTCAAGTTCTCAATTTGTCAAATGAAGAAACCCAGGAATATGCAGCTTCTGTCCTAGCTGATCTTTTCAGCACTAGACAAGACATTTGTGATAGTCTTGCAACTGATGAGATTGTGCTTCCTTGCATGAAGCTTTTGACCAGCAAAACTCAAGCTGTTGCAACCCAGGCAGCTCGTGCATTGAGTGCTCTATCTCATCCAACAAAGAGGAAATCCACAAATAAGATGCCTTATATTGCAGAGGGGGATGTCAAGCCATTAATAAAATTGGCTAAAACTTCCTCTGTTGATGCTGCTGAAACGGCTGTTGCTGCACTGGCGAATCTTCTCTTTGATCCCCTTATTGCCGCTGAAGCTCTGGCAGAAGATGTTGTTTCAGCTTTAACTAGAGTTCTGGCAGGAGGAACTTTGCAAGGTAAGAAAAATGCATCTCGTGCACTTCATCAGTTACTGAAGCATTTTCCAGTAGGTGAGATTCTCAAGGGGAATGCCCAGTGCCGTTTCACTGTGCTTGCACTTATTGATTCCTTGAGTGCATCAGCTATGGATGGAACTGATGCTGCAGATGCTTTAGAAGTGATTGCACTGCTAGCCAGGACCAAACAGGGTGTCAACTTCACTTACTCTCCATGGTCTGCACTTGCTGAAATGCCATCAAGCTTGGAACCTCTTGTTTGCTGCTTGGCTGAGGGGCCTCCTCTAGTGCAAGACAAGGCAATTGAAATTCTGTCTAGACTTTGTGGAGATCAACCAGTTGCGGTTGGTGATTTGTTGGCTGCTAGGTCCAAATCCATTGGTTCATTAGCTAATAGAATGCTGAACTCTTCCAGTTTAGAAGTAAAAGTTGGAGGGGCTGCCTTACTTATTTGTGCTTCCAGGGAGCACAAAGAGCTATCAATGGATGCACTTGACATTTCTGGGTATCTAGAACCATTAATACATGCTTTAGTTGATGTGATCAGGCGGAACACTAGCTGTTCATTAGGAATTGAAGTCCAAAATCGTAGTGGTTTTATGGAGAAAAATGCATTTCAAGAAGTAGATGAATTTGATATTCCTGATCCAGCCAGAGTTATTGGTGGTACTGCTGCCTTGTGGTTACTCTCAATTATTGCTTCTTTCCATATGAAGAACAAACTCACAATTATGGATTCTGGTGGACTTGAGGCGCTCTCCGAGAAGCTTGCAAGCCATACTTCCAATCCGCAGGTATACTATTTTAAGTTTTCTACTATTCAATTAATAGTAACCATTTAAAATGTTTTGTTGCTTTCTACATTCTTTCTCTTTTTTCTCTTTTGGGCTACCTTTGCTTTGGCCCTTTCTTTTACTGATACCCAGTTCTACAACTCATGTACTGACTGTACGTAGGAAAATGGAATTGAATTGTACCATCTCTGGCTGTGTGATAGCACAAGTTTCTACCTAGTACCTAAGCCATTACTGCATTCTGCATGATGGAAAGTATCTATTGGCAATTGACAAAAAGAAAAGAAGAAAAAACCTTGGAGGCTATAGTAAATTTCAAATTTGAAATTCAAAGAGTGGGGCAAAGATGTAAAGATAAGAAGTAGAATTTGGGAAAAACAGGAATGCAAAGGAGACAACATAGAGGCTTCATTCAACATTTTTAATGTATGTCGTTACATGTATTAGTAAATCCAATCCTAACATTTTGGTGAGAAGAAATGATTGGAAAAGTTTTCTGCAAAGGTTCCATTTGCTTTGCTAGAATGGATTTTAATAGAAACTTTGCTAGCATGATTTCTGTGTGTGTGTGTGTGTGTGTGTGTGTGTTTGTTTTGCTAAAAAAGAAGATTTCTTATTAGAAAAAATTTCCAGAATCTAAGCTTTATTTTAGTTTTTGAAAGAAATGTTTCTTTACAATAATCAAAGAAAACTTTTTTTTTTTAAACATTTTTTGTGTGACTTCAAAGCCCCTTACTATGGTTGCCACTTTGGACACTCAACATTGCCACTGCTAATACCACCTTGGCCTCCTCCACCACCATGGTTGCCACTGCCTTCACCACCATCTTTTAAATCATGGGTATTATTGTCATGGTATTTGAAAAATGGTTTAATTATTTTTTTCATATATCCCAATTAAAAAACAAAATGTTTCTATTAAAACAAACAATAGAAATGATTTAATAGAACTATTCCCTTAAAAAGAATTTTTTTAAAAAATAATCGGAGCCATAAAGAACAGTGTATTTGAAAATGACTAGTATTTATCAAGGAGCTGAAGCATAATTAGTATGAAGACTAAAGACTCCTTATTGCAAGGTTGTTAGTCCTTCAATGACTAGATTTAGTTCATAGGTTTGATGATTGGTCTTAGGTCTCTACATTCCTGGATGGTATTTTTATTTATGTTTTGTTTGAGGGGGTGAAAATTTGGTGGCTGAATGGAGTTTCTTTTTTTCTTTTTAATAACAGGCAGAATATGATGATACGGAAGGAATATGGATCAGTGCCTTGCTACTGGCCATTTTATTTCAAGATGCTAATGTTGTTCTATCTCCTGCAACAATGCGGACTATACCTTCTCTCACAATTCTGCTAAGATCTGATGAAGTGATTGATAAATATTTTGCTGCCCAGGCTATGGCTAGTCTTGTTTGTAATGGTAATAAGGGAATAAATCTTGCCATTGCAAATTCAGGTGCTGTCTCTGGATTGATATCTATAATTGGGCACATAGAGTCTGATATGCCAAACTTTGTTGCTTTGTCAGAAGAGTTTTCTTTGGTGCAAAACCCCGATCAAGTTGTTCTGAATCACCTTTTTGAAGTTGAAGATGTAAGAATGGGATCTACTGCACGGAAATCTATACCTCTTTTAGTTGATATCTTGAGACCAATACCAGAAAGGCCCAGTGCTCCACCAGTTGCTGTTAGACTCTTGACATGCATTGCAGATGGAAATGATACAAACAAATTAATCATGGCTGAAGCTGGAGCTCTGGAAGCTTTAAATAAATACTTGTCTTTGAGCCCCCAAGACTCAATGGAGGCTACTATTTCTGAGTTACTAAGAATATTATTTTGCAATTCTGATCTTATTAAACATGAAGCATCGACAAGTTCTTTGAACCAGCTTATAGCCGTTTTGCGTCTTGGATCAAGAAAGGCTAGATATAGTGCTGCAAGAGCACTTCATGAACTTTTTGATGCTGAGAGCATTAGAGACTCAGAATTAGCTAAACAGGCCATTCAACCATTGGTTGACATGCTTAATACAACATCAGGGAGTGAGCAGGAGGCTGCTCTTATTGCCTTAATCAAGCTTACTTCTGAAAATTCTTCAAAAGTATCTCTTTTTACTGATGTGGAAGGGAACCCACTTGAAAGTTTATACAAAATATTGTCTTCTTCTTCATCCTTGGAACTTAAGAGCAATGCTGCACAACTCTGCTTTGTACTTTTTGGTAATAGCAAGATCAGAGCTGATCCAATTGCCACAGGGTGCATAGAACACCTTATATCACTGATGCAGACTGATTATGGTATTGCAATAGAATCTGGGGTTTGTGCTTTTGAGAGATTGTTGGAAGATGAACATCAGGTAGAGCTTGCAGCTGCCTTTAATATTGTGGATCTCCTTGTCAGTTTGGTTACTGGTACAAACTATCAGCTTATTGAGGCTACCATATCTGCTCTCATTAAATTGGGCAAAGACAGGACACCAAGCAAACTAGACATGGTTAAAGCTGGAATTATTGATAATTGTCTCAAGTTACTCCAACTAGCACCTAGCTCATTATGTTCCACGATTGCTGAACTGTTCCGCATTTTAACAAATAGTAGTGCAATTGCTAGAAGTTCAGCTGCTGCAGATATTGTAGAACCCCTTTTCCAAGTTTTACTCCGTCGAGATTTCGATTTGTGGGGACAGCATAGCGCCTTACAAGCACTCGTAAATATATTGGAGAAGCCACAAAGTCTTGCAACCTTAAAGCTTACTCCTAGCCAGGTTATTGAGCCCTTGATTTCTTTCCTTGAATCCCCATCTCAAGCTATTCAGCAGCTTGGCACAGAACTGCTATCTCATCTGCTTGCACAGGAACATTTTCAGCAAGATATTACGACGAAGAATGCAGTTGTGCCCCTTGTACAGCTTGCAGGAATTGGAATATTGAACTTACAGCAAACAGCAATAAAAGCATTGGAAAAAATCTCCACAAGCTGGCCAAAGGCAGTTGCTGATGCCGGAGGTATTTTTGAGCTTGCAAAGGTTATTATTCAAGATGACCCTCAGCCACCGCATGCACTCTGGGAATCAGCTGCTTTGGTTCTCTCTAATGTGTTATGTTCCAATTCTGATTATTATTTTAAGGTTCCTGTGGTAGTTCTTGTGAAATTGTTGCACTCAACACTGGAGAGTACAATCAGCGTAGCTCTCAATGCTTTAATAGTTCATGAAAGAAGTGATGCTTCAAGTGCTGAACAGATGATGGAAGCTGGAGCTATAGATGCTCTGTTGGACCTTTTAAGATCTCATCACTGTGAAGAAGCATCTGGTAGATTGCTTGAAGCTTTATTTAACAATGTGAGAGTACGAGAAATGAAGGTATCTAAGTATGCAATAGCCCCTTTATCTCAGTATCTAATGGATCCACAAACCAGATCACAGTTTGGCAAGCTTCTTGCTGCCCTGGCTCTAGGAGATCTTTCCCAGCATGAAAGACATGCTAGAGCCAGTGACTCTGTTTCTGCATGTCGTGCGTTAATAAGTTTACTTGAAGATCAGCCAACTGAAGAAATGAAGGCAGTGGCCATTTGTGCATTGCAAAACTTTGTCATGAACAGCAGGACTAATAGGCGAGCTGTTGCAGAAGCTGGTGGCATTCTGGTGATTCAGGAATTGCTACTGTCCCCAAATCCAGAAGTTTCTGGACAAGCAGCATTACTGATCAAATTTTTGTTTTCTACTCACACACTGCAAGAATATGTTTCAAATGAGCTTATCAGATCTTTGACAGGTACGTCATTATTGTTCCAGCAGACAGCATTCCTGACATAAACTTGTACTCATCTCTAGCAATTAGGTTTGGCATGGTTGTCAATACTGTAGTCATGCTCTGTTTAACCTTACCGATGTTCTTTCTTATCATTTAAGTTCATTCATGTAGTAGTTTTTGGCCTGAGGGTAGTAATTCATTCAGTTGCATCCTTTTTCAGGGATTAAGTCCCTGGCAAATTACTCTTAACCTTGTTTCATGCTTAAAGAGAATATTGTAGCATCTTACCATGAAATTCCACAAGATACCATGACTTTGCAAAGTGAATTCTTTTAGTGAGTCCAGCTGTAAAATGCTAGTTTCTAAAGTTGAAAGAAAGAATAACACTGGAACAGCACTAGTGAAGTTACATGAGTCTTTTGATAGGGTCAGCATGGATTCTTTTGTTCTGAGGAGAAGAGCAGGCATCCATTTCATGTTTTGCATTATGTGTTCAGCTTCTCTAGTATCAAACCTCTGTGTTTGATTTGAATTGCAAGGATCAAGTTTTGAGCAAGTTGGATGGTTGTTACTAACAAAGAATGGCTTAATTTGAAGGCTTTTAAAATTTGTCTGTAGAACCAGTTTGATCAGATTTTGAACCAATGTCTTAAGACTTTTGACTCCGACTGTGTGTTATGTACTCAGTTCTCAACAACAAACTCCAGAAACAATTAGCCAAACACTAACACAAATCACAGAGTAATCTGATATATATTGATAGATAATATCCAAAATACAGCTTGATACATGACTAACCCAAAAGGTACCAATCGAACAGTAGGATAGAACCGATCATGAGGGTATTCGGGAGACCCTCCGCTCTCGAAGACAAACACCAAACTTCAGATACCCCCCTAGGGCTCAGCTCTCCCCGCTAAAGACCAAGAGTCAGCCAAAATAAACGACAGATAACACCCTAACGACTAAGCTCCGGGAAATAAACAAAAAGACAGCAGCATAAAGGAAATACACTTAAAAAAATAAAATAGGACGCTTAAACAAATAAAACAGACTAAGCTTAGTGACTTCCCTGATCCTGTTGTTTCTTGCACTGGTTGTAAGTGAATATTATGGGAGGTCTGTCACTATGTTTGGTTCTAGACTTTTTGAGACCAGAAAAACAGCTGAATTTTGATGTCTTCTTAAAAGCATTAGCAAGTAATTCTTCATACTTGTCATTCACTCATTTGCCAGGTTGGTTCAAAATTGTCAAGATACTCTGGTGCATGGCAATAAATAAATTGATTTTCTCCTTCCACTTCCCTTTTTCTCTCATAGTATAAATATTTTAGTTCTTACATGTTTCAGATTCTAGTTTCATTGTTGCGAAATGGATGGTGTGTCAAGACTCTCTAAGTGAATTACATTTCTTCCTTATATTCTCCTTCCCTTTTGTCGTTTTTACTCAATGTATATACTTGTCTAGAAGAATAAATTCTCATATACAGAATGAATGTAGTGAAGTGGAGGATTTTTTCCCCTGATAATTTGTTTATTGAAGAAATTCCGTATTTCATTTTATCAGTGTTTTTAATGCTGTATATTTAATAGTCTGTCATTGGTGTGTTATGCAGCTTCACTGGAAAGAGAGTTGTGGTCAACTGCCTCAATCAATGAAGAGATTTTGAAAACTTTGTATGTGATATTCATGAACTTTCCTAAGCTCCACATATCTGAAGCAGCAACTCTTTGCATTCCTCATTTGGTAGGGGCACTCAAATCTGGTAGTGAGGTGGCTCAGGACTCCGTACTTGACACCTTATGCCTACTAAGACATTCTTGGTCAACTATGCCAATAGATGTAGCAAAGTCTCAGGCTATGATTGCTGCTGAAGCCATACCCATATTGCAAATGCTCATGAAAACCTGCCCGCCAAGTTTCCATGAGAGAGCAGATAGTCTTCTGCATTGCTTACCAGGTTGTCTGATTGTCACCATTAAGCGTGGAAACAACCTCAAGCAAACTGTGGGGAGCACAAATGCATTTTGCCGGTTGACAATAGGCAATGGTCCTCCAAAACAAACCAAGGTAATGATCAAATTGGATGATTGAGCAGTTGGCTGCAGGCCTGCAAGACCTAGCCTTTATCTTTGGGCTAAGTTTTTCAACTTTTGTTGGAAGCTTGAAGTGTCAGTTCTTTGCTCTTTGATTTGTCTGCTGTCTCAAGTGGGGATTAGATTTTATCTTATAAGATTGCGCTAACCATGATTTCTGCTTTTGTTAGGTAGTGAGTCACAGTATTTCCCCGGAATGGAAAGAAGGATTCACATGGGCGTTTGATGTACCTCCGAAGGGCCAAAAACTCCATATTATATGCAAAAGCAAAAATACTTTTGGGAAGGTAACTGGATATTCCTTCTGTAATTGATTACTCATTCTCTATTGTTCTGTGTAATACGTGAGTGATAAGCCGTTCTTTTTCTGAAAGGGTAAATTACTACTTTCGATTCTTTCTATCATCCATACAAATCTTATTTTGTTAATTATTTGTAGAACCTTTGCTTGTTTCTGTCAAAAGTAACTATTCCTTATTCTTTCTGCTAGTTGCCTTTGAGGGTGGGACACTGAAATTAGTAATTAATCCCATTTTCCATATTGGTATGACTGTTGTACTTTCTCCAGGCAACTCTTGGAAGAGTCACTATCCAAATTGATAAAGTTGTAACAGAAGGGGTTTACAGTGGATTATTCAGTCTTAATCATGACGGCAACAAAGATGGCTCTTCTCGTACTCTTGAAATTGAGATTATCTGGTCTAATAGGATATCTAATGACGACATTTGAAAGGGTTAGAGGGCTACGCTCAGGCAGGCTGCACTGAAGTAATCTGCAGCAAGCATGACATTAGGGAGGTCTGGTTTTGCTTGAATATTAACATATTTGGAAGGTTCAGTCTCTTTTTCTGGCAGAGGTTGCTGCTTGAATTTTAAGTGTAAATTGTTATAAATTTTCAGAGGCAAGAGTTTGAAGAGGAGGCTCCCACAGTATAGAGAATTTAAAAGATGGTCAGAATTGTACAGGTCGGTCCATAGGAACTAGAAAGATGAAACAGGAAGAAATGACATTTGAGTTAAAGCGAGATCAAAAGCACTATTATTACGTTTTTAAGCTCTGGAGACGGGATGTACACAAACATCTACTCATTCAAGTGGCTTGTTCTTTTATGCCTGTAAGCCACATTAAAAAGATAAGCACTGATAAAATATGCAATTTATCCTTGAGTTAACAGAAATATTCCCCCCAATTTATTCTTTTACCCATATCTTATAAGCCATTCATCTTCCTGTTCGGTTATCATTGTCACGCATTTTTAATGCTTAACTTTCGGCGACGTAGAACAAGGTCTTCATAGTAACTTCAAACATTTAATCATTTCAATTATCTGTCAAAATCAAAAGGATGGCACGAGCGACTTCGAAAAAAAAAAAGGCATACATAAGAACGACTGTATAAATTTCGACGAAAAACCTAAAGGCTGAACCGAGGACGAGGCAGATAAAATTCAGCAGTAATAAACTATGGCACTAAAAGACCCCCCCGCCCCCCCATATTTTATAGCCGAAAAAGCCCCTGCATTAAGATTTGGAAATAATTAATCCTTGAGAGTGCAAACTCATCTTAAGTTTAAAAAACTAACGGTTAATTTCTGTACATAGCTTGAGATCCTCCCAAATTCAGTAGTGACAAGTCGCCAGGAGAAATCAAAACTTCCATGCCCAAGAGCATGTAAAAGTAAACACCTCCTTGTTGATCCGAGGTAAGTTATTTAGCAGCCGCTACCAGTGCAGATCTAGCACGTGTAAAAGAAGCAATAACTGATCCAAGCTGGAGCTTATCATTGCATCCAAAGCTCAATCTGTACCTGAAGAAAGAGATGAAATTCCATTCCACTTATCACAAGTCAGCGTACAAATTCAGAGAACCCAAAACTTTCTTTTTCCAGATAAAAAAATTATCAACGAAGATTCATATAATAATTATCTAAAGTAATTCTAGGGTTAGATGAATGCAAAGGATGCAGCATGGTAGGGACTAAAGTACCATAATACATGTTCAGATATGCGTAGCTCTTTCTTGCAGATGTGATTAAGAGATCTATCTCTCAGATCAGGCAGAAGGAAAATAGTATGTAAAAGAGTAGGACAGGAATGCATACTCTATGTCAGCCAAATCATTTATCAACTGTACTCGAACACCTGGAGGCATTTTAATCTTAAAAACAAACCTGTGATAACAATAAAGCAAAAATAAGATCATATAAAATAAAAAAAAATTGCCAGGAACTTGGACAGTTGGGATTATACACAAGGCTTACATTGTCACTTCTCTCACAATATCTACCAGAGCCAATCCTTTCCTTGTCTTAATTTCATATATTCCTATAGGGTTATGCAAAAAGGATAAATAAATTGCTCAGTAAAATTAACTGAAAACAATACTATTAAAAGAAGTAAGAAATCACTAAATACTTTTAAAACTATTTGCAAATTGTTCATTCAGAAGCCAGTAAGATATTTGCTCAATGTCTTGGGGCAATGGATTTCCAGTGCATAGGTAGACAGCTTCTTCTGTTATCTGCTGAGATGCCATATGTGTTGACTGCAAAGAAAAAAGAAAAAAAAGCACAACAAAATATGTCATCTAGGATCCACTGGCACAAAAGAGCCAAAAATAATCCAGAATAAGATTGATAACATCATTCCCATGGTTGCAAATTGATAGTTGTCCTAGACATTTGGATACAAAATGAGAGTGAAACAAAAAAATAGGGGAGCAAAAAATCGAGGTTTAAAAATATTAATGAACATTTGGATCCAAGAAAAAGAAAAAGAGATGACAATAAATGGAAAAGTGCTTAAGAAATTATGTTCCTTGTTTAAGCAGTTAGTCTCTATTATATTCTATGAAGCACAAACACTTTAAAAAAAAAATTGTGTCCGCGTCCAAGACATGTGGTACACTTGTATTAGACATAACATGACAATTCAAATAGCAATTGGGCACTTTAAATTTTGTCATGTTATAGTGTCCGTGCCTATCAATTTTGATACTTCTTAGGTTCCTTCTCCTTTATAAATTCCAAAGTTCAAATAGGGCAAGACTTCAAGAAGCGTGCTTAAATATCAAATATGAAGAAATTGCATACTATTTCTGCATCCTCAGCTGTTGGTAATTGGGGAAAAAAACTATGACACTCAGCATAGGTCATACTTCTCCAAAGAATAAAGCATCAATATAATTTCGGTGAATTGAGTTTACATTAATAAACATAAATTTACATGGCATATAGAGTCAAGTCATGCATAAATTGCATGTACATATATACGAAAAATCATTGGTAAAAATGGATCATTGAAATATGTTGGTGGTAATTAAAGTTGGAGATGCAGGATTTCAAGATTCTAAAGTATAGAAGATATTCAAGAATTTATAGTTTAGAATCTTCATCTTTTGTCATGATGTATAACCCCAGCTTGTAATAAAAAAAACAACACAATGAAATTATGTACTTGTCCATGTCAAGACTTCACCATGTATTATCCCAGCTTCCCTGGCCTCTTTCTATTACGTGAATCAATAAAATGAATATGCACACCTACCAATAACTGTATGGTTCTATAAAGTTCATTAAGGAGGATACCGAAGC
>JASKGM010000001.1:3796408-3829260 GCA_034509205.1 Ceratonia siliqua | reverse complement strand
TATGAATATATAAAATAAATATATCAAACATTTAAAAATAAATGATCGGTTATTACATGTTTGATGGTTATGTTATGGCTTCGATCCAATTTGACACTTTTTTGGCAAAATTAAAGCGCGAGTGATGTGACAAAGATCAGGGTGTCATTTAGAGCTATCAAAACGGGCCGGGCCCGTTGGGTTGGCCCGTCCAGCCCGCAAAAAATGACGGGCTGAGTTTGTAGTTTTACAACCCGTCAAAATAACGGGTTGACCCGTCCCGACCCGCCAACCTGCCCAAAAATGAAGAAAGAAGAGGGAATTTGGACGGGTTGGCATTTTCCAGCCCGCCAAATTGGCCGGCTGGTCCGCCCCGCCCCGTTTAAGGGGTGGGTTAAGGTCAAACGGGGCGGGCCGGGTTGGCCCGCCCCGTTTAACAGCACTAGTGTCATTAGGATCAATTCAATTTGTTAATGATTGATATTGGTGAGTTAGGTTTAAAAAAATTTTTTATTAAAAAAATTTTAAAATTTTAATTCGATCATAACTCTATAAAATTATAAGATTAAATGGTTAAATGGACCTTAATATATTATAATATTAAAAATTTAAAAAAATATTATAATTATATAAAATTTTTATATATATTCAAAAAAATTAATTTATCATACATTTAATTTTAAAAAAAGGTCAAAGATAATTACATAAAATTAAATCAAAATAATTAATTAATCATCATCGATAATTATATTTGAATCTTGTTTAGATAAATTTGGTACAATTGTTAAAATATCATTTCCTTCTTCATTTATACAGCATAAATTATGATAAAAATTAATAATAAAAAAAATAAAACAAGTTTAAAAAAATAAAATTTAAGTTTTAGCTTATCTAAATAAATAACTAACTAAAACTTTTGATTATTTTTTACATATTGACTTTCAAATAATACATATTTTTATATCATTTCAAGTACATTAATAAAAAAATTTAATTAATAAATTAGTTATATAACTTATATTACACGTTATTAAAAAAATATAAATTAAAATTTTTAAAAATTTAAAAAATTTAAAATTTACATCAAATACATCTTTTAACAAACATTTAATTTTTTATACTTACATAAAATAAATTAAAAATAAAAAAATAAAAATCAACAATAAAAAAATTTTATAAAAAGAAATCCTACAAGGCCGAGCCAAAATTGTTCTTCATTTTTAAAGATTTTTTTTAATTAGTTTGTCGGGGTAGCTTTAATTAACATTCTTAAATTGAGAGACGCCTTGAGGGCCTCATAAAGTGGTGAAGGGTATTCTAGTCTATTCATAGTTGAACTTCAGTCTACCCTAGGGTGTCCATACAAAGGAATGCGACAACACAGAACAGGTGTGGTGGCAGTATCTACAACAGACAAAGAGAGTGCCACTCACGCGTGCCGCCGACGCTCGTACCACGTTAGTGCAAGCCGCGAACAGGAGAAACAGCCAAGCCCACACCAGTCACCACCTGAGATGACGTGGCCTACGTGGGAACTTTGGCACTCTCCAACACACACCTCATAACATCACGCGCCGCTCATTGCAACTGAGAACAAGCCGAGCGTCTGGCGCCAATGAATGAAGAGGGAAGTGTTTGGTGGCCGCGTCATTTTCCAAATTTATAATTAAATCCAATTATTTTAGTCAGTGATTAAAATTATTATATATATAAATATTTAATATCGAAAGGGTTCATTCCATTTCCACCACTCCTCGCCAATCGCCACGCCATCCCCAGCCCCCAAGTGTTCCATTTGCTCCTAGTTTTTACGCAGAGAGAGAGAGAGAGAGTTGAGTGGGATTCCAACGTCGAAAGCAGAGCACAACAGAAATACAGAGGTTTCTCCTAAAGTCCTCTGTTTTCTCTTATAAAATTTCCATATCTATATATTCACGCATCTGTGTCTCTCTGTAGACATCCCTCTCTGCGCTCTGTTTCCAGGATGTGAGAGATTGAGCTGTTGGTGTTGGAATCTTGGAGGAACTTTTTATTATTCAAATAAGGTATGTGCTTTAATTTCACTCAAACTCGTGTGTGAATTGCGATTGATTTCTGGTTGGGCTTAGGGTAGTTACAGGACGGACAGCCCCTTCTTCAAAATCTGAGAATTCTTTTTCTCATGGAAAGGAAATTCGTCCATTCCACGAATTCATTTTCATTTATGCATTTTTGTTGGCGTACCATTCGACAAAACTTGTGTTTTGGGGGCCAAGTAGGAGAGATCTTTTGCTCTCTTTAATAAAATATATCACTGGGACGGAGTGAATACGCAGATTCTCCCTTGAGACTGCGCAGCCATTTCCGACGTCGTCTACTTGCAGTGGTACTTGTGGATGCCACTTTAGTACTTAGCTATATTTTTGTGCTAGTTTGAAGGTTTGCCTGCATATTTCTTAACTTGCCGTTGACTAGTGTTTTTTGGCGGAAAGCGATTCCACATGAAAACTTGCAAATTGCAATCCATATATATTTTATTTGCAAGCCCTGGTCACCCAGTAAAAAATTATAAAATATAACTATACATCTCAAAGTTTTGTTTCATGTTTGGAGTCTTTTAAAAATTGCAAATAATATATTTAATTCAATTTTTTTCTTTTACAACTTTGGTTCACTTCGAATTCGTCAGAGATACGTGAATTTTTAAATATGATGTCTGAGTGGAAAAGTTAATCAGTTCGCTTCTTTTTTTTTTCTCCCTCCTCATTATTTGTATTCACTTAATTGTTTGGCTATTGATTATCCTCATCACGACTATTGATTTCAGCCATCATCCTTTCTTGATTACGATGTCATTACCATTTTTATCTTCAAATGTTTCATGATTGTTTAATATGTACTCTAATTAAGAAAAGTGGAGTCGTAAATTTTCTTTTTTTTGCATTTTTTGCATTTATATTTCTAAAACAAGATAGGAACCATAGCTTAATCTAATTAAATTTTTGATTCATTACAATTTTTCTAAAAAATTATTCTAAGGGATTTTCGGTTGCGATAGTTATTAATCAGTTTGGGTGGTGGTGACCTTTCCAGATCTTGTGATAATTGTTCATGATTTGGTCATGGCAATGCCCTCATGATGTACCTTGTGAGATGGTTAAGACCACAAACACAGAATCATCTTAAAAAAAATCCACAAAGAAAGAAAGCGAAAGAAATCGAGTATTCTGGTTAAAGTTGGAATCAGATCTTTATGTCACATTTACGTCGTTTTTGGTCGGCTTTATTGAGATTCTATTATATTAAACACCAAGTATTTGCTGCTTTTTTACGAGTTACACAAGGAAAAATTTTATTTGCATGTGTTTGGAAATGGATTTTTTTGGTCCGGTTCTTTGTTTATCTTTTCTTTTCATCTAAATTGTTCATTTGTTTTTAAACGATCAGAGTTATAATACACATAAAATATATGTATTTTATCATATAAATCTTAATAATTTAAAATTAAATAAATAACTAAAATTAAAAAAATATCAACATGTTCTTTTCTTTTCTTTTAAGAAAAGGTTGAATCCGGATTCTATTTGGATCTGATCAGCTACATAATTTATTTGGATCGTCCAAACACTTTAAAGGACCAAATTGCCGGAACATGACCTATCATTTCTATGTCTCATTCTCATTCTTTTGTGCACAAGACCACGGCTCAAAAGCCTTTCGCCATGTGGAATTTTAATGTGTTTGAAACTCTGTTTAAGTCAGACATCTCAATCTCCCTTCCGCCGGTAATTGAATTTTCTTTCCTTGGCTTGTCTTTCATGTTTTTATTGTTTTCGGGTAAGCTGGTGAGCTGGAGGTGATTCTGGAAAAAAAAATATTTGATATCGAATAATATCCAGAAATGATCGCAATAATATATAGGACTAGACGCTTAGAACAGTAAAATCAGCACTCACCCCAGATGAACCATCTTGCGTTTTCTCATTTCCGGTCCAAACTAATTGATGGGGAACTTTGGTTATTTGAAAAGTAAAATGCTCTTCTGCTTAGCTCAAAAGTAAAGGAAAAAGTAAAAGCTTTTCTATTTCTACTTTCATGGGTTTTCTGTGGCCGTCCAAATTTTACACCGAAAATGTCTCCTTTCACTGGTGATGCCGTGATTCTCCGGGCATTCTTTATTCTTCTCTCTTTCTATCTCTCTCTCTCTCCCCGCATTTCCTAATCCACTGGACACGGCACGTTCAGTATTTAACTTATTCTTAAAATCATGTTCAAAGGTTAAGAGAGGAAGCAGATTCGGCATTTGCACCATAACTTAACTGAGCGCTTTAAGCATTGGCTGCATTGCATTGACCACGTACTCCCCACACTGACTGACACCCGCAACATAAAAATGAGAAATGGACACTTCATTCTCTAGTGATGGGATCTGTGAAGTGTACAATTTACTTGGTTATTTACATGTATAATGTATTGTCTGCTTCTGTTGAGAATATCCACCAGTGCAGTAAATTTGTCCACTAAAATTGTATCAAGACCAAATGAAGCAACGAAAAACGTAACTTTTGGATTAAGATCCTTTGCTGTAGTTTTGGTGGTTGATTTTCTTCTTAGCATACATTGATACTGTTATGGGAACACTTTTATCTAGAATAAGACAACTGCACAGTAGGTAGCGACACTCATTATGCATGGACGCTGGATTGGGGTAAACTATGATATTTGAAAAAGTCATCCTTGAACAGCAAAATACTCACCTCTGCCTTTTACACCCATAGTTATAGGATAATGGTAAGCCATTGGTTGTGTAACTTGTGTTAGACTTTTTTTGAAATTTAATTCCTATCATAACCTTATTCCAGTTATGTGGCAAAACTCTAACTAGAAACGTGCTAGTATTCCACAAATTATTGTTCCCTTCAGTCTCCTGCCCAGCCCTGAAAATAATTGCTTTTCTATTGTACTTTTTCCTCCTCGTACTTCTTGTAGCTCAGTGCTTACCTCAGTTCTACAGTATAGAATCTGCAGATTAGGATCCTAAAGTAATGGCTCTGTTTCCCCTGCTAACCAGACAAGAGTTTTACTCTTCGATGCAGGTAAAGTAAGGCAACTTGTTGACTAGAGAAGTTGAACTTTAAATGGCTACAGTTTGTTGGCCATATTTTGATCCTGAGTATGAGAACTTCAGCAACAGAATCAATCCTCCAAGGTTCATTGTTATCTTCCCTTGAAATACTTTTTTTCTTTATTTTTTTCCGTGAGCTGCAAATTGAAATGCCTCTTTAGGAAAGAGAATTAAAGAAAAGGATCATAGCATTGTATACAGCATCAATGTCTTCATAAAGCAATCCTTAGTCTTGGTATTCATGGATATTTAAACACTTAAGTAAGTGTCACTTAGCTTCTTTAATTCAGCCTTAAAAGGGCAAAAAAAGAAAGAAAAAGAACAAAAGAAGAGAAAATTAAAAGCAGCTTTTAAAAAGTAACATGTTGATAAGAAGTAGCCCTTGTTATATGAGGTCGTCACTCATCAGCTCAATCCCTAGTGGAGTCAGAGGTTGACACCCGGAGGAATTGGGGTTTATAGTGGGAATTTTGAAAAGTCAAAAAGAAATGACTTGTTGATTTTGAACTCTGTTTGCACTTCGCAGGGTCTCTGTGGACAACGCTAGTTGCCATGATTGTACACTGATCAAGGTATAATGTCTCAAAAAAATAAATTATGGTTTTTTCATGGCCTCATTGTGGGTCTGATCACTGAGCTTGTCAGCAAACGTAGCTTCTGTAGTTTTTAAACTTTCTTGAACACTATAAGTTTTGTTTTTTCAATTTATATTGAATTTAACTTTAATCTTATATGGAAAATCATAATATATTTACCCTCAGTGAATCCTGTGACCTAAAGCCAAAACTTCGCAGTTAATGTGACATGAGGATCTTGCTTAATCCACCTACGATACCACTTTCTTTCTTCTTTTGTTTGGTGCACATTCTGGATTGCCTATGATTAGTCTATTTTTGCATAAACTGTTCTTTAGCAAATTTTTCTTCCTTTTTCTACTAAAATTTCATATAGAGAAGTAGCCAAATTTGAAATGAAAACTTATTAAACGTATAGAAATCCTGCAAAAGCCTCACCTGTCAATGCTATAAGTTTTCTTTATTCCTTTGAAGTTTTGCTTAGCATAAGGCTACCCCCACTACATCATTATGCGATCATCTTTTCCATAGTGCTTGAACGAATCATTAGTATGGAGATTAGATGTAATATGCAGATAGTGTAATAATCTACTCTATTAATGGATTCTTATTTTTTAATTTACAAAAACATGCAGGTTGATAGTGTTAACAAACCTGGAATTCTGTTGGAAGTCGTTCAAATTTTAACAGACCTTGACTTCATAATCACCAAAGCTTACATATCTTCTGATGGTGGATGGTTTATGGATGGTATGTTGGTAATTGAATTTAAGCTTTCGTTAGTAATGCATTGACTACACAGATATGTCCTTTTCATTCTTTTTATCAGCTTAATCAAGAACTGCTAACTATCCATAACCTTGGTTGCTATCAAGTTGCTATCAAGTTGCTCTTCATTATTGTGATTTTTCTCTTGATTATTTGAATGTGTCCATGAAGTATTTCTATGTGTGGTTTTGCATCTCTGATCCACGATGATGTTAAATTCACGCTTTATAGTTTATTGGAAAAGTACATGTACAGCAAAAAGCGCACTTGTACTACTTTGTCTACAATTTTCATCAAGATGAATTTGACACGAGTTTATAGCCAAACCCATATCTACACACACCCAATGCATTCTCACATGTGCCTAAACATCCCCACATGAATCAAGTAGTTAAAATGTTCCTTTGATGGAATAAACAGTATTTCATGTCACGGATCAGCAAGGAAAGAAGATAACAGACATCAAAACCATTGACTTCATAGAGAAGGTATAACTCTTCTTTCTCTTCTATATTTGTCTGATATTTTCTTCTACTGGAATCCAATAACCATGTAAAAAATTTCAAATGATTGATTTAAAGCATTGAATTAGTTCAAAAATTTTGAAAGAATTTTCTTTGGTAGACGATTTTTTTTTTTGAAGAATATGTTTTATCCCTGTCTCAGAAAAGGAATCATACATGATTGAGTATTCCTTTTCCGTTCTGTCAAATGTATTGATAGTAATATAAACAAGACACATGAGTTCACGCAAATTTGAAACCAGATATAACCTGTAAGCTGTATCTATTTCTCATTCCGGAGTCTCAAATGCACTTCCAGATTTTGAGAGAAACTTAGCTAGCCTATGCATTTCTATACTTACTAGGAAGTCACATACTAAAAAATGTAGAGTCTCTGGAAGCAATGCATCATATGTGCTTGTGGAGGAAGCATTCTATCTTTGGGTTTCCATGGGCACCTTACGCTTTCCTTAAAATATAGCACCCAGTGAAGACTGTACTCATCATCTAAAAAACTAACAGAGTACAGTTTTTTTTATTAAGCTGATTGCATATGAGCGAACAGAGTATAAATTCATCAGTGATAATGTCTCCCTTGTTAGACAGAACGGCATCTGTCGAACTAATGCTCAGTTAAGTATACTACGCATATCAAATACTAAGAGCTACTTAACAGTTTCTTTCACAATAGGCTCTAGGACCTAAGGGCCAGAGCACCGAAGGGGTGAAGAGTTGGCCAGCCAAACGAGTTGGGGTGCACTCTGTGGGCGATCATACAGCCATTGAACTCATTGGCAGAGACCGCCCAGGTCTCTTGTCTGAGATCTCAGCTGTCCTTGCCAATCTCCACTTTAATGTGATTGCAGCTGAAGTTTGGACTCATAATAGGCGAATAGCATGCGTTCTTTATGTCAATGATGCTACAAGCCGAGCTGTGGATGACCCAAACAAATTATCTCTTATGGAGGAGCAGCTCAACAATATCCTACGTGGATGTGAGAATGATGAAAAAGTGGCTCGCACCAATTTCTCTATGGGTTTCACCCATATGGATAGGCGGCTCCACCAAATGTTGTTTGCTGATCGGGATTATGAATGTGCTGGAGTAACAACAGACGTTGATTATCCTCCGTCTTTCAGGCCAAAAATCACAATAGAGCGTTGTGAGGAAAAGGGGTATTCAGTGGTTAGTGTCAGGTGCAAAGATCGGGCCAAACTTATGTTTGACATTGTTTGCACTCTCACAGACATGCAATATGTTGTTTTCCATGCCACAATCTCATCTGATGGCCCTTATGCATCCCAGGTATACTATATTATCTAGTTTACGGTAATCCATTCTGAATGTTTACTGGTCACTCATAGGCAGACTTTGCTATAACATTAACATTTTGGTTGGGTCTGCTTTCTCCAAAAAATTTTAATTGAGAAAATCAAAAGCGGGAGGATTAATTTGAGAAATGGAACATCTTTGAGGAACTAAAACATTAAATTTCTCTTTCCTTTAATTTGGATATTCTGTTTAAGGTTTTATTGAGTAGTATGAACTGAGTGTGATACTCTTAGGAGTACTTTATTCGGCACATGGATGGATGCACGCTTGATACTGAAGGAGAGAAAGAAAGGGTCATCAAATGTATTGAAGCCGCTATTCAAAGAAGAGTAAGCGAGGTAATGTGCGGTTTAAAATTGATATCTATGTTCGTCTTTAACCTTACAAAAAAGAAGTCGGGGATGAACTTTTGGTTCTCAGCTCTGAGTAAGTCTCACCATGCTCTATTAAGGAACTTGGCTTTCTTATCAAGCTACTGACTTCTTTTTTCCCCTTAACATGAATGTGCCCTGATTGGTAGACTTTCTTCTTCTGACTTCATCTATCTTCTGTTCTTTCCTAGCTCATTTTCTTGTCCTATTTCTTCCTGTGTACATTATTTTTTGGGGGATGTTTTCCTGTCTTCTACTTACCGCAGAAAGTTTTCCGAATTTAACGGAATTAATGCATTTTGAATCTGCAGCTATCTACTTGTATTGTTGCAATGGTACGGCAGATATATGGGGCTAGGTTCCACTCAGATTGTATCTGACCATCATATCCACTAATCAGTGACAGTGATGGTCTTTTGCCTTCAATAGAGCTTAAGAATCTATGTGCTCCATGTAATATCATCCACATCCCTATAATCATAAACTAGAAAAAATGCAGACGAGGGAAAAGTTTGTTTTGTAATTTGCAAGTTGAGTTTACGGAATGGCAAATCCATTATCAGTCATATGCAGGCCCAGCAGATTATCATCTACTTTATTTGACGCGTCTTTCACATATTCAATTTTCAAGAAGCAGAAAAGATTTTACCATTGATTCTCTGATATATTTGGACGCAGGGTGTAAGCCTTGAGCTGTGCGCGAAGGATAGAGTGGGGTTGCTATCTGAAGTAACTAGGATTCTACGAGAGAATGGCTTGACAGTTTGTAGGGCAGGTGTATCTACTATCGGGGAGCAAGCACTGAATGTGTTCTATGTGAGAGATGCTTCTGGAAATCCAGTGGACATGAAGATTGTTGAAGCACTTCGCAAAGAAATTGGGCAGACAATGATGGTCAATATCAAGAGGGTACCAGGCAATGCCAAAGCACCTGAAACCCGAGGATGGGCCAAAACAAACTTCTTCTTTGGGAACTTGTTGGAAAGATTCTTGTCTTGAGAATCATGCCTCATTGCTTTGTAGAAGACAACCTCACAAATGTATAGATGAATAAAGCTGTTGTGTTGTACTTTGGCGCTTTCTTTGAGACCAATGCTTGTAACCCTCAAACCTTCCCCATCTTTATTTTTATTAAAGTTGTTCCTCCTTTGTCCCCTAGCCCCTATTTTGATAATTTTTCTTTGGCAGCATATTATCGATCGTCAAATCTGCAAATATTACCAAACTATAATGGGGATGCATGATATATAATGCATTTCACCGTATGAACAATAACTCGATCTTTTCAGGTAGGCAAAAAAACTGAAGGTACCAAAATATGCTGGAACCCATGGTCTGAATTTTTATTTTTAAGCATTGCAGAAGGCTAGAAGCTTCATCCAACACCAAATAGAACAATAAAAAGATTATTAAGAAAACAACAAACACAACTATTTAAGTATGGTCCTGTCTTGCCTTGCAACCATATATAGTAGGTGGCATTAAAGATTCATTACATGCATAAATCTTACCACAAGCAACAGGACTCTGAAGCAGACCAACAAAATTTAGCCAATATAGCGTTCCATTATTAAAAAAAAAAAAAGAAACTGCATTGACACAAGAAGCAAAATTAGCATAGACGGAATCATGCCATGGTTCTGTCATCTGTGTCAGCTCCTGCAGCAAAAGAGTAGTATAGATTAGATAATGGATTTGGATCGATTCAATTGTTAATTGGATAGGGTATAATTGTATAAATTATGGCAGTCAATTTATTTTTGAATGGTTATGATGTATTTGTTTTGATTACATATAATTAATTTTTTTTCTCGATTATATGTAATTAAAAAAAATCATGCATCGTAACTATTCAAAAATAAATGGACGATCATTATTAAATTGGATGTGATCCATATCCTCATAAATTGGGGAGTTGGTTGGATTTAAAAATAGTTGGAAATTAACAAGATATAGCTAAAATGAAGAAGATTGTGAAAGCAAGAGAATATATTGCTTGATTTAGCTTCAATGGTTTTATATATATTAATCCAAAACATGTTAATTTGTGACATACGAGTGGTGGTTTGAAACGCAAGTGAAGGCAGGTAACATGTTCCCTTCTTTTATGTCCGCACGCACATGAAATCTCATCTCAATTAATTGAAAGATGAAGATTGAAGACTCGCTCAGATAACAAGGCTTTATTTCAATTAATGGTTGGATTCTAATTTTTCAAGTATTGATAATGGGTAAATTATTAAAAACCCTTATAATATTTGACATATATATATATATATATTTTTAAAATAATACACAATTATCTTATAAATATGTAAAAATAAAAAATAATTTATCTTTAAGATTACAATAATAAATAAACGAAAAAACAAGAATAAATTAATTTTTTATAAAAAAATATTAAATATTATACTATCAAATCTCCTAATGACTCATTACCCATTGATGAGTGAGTACGATAATTGCATTGGTTTTTCTTCTTTGAAGGTAGCCTCCAACTAACAAACTGGTATTCTATGTTATCAAGGAAGACCACAAGTTTTGATAATATAACATATTAAATATTATATTATCAAAATTCATTGTCCTTGTGATTCTTTTTGTTACTCCTAAATTTGTCCATACAATTATGCTAATAATTAAAATAATGATAAAACTAACAACCGCAAAAAAAAATATATTTTTTTTCTAAAATATTGAGCGCCTATGGATTTGATAATTGATATAGATTATTGTGTATTCCATCTCATTTACTAGCATGACCCGGTCCCACACTCTGATCACCAAAGAGAGTTGATTGCCTAATACCATATTACCATCGATATAGATGTTTTTGTGTGACAACAAATATGGAGTAGAAGTCAAAATGGCCTTCAACGAACGGTCATGATGAATGCTAGAACCAATCAAAAGGGGGTGGCGTTGAATGGTGATTCTTTCTCTGTCAGACTATATATATAGTAACAATGTAGGTTTCTGTCCATTTGGAATTGGAGGGTTTAGTTCCCAATTGCATTAGGAAAAGGATGGGTTTTAGTTTAGGGTTACATTTGTTCAATAAATTATCCAATTGACTGGCCTCCACAATAGATATTGATGGATATCCATAGGCAAAGGGGCCAACTTGCTCATTCCTATATATCATTTAAACATCTGTCTTTTTGTGTGTCTTTTATTTTGGAGAGGGAATTAAAACAACGCAAGTTCGTTTGGCTTATGCCTAAATTATAAATACCAAATAAACGATCTAATTGAGCATTGTAGTAATTCATAATTGAATATTACCAAATTCTATTGGGGGAGGATGCAATTTAGGAAATAGTAATAAAAATATTTTTAATTTAAGAACAATTAGCTATTAATTAAAAACATAGTTATATTATGCCTCAAGTATTTGTCTCTGCCGTTTCAATCGATAGAAACTTCTACACAATACTCTCGTGACCTTTATTCCCTTCCATCCCATCATTCATTTCTTTCTTTTTCTCTTTCATTATTATATTACAACTCATTTTCTTATTACATTTCTTTCTTCTTTATGTACTCCTTAATATGTTATGCATTTTCTTTTCTTGTGAGTTTGGTTCACGGAGCTGACCTCCATTCTCATCAAATTGGAGTACTTCCCTTGGGAACCCCTTAACCGCCATATCACTCAACACGTGGCCTTGTACGCGTCGCTTACCCTCTCTCCCGCACCGTACCATTCCCTTCTTCCCTCCTCCTCCCGTTTTTATATATTAGGCCTTCCCCTTCTCCCTCTCTTTGCTTTCCAATATATATTTCACTTTGGACACAATTAAACTGTTCTGGGTATTGGCAGAAAAAATAAAGATATTGTCTTTGGTTCTCTCCTCTGGCTGTATTGTTTTATACGCTGACTGTTTGCTCCTATACTTCCTGCTCTTGATCATCGCCTAATTTCTATATCTTTGTATATTTGCAAGCGTTTCTGAGGTGATTGTCAACTGGTAAGGGTTATGTTGTTCGACTTTTTTGCTTTCATTTTCCAAAGTTTGGTCGCTACACGCTACATCCTGGTATCGTGCTTTTGATTAGAAATGTTTGATTTTTATTTTTTCTCGGCTATATTTGTGTTTACTCATCGTCTCCCCTTACCATGTGAGTCCCTTAATTTTATTTTTTTATGTAGTTCAAATTTCATATGGAGGTTCTCTTTCTGTCTTTCTGGAAGGAAGGGGCAGTTTGATTACATCATTCTGTTTTTTCTTGTGTTGCTTTCAATCTTTCTTCTGGACCGCTTGCTTCATGTTTGATACTTGTGCAAAGATATAATTTTGTAATTGAAAATTTTAAGATGGATATTTATGTAATGTACTGAATTCTCCTTATCAGATAGGATCCTTATATAAATTACCTTTCTGTTGCTTTCCTGCCAATTACCTGGGGCCTTGACACATGGGTTTCTTGGTTTGTGGTTATTATCGTTTTGCTACAGCTGTTTGTTTTCTGAAACCCAAGTCTTAAAATTTGTTATGCCTTATCCATATTTTTCTCTGATAACTCTCATACTCTATTTGGTTCTAGAAACGAGAAACCGAGGAACTAGCTGCTTGGTGAAGGACGGTGCTGGGTTGGGCTGAAAGTAAAATGTTTGGTAAGGAGAACAAGAGGACCCAGGACTTGAACTTGTGCTTTGAGAAGCTTATGATGGTGGCTGGCGGTGGTGGTAGCGGAAATAGTGGCAGAGGAGTGAAAATGGAAGCTGGGGTGATCACCGAATGGAAGGATATTCCAGCGGAGCTTTTAATGCAAATTCTGTCTCTTTCGGATGACCAAACGGTGATCACAGCTTCTGGAGTCTGTCGTGGCTGGAGAGATGCTATTTGCTTCGCCCTTACCCGTTTATCACTCTCATGGTACATGCACTTTTCCTTCTAAAGCTTATTCTCTTAAGGCTGTTATTGGCACCAGGGATGGCTGGTCCTTGATCTTCTCCTATGTCACTTTGGTCAAGGATTTTATTGGAGTGAATTTTTCTTGGTTTCTTTTGTTAATTATATGAATTGATTGATCTGTTTTGTAAAGTTGCTATGCTTGCTGCAATCCCATTTTGCTTGGCATCCGAATTACTTTCTTTTTTCTTCTTTTTTTGGGGAAAATCTCCAAATGAAAGTTACGCCACAATAATTGGCATATCTTCAATCATTTAAGAATGGACTAGGATTTTCCCATGACAGTGTTCTGTATTGTGGGGCTAAGCTAGGGTCCTTCACATACTAAGTCAAGTAAATTGGTACATTCTGGGTAACTTAATGTGGTATGCTTTAATCTCAATTTTCTTATTGAAGGATTTCTTGTAACTGAAATGTTAAGCTATTATCAAGGGTGAGAAAACAAAGTTTCTAAGCAATCAGTACGCTGTCAGACTGAGTTGTCTCTATCTCTCTCTCCCCTTAGAAATTGCAAGATGCAACTGCAGTATGTGTATGATATATGCCTTTTGCCTTTGCTATTTCAGTTCATAAAATGATGTACATATTAATAACGGGATTAATGAATCCCTCTCTCTTTCAGGTGTAGCAAGAATATGAATAACTTGGTCCTGTCTCTTGCTCCTAAATTCACAAAATTGCAAATTTTGATCCTTCGTCAAGACAAGCCTCAACTAGAGGATAATGCTGTTGAGACTATCGCAAATTGCTGTCACGACCTCCACATCCTGGACCTCAGCAAAAGTTTCAAGCTTACTGATCGGTCACTGTTTGCCTTGGCCCACGGATGTCCTGATCTTACAAATCTGAATATCAGTGGGTGTTCAGAATTTAGTGACGTTGCTCTGGGTTACCTAGCCAGTTTATGCATAAAATTGAAAGGTTTAAATCTATGTGGATGTGGTAAAGCTGCATCTGACACTGCATTACAGGTATAATTATGAATTTATGATGCCAGTTGCTTGTCATTATCAGTTAACCATTTAAGAACTAAGATGGTTGCAAATTACAATTCAATGTCATAAATAAAATGCAGGCTATTGGACATAGCTGCAATCAGTTGCAGTCTTTGAACCTTGGGTGGTGTGAAAGTGTTGGTGATGCCGGAGTGATGAGTTTAGCAGCTGGGTGCCCTGATCTTATATCACTTGACTTGTGTGGTTGTGTCCGTATAACAGGTATTTTATTTGAAGTTCCATCAGATAGATTACCCAATGTAATTAATTATGATATTAACATTTCATTGGCTCTGCTTGGCTTGCTGAGTGATTCATTACTCAACAATTTTCATCTGAATGACTTGATCTTATTTTCTGGAGTTTAGGCGCGTGTTTATAAGACTTAAGCGGATAAAAGCAAATCCAATAGCCATATCTATAGCGGTAATGGGAGTGTAAGGCAGCAGATTCATGGATTTTCCCTTTCCCCTCAATATTAGCAAGTGCCCTAGTGTTTTGCGCCCTCTTCTCTATAAGGGGTGTGTTTACAACGCAAT
Source organism: Ceratonia siliqua (assembly GCA_034509205.1). Classification (NCBI taxonomy): domain Eukaryota; kingdom Viridiplantae; phylum Streptophyta; class Magnoliopsida; order Fabales; family Fabaceae; genus Ceratonia; species Ceratonia siliqua. The sequence goes on along the minus strand of JASKGM010000001.1, from coordinate 3,814,177 downwards.
ACAGAGAGGCAACAGAATGTATATGTCCATTCAAAGGTTTCTAGGATAAAAATTTTGGAAACTAAAAGAAGAAAAATTTCTTGTGGATCTCCTCTGTTCAAAAAGAAAAATGAAATGAGCAAGAAAAACTACATAGTTAAAGAAGAAAATGGAAATGAGATGTCTATACGGAAACGAAAAACCACAGTAGCTAGTTGCTTTATGCAGATTCAGAAAATGGTCGATAATAGTTCCATTTGGTTTGAAACTTGTTATGTCTCGTTTAAAAGTACAATTTTGACTTTAGATGTTATTATTGCAGATGATAGCGTGATTGCTTTGGCAAACGGATGCCCTCATCTGAGGTCCCTTGGGCTGTATTACTGTCAAAACATAACGGACAGAGCAATGTATTCTTTGGCGCACAGGAAAGTGAACAACAGGGTGTGGGGATCTGTGAAAGGTAAAAATGGGGAGGATGGGCTAAGGACTCTGAACATTAGCCAATGTACAGCACTCACCCCATCTGCTGTTCAGGCGGTCTGTGACTCATTCCCAGCACTTCACACCTGCTCGGGGAGGCATTCGCTCATCATGAGTGGCTGTTTGAATTTGACGTCTGTACATTGTGCTTGTGCTGTGCATGCACACCGTGCAATCAGCGCTTTTCCTTATTCTGCTCATTGAGCCATGGGGTTTGATGTGGACATTCGAGGAAGTGCTCTTGAAGGGCTCAGAGAAGTGAAAACATTCCCCTCTTTGTAGATACGTTTGTGTTGAATTCTACAAGAATACTAGAGCTGCAAAATAAGCAGCCGAACCCGCAGATTATGTAGAACAGCTTGAACTTTCATCAGTTTTTTGGATGCAAAAACTGGGTTGTTCCAAGTTGGTTATATATTTATGGGGAGACACTCCGTTTTAAGCTTGTATGGTTTTACGGACGATAATTTTCTTCCTACGTGCTTAATGGTGGAGTATGTTTAAGACGCTCAAAGTGAAAATTGAGTATTAAAATCTCTTTTCGCGCCCTGGGTCTACTTCCTTCGGATTTTAAAGGATTACACAAGCATAAACTATGTTGAAAAAGAAGAAAGTCTTGTATTGGTAAAATGGAATAAGAATAAGGTTGGCTATTTTACAAGTAGCAATTTGTATTTCTTGAGTTATTCTTCTGTAGAATCCTGAAAAGTGATCGCGCCCAACCGTAAGCAGCTAGAAATATATCACAGAACCCAAGTGAGTGTGACCTTCTGGCGATACGGTGGGAGATCCGAGGTTGAGTGGTTAAAAATAGAACACCATTGCTACGTTTGTTAGTGGATATTAATTTTTAAAACGGCGAATCTTGGACTTAAATGTACGACGACCCTTGAATCAGGGCCATTATATTTCTTTCTTTTCACTTCCTTCGGAAGCACGATGCCTCTAGATCATTCTCAAATATGAGATTCTCCACTATCATGTTGAATATACTCCCTTTACTCAGCATTATGGGATGACACAGACTTATCTTCATATACGTCCCCCTGAGACACGGAGACAGAATCTGTATTGTAGGATCTCCACTTTCTGGTTGTATCATAGGATCTCAATAGTTCTTGAGATCAAGAATTTTGCACTAATCAGTTATTTTTGTTTCTAAACGCGTTAGTTAGTTCTTCGGGTGTGACAAATACTGATTGTCTTATATTCATCTAAATAATAGTTAAATGAAGATTAATGATAATTGCCTAAGATATTTGAGTGGCACCATTAATAATGTGGTGCAACATATTTTGATGGGTATGTTATACTTTTACCTTACAATTTAAAATCTGTCACGCTAAACAACGTGTATAGGAACTTCTACATTATAGTTCCAAAGCTTTCCAAACTGATCCCACGGTGACTACGAAATTCCAGTTTTGTAAAATACTCCAACAGAAGAAGACAGAGCAGTGGAATTTGACAGATTGACTATTGACTAGGAGTTGTGCCACATGTAATTGATGAAGTGATGCATTCTTATATAATTACACGAGTACAAAACACGATTATTTATGGATTGCACCACTTCACTCTAAAATTGCGCATTCAACAAGAGCAAAATCTGACAAGGCTGACTTTCATGTTTCATGATCTCTCAGCGTCAACATTTATTATGGATCATTTACTTCTGTAAATTATCTCTTCATCATCCACATCAAATGCTGGATTACAAAGGCATTTGAAGAGCCTACCTACACCCTGCAGAAACACAGGGAACATGAATATGTACATATGCGTAATCAGAGTTTCTGCCGTGTACATATGCATGGAGGCATAAATTTTGGATATTAAAAAGCCTAAGCGCAAACAAGCTATGTATAATAAACTTTAAATAATTCTATAACATGCCTGAGTGAAAAAGGGGATTCGATAGGAAAGTGCTCTTGGTGATTCATCCTCAGAAGAATCAGAACTACTTCCTTCATCATCGGAATCAGCAGCAATTTTCTTCTTCGATGCTGCTCCTCCTTTTGAATTCTTTTCCTGAAGAAAGCACCATCATATTATCAGTTCTTAAACGAAAATGTAGTTCATCATCATTGCAACCTGATGTTAGCTTGCATTAATGTATTATGAAACAGGAAATCGGACCTTGTATTAAGATACAAGGTAACGCAAGATGAATATCGCAATTATAGTCTTTATTCAGAATACAAGGTACATAAAACACTCCAATTTAGAGATAGATCTAAATAAACTCTAGCCTATCTTCACTAGACAGAAACAAGATGAAAAAGAGAATCTGCTGATTTACTGATAGGCAAAGTTGTAAATTGTTTATATTGTTGCGGGCGTAACAAGGTACAGAGAAAGTAATTTATAGACCGTATTCCTAGAAAGCAAGGCAAGAAAATTGATTCTCACTATAACTTAAATTGTGCACCTGAAATATCTTTCCAAGCATTTTGAGAGCGCCAGCCCGAGCTTTTAGTTCTTCTTTCTTAACGTTGTTTTCCCTAAGGACCTGCACAAGCAATTAAAATCCAGTTAAGAATTTCCCCACCATTTCATTTCCTTAGGTGTCCTAGCAAGTGATAAAGAATCCAGATCTGACAAAAGTCATCTACATTTAATTATCACACATCTCAGAAATCATGTCATCTGGATAAACGACATGGAAACAATAACCTAATTCCCTATACATGGAATATATGAATATACTATATCTTACTACTATACAAATCTAACACCTCTCGTAATGTCATCAAAAAATAAATAACAAATTAGTAATAACTGTCTCATCTCTACACTTTTTTTTTTAGCTCCCTTTCTCTACGTTTTAAGAAGTATAACAATTGTTAAAACTACCACATATCAAGTAAACATGGAGAAGATAAAGTAATTAATAAAATAATATTTAGAAGGAATTAATAACTCACCATTTGACACACATGTACAAGGGTTACTTCTATGTCCACTACATTTAACTTCCACAAAGAATTCATCAGTGTATCCTTATTAAGGCGAATATGAGATTCAACATCATTTTCAGGGCAACTATCATCCAATTTAAATTGCTTGCGGATATCTTCTTGAAGCTGCATTAACTGAAAAGCACCTAAATTTTATGTGCTCAGTAAAATTAGATATCAAAGTGAGGAATAGGGACTTAGGAATAACTTCCAAGAAGAAACAACTGACATTAAAGGGAGGGTTGCTAACGAACTGCATGTCAGTATACCTTTAGCAGCTGTGAACTGTGATTTCCAGAAATGTCCTTTATTTCGAACCCATTCTGCCAGAAATGGCACGCCAAGATAAATAGCCTTTTTCCCTAGTTCTTGTGCTGCCTGTCTTGAATATATATAGCCGATGGTATGTAACATGTCAAGTCCAAAAGCTGCATTTAAACAGTGGAAACTATTAGTTAATTACAGCATTTAGTGTGCATGCAATGAAGACTGAAGACATAGCATTCAATTTTAATTGCAAAATGTCAGAATCAATTCGTATAAAACTTCAAGCAGCAAAGTCAATTCAAGCTATGAAGTTCCATGCGGCATGTCTCCTTTAGGTAGCATACAATGAGCTACAGTATGTCATGATGAGCATTTGCTCCGTGTGTTTGGTTGAAAGGACAATATTACCAAGACAGGCAGTTAAAACTTTGATTAACCTGCATTAGAAAGCCGTCTGGCTTCAGATTCTGCACGCTGGAAGAATCCCCTTTTATCACCACGGACATATTGACCAACAAAATCTTTCAAGAATCTTGCTAGTTTTTCTTCCCTTTCTTTTTGCACAACCTATATAAAATTAAGCAAATCAGACATGCTGTATAACACAAAAGATGCTAACTTTTGTTCACTCAAACCCACAATATATAAAACATAGCTAATGGTAAATGTCATCTCATTCACATAAATATGTAATATACATTACACAAGATGTTTAAATCATCTCATATACATAACACCATCATGTTAGGAAAGACAAGACACAGTGTGCAAAGGCTCACAAATAATAAATATAAGTGAGACTATGATAAATTTTATGCATCGTGTCGTCTCTTATCTCTCCTAACATAACAATATTATGTAAGATAGCATGAGAAGGTCCTGATTCGATATTAAAATATCGTGTGATCTTAGTATAGTGAAATATTTGTGACAATCTCAAAAATTATCACTCAAGGAAAATTATGCATAAAGATCAAGAAAGAGACAGGCAAACCAATACTATGGTGGGGACAGTATAAGTATGGTAATTAATTTCTTAGACATGGGCTGAATAACCACAGTAATTGAAGTGAAATTATGTCTTTACAATAAAATCATAATATACTACAGTAAGAAAAATAAAATGAAATAAATATAGGCACGAATAATCAGCCCTGCAATAAATTTTTTATGAATGTTAGAGAAAAGAAGAATGCCCAGTTTCTAGCAGACAAATTACCCAGGTGAATTTCCTTCAAAGTAAGCAGAAGTGTGGAACTGCAATTGTGCTACTTATGTGCTGTGTACCGGAAACCTAAGGAAACAACATTCAACATATAATTAAATCCAAACATATCTCCCATGATGTATTAGTTTTTCTTTTGGCAAAACATACTTGCCTTCAATTTTTCATGTAGTTTATCAGGATCCTCACTTTCATCGGCTAGTTCAGAAGAAGCCATTGATGCCACAGCTAGATGCCCTGTGTAGTCCTCAAACAACTCGCTTCCAAATAGCAGGGCAAATACAGCCATGGCGTCAAGCATAGTTTCTCTGTAAAGAAACCGATTAATCTTTCAAGTAAACATCTTCAAGGATAATACTGATTTAGAATATTAAAAGAGCGTCTATACCAATGATCTTTTGATTTTTATTGATTTTACTGCATTTATTTTCGTTCATTTTAAGGAAATTATTCTCTTACCTTTAGGAGGTTTTAGGGTCCCGTGGTCCTTTGGAGATTTAATAGGTTACTACGTTAATTGCTTGTATTATGATAAATTACTTTCCAGTCAAATGGCATGTAAATAGGTTTGCAACAGCCAACAAGTATAAATGTAATTTTTATTTTCCTAATTGTTACTACGAGCGTATCATGGCTCTGTACTGCATCGACCATCAATCCAGGAGTCTTGATAACATGTTACTATTGATCAAAGCAACGTTTGCATTTATATCTTTCTCTTGCAGATACAAAGTATTTTCCATTCAAAAACTATGTCCAAAAATCTTACTAATGTTGGTGCAAACCCCAGATACAAAGATGGAGAATCGCTTGATGTGTTATGCTATGTACTTGGAAAAATATAATGTTGATGCAAAGCAAACTCATCAGCAAAATAAAAGCTAAAATTGTAAATAAGATTAAGACCAAATATTTCTACCTAATTTATCACTCTAATTCAGCAGTTAGTATATATAACTAAATAACTAATTATTAGCAAATACATAAACGCAATGCTAGAGATTAAATAGAGCATCATTTCTACCTAGACACGGAGTGCTTTCCGTTTTGATCGTATGCATTCCTTTGCACTGGATCGCTTAAAACTTGATAAGCTTCACCCAGAACCTGCCAACGCCAGAAAAGGTATATCTATGATAAGTAACCCTTTGAAAGGAAGTATTGTCCACCCAGTCTCATATTACTAATCAGGACTACCCATAATATGTATACTAGTTTAGTGGGCAAATTAGATATAACTTTCCTCAACCATGCAACTTCTAAAGCCAGATTTAGTTGGATAAGGGAGCTAAGGCATTATTTGATTCTGGTTTCTCAGAAGAAAAAAAATACATGAAGAATAGGAAACTGCTCAAACCAACTCTTACAGTAGTATACAAAGGTTTCCCTTCCCCCAATCTCCTCTCAGGAAAAAAGAAAAAGAAAAACCAACAAATCAGAACATGATAGAGCAGACTTACCTGGAACTTTTCAGCAGCTTGAGGATCATATGGATTTTTATCTGGATGAACTTGCATTGCCTGCAGCAGGATTAGCATTTCATGAGAAACGAGACTCTGGAAAATCTAAATCTCATCAAGAAGAAACAACCAAAGAGGAGTGCGGCTCATATATCAATTACTATAATTTTTTTTTCAAATAAAAGTTCAAGAGGAAAAAAGGAACAAATCAAGAAAAGTGAAAAACGTAAGCAATGGTGTTAAGATCAGATCCAAACCTTCTGGTAATAAGCCTTGCGAATTTCCTGCTCGGAAGCGGAGGGACTAACCCCAAGAATATCATAGTACTCTGTTTCCTTAACCATAGTTAAAATCCGAGCAGCTACAGTCTCAAAGCTTCGAACGAGAGAAGATAGGAAGTTCACAGAGAGAAGAGTATGTGAAGAAAGTGAGCGAGAGAGAAAGGTAGAAGAAGAAAGAAAAAGGATTGAGGCCCACGATCCTGGCTTGCCTTTGCCTTTCCAGTTCTCCAAACCAATTTTCTAATTCACGGAAACCGCTTTTTCGCGGGAGGATGCACTATTTTAACTGCCCTTGCGCTGGCGCCTATAAATTATAATTACCCTTTTTTCAACTGCATTTCAAGATTTCAGAGCTGTCGGTGGGCCCAGGCCTGCCTGTTATGGGCTTATTTTTTAAGTCGTGGGTGGGGATCCTTTTTTTGGGGGGGGGGGGGGGGTATTGGTTCCTCTTATGTTGGAATTTAATTGGTCAATTTTATATTCTCTTCCTTTTTCTTGTTAATAACCTCTTTATTGTATATTCTCAGCTGAAAGAGTGAAACTGATACATCATGTCACCTTCTGTTTGGACCCCCCCAAGGACGGGCAAAGTATACCCATCAAAGGTTAAAGGCGTAAATGAACTTGGAACTTAGGCTGGATCCCTTTTTCGAAAATGTATGTCACTGACTCAGTGAGGACTGTGGACCAACGCATTGGCACCGCTGAGAAAGAAAAGGAAAAGGAAAAGGTCCTACCGGGAGTCGAACCCAGGTCGCTGGATTCAAAGTCCAGAGTGCTAACCACTACACCATAGAACCACTTCATAGTTTTTGACGATCTAACTTCTATATCATAGTATTTGTTACAAGTGCCTAATAAATCTAATGACTCTGAGCCTGGAGGCTTCCCCCAGTTCCTTCTCGAAGGAAACACCTTGAAACCCATGCCATCCGCCCTCTGGGTGGGACCGGGAGTTTCAAGAACAGTACACTTCATCAATTTAAGGTAAGAAAAAAAAACCCAAAAGAATCTCTTAATATAATATTGCAATAAAAAAAATATTTCCCTCATAAAAATAAATTTTACAAAAGTTATAAAATAAAATATTAATCATTTATTATATTTTTCTTACATTATTTTATTATATATTAATTGATCAATTTTTTATAAAAATTATTTTTATGAAAAAAATTAAGTCACGTGTATATATATTTATAATAATATTGTTTATATATCATATTTTTTATATTTATCTTATCTTTTATTTTTAATTATTAATATATAATAATTAATAATAAAATAATAAATATAAGAAAACATATAAAAGTGTAAAAAATATGAACTTATATATTTATATATTTATGTAGGTTAGCATTTAGTGGAAGAAGCAACGAAGTCTTTTAAGACAATACCAAAACATACCAGATTTATTTTAAAATATGTAGGAAAAATAATAATTTATTTTAAATTTTATAAAAAATATTTTTATGAAAAGGACTCAACTATTAAATAGAGGGGCAAACTTGAAATAATTATGATGTTAGAACTTCCATGTGCATCCTTGTATCTTACGCGTAGTCCATGTTTAACCACCCAATAAAACAAAAGGTAGACAAATTCACAAGAACTTTTACCATTTAATTTACATATACAGACTCCAATGAAATTTGATTACAATCACAATCACCATCAGCAACAGCCACTGCTTGATGCATCAGACTCTGGAGGTTTCTGCTTGAAGATGTTCTTTTTCACACCGGATGAGCCCTCAGCCAAGAGGCTTGGTGTTTCCAAAATCTGCACATCAGCAGTGGAACCCATATTAGTATCGTTATTCCAATATCTTATAAAAGAGGCTTGTAATGTACTTGGTAAATCAAGAGAGGAAAATGGGAGGGCAAAAAAACTAGCTGCAAACTCTTCAGTGAGAATAGAAGGGCATGGCAGTTTAGAGCTAGGACGACTTTGAGTCCTATTGCCGCACCAGGTGAAACTTTGCCACATTACCACTTGAAACTCTTAAATTTGGGACAGCGATTATGCTGCCACTATTCTTAGAAGAGAGGATGAAACGATTCCATTATCCATTTATAATTTCTTGAGCTGCTAATGCATTTAACTATCAAGAAAAGTAATTGTCGTAACAATAGCCATTTCAGTGTGCAACAATTGCTTCTCTTAGATGAGCACGATGCAGGTTTGGCTCCAATAGCACCTCTTAGGATCGGGGTGCAGGAGTGAGATTGCGCGTTTGTTCAGTTTAGGGTGGTGGGAGAGGGCTTTAGAGTTGCATGTGCGCATGTATTACCTTTAATACAAGCTCCTCAAAACACTGCTCGACATTGACCCGGGTTTTTGCACTGCATTCAGTAAAAAGGCATCCATATTCCCTTGCAAAATCTATCCCTTCTTTTTTGCTGACAACCCTTTCACTTTCCTGAAATATGAGACGATTTGCATGTGCATTAGATCTTCATACATGTCTCTTCTAAATATCATATACATTTAACAGCTCAAAAGAGTAGCATTTCTCAAAACAAATTCCAATGGAAAATTATTACTGCATCAAGACTCACCCTCACAAGTTGCTAGAAAATTTTAATATACAGATACAAATTCATTAAACACATACCTTATCAACTTTATTGCCTACAAGCATCTTGATGCAATCTTGATTTGTTGAGTATAGGTCGATTTCTTTAGCCCATATATCAGATAGATTTGTAAAGGTTTCCCGCCGCGTTACGTCATATACTGTATCATATTGCAGACTTGATAAAAAGGTCTATAGAATATACTGTAACATAAATGCAACTGCTACAGCTAAAACATTTAAACAGCCTCATTCCTTTTAGAATTGAAACAGGTCACTGTTATCCTATTTTAGCCAAATTAATGGTCAAATAATCAATACTTTATTCACGGTAATACACAGATAATACTGAGTGATGATTTAAAGTAAGTGATAAAATAACACTAATGAAAATAGTGCAACTATATGCTAACTTTATCTATCACAATGGCATTATGAATGTGTCTGATACTCAAATTGCAATTCTATCTAACTTATGACATTATGGGCATAAGCAATAGCTGCTATCCAGGCAATTATTAAATCTAAGTCCTCAAATTTCCCATATGTCTAACTTGAAGGGGATTGACTGGAAGTTATGGAGGCCATTATGCTTATTTTAAAACAAGTGAAGTGGCCCATTGCAACCATCATGGAAGAATGCAAAGCAACTTCAGCTAATTTTTATTTTCACTATGCTCGTCCTCTTAATGACAGTTTTGCTGTTTGGGCTCTAGCTTGTAAAAGAGCTGGCCCTATCCCCATTTTTGAGCTCCCCCGTCCCATTTTGTTTGCAGCTTCAGATGGGATGGATCCTCCTTCTTCGTAGTCCTAATAAAGCAATTCATTATGGAGAAAAGAACTACTAGTACTATCAACATTTGAGTGTTATTCACATAGTCCTCCACCTTCACTATATATCCCAAATCCTCTAATCCAGGTTTCATAATTTTAAAATGATTTCAGATTCACCTAGTACATAAAGTTTGTCATCTGCCACCACAAGTATGGGAATTATCTACTCAGCTGGTTAAAATTATTTATGGAAAACATCCATTTGAGAAAACAGAAAAGCAAAGATGTCATGTTAGCTGAAGAATAAAAGAAATAGGTGCACAGTCATTATGTGATTCACAGCTAGCCAAGCTGCCAAAATTCAATTAATTTCTAAAAGGTGTGTACATCAAATTCAAGGTATAGTAAACAGGAAATATAGCCAAGCGATGAAGAAAACCAAGGAGCATACCCATAATTATTCCTTGAGCTCCTCTGTAATATGAACTAGTAAGTGTTCTAAACCTCTCCTGCCCAGCTGCGCAAAGCGGAAATACAAAATGATGCATCTAAATCATTCCAAATATCATTACAAAATTGCTCTAATGCTTCAGTTATGCAAATTTGCAACAAAGAGGAAAATTATGAATACCATAAGGTATTTAGTCCTGCATTTTGGTAAATATTAGCCACATACTGTACACACAAACAACTAGAGCACTTAGGTTCCACTAAATGTTTTTCCAATGATTTATACTTTCAGATATACTATAATTTCATAAACTATACATATCACTTCATATATAGTTCTATAGTGTATTCAATCCTTTGTGCTGTCACATACCAAACTAATATATAAAAATCTAAACACCTTGGTTACTTTACTGTGGAGCAAATTATCCGAACGCCATACCTTTATTCTCAGTCCTATAACATGAATATAAGCTATATACCTGAGATACTGATATATTAAATTACAAAACCTTAAAAGAACTTGTCAATTTCTAAAGTTGGTTATTTACCGAAGAATTATAATCTTGACCTCTGAGCCCATACATGTCATGTCAAGTCATGTCATATGAAAATATGCTAATGAACCAACATTAAAATATTCAAAAAGAAGTTTCCTAAGGTTCCAAGTCGGGTAGGATTCGTGGGACATTATACATTGCAATTATTGCTCAAAACAGATAAGTGTGTGAGAGCTCCAGTGCTTCCACCCTCACGTACATTCACTCACTATGAAATATGAATATGTAGATTATAGTAATAGCAAAAGCGCCACATCTTAAATGATATATTTTGAAGTATAAATGGAAGCAAGGAACAGAGTATAATTAGGAACCCCAAAAGAACTACAAATAATAAAATTTTCATTTTAAGGACTTATAATTGAAACATTACCTGTGTCCCAAATAGCAAGTTTCAACTTTTTCCCACCAACTGTAACATACTTAACCTTGAAATCAACACCTGCATAATGTTTATAAGAATCAATGCCTGATACTGAGGAAAAGTACACCTTGGATGACATATGATATAATTGTGTGATAGTCTCCATAATAGTATCTTGAACCACACAATCAACATATTTTGATGACTTCTCAAATCAAATTAAGAGGTTATCATGACTCTTAGACGACAACAATGCAACTAAATAGCATGCATTTTCCACGTATGGCACACACAAGATATTGCTTATGAGTTATGAAAGAAATACAACTACGTGCTACTTAATCCAATAGTCCAACCCGCACTGTTAAATTGTGGTTTCAGGTTTGGTCAATTAGGAGGACATATATTATTGGATCTAGTATATTCTCATGTGTATGAAGCCATATAACCAATTTGTGTGTTAACTACCAAAATATGTAGATGTGGTTTCTACCAAAGTTAATTATAGGGACCAAGATTCCAAGAAACTATATTGACAAGTTCACACAACCACATATTCCAAGGAAAATTAATGAGACAAGATCCTAATAAGTCCTTAAAAAATGAGAAGTAACAGACCCGCCGGACATAGGCAAGTAATGCTTTTATTCTTAGCCCGTTACAACAAACCCAAAAAGGAAACAGAAGGAGAAGAAATCCAAGAGTGGCGGTTACATGAAAGCAATACTCACCGATGGTAGGGGAAAGATTCTCGAAAGTATCAGACGTGAAGCTCAAAAGCAGCGTGCTTTTCCCAACCCCAGAATCCCCAATGAGCAGCAGCTTGAATAAGTAATCAAATTCAGCCGGATTCGAGGAGGAGGATGAAGCATCCATTGAAACGTCAATATTCCAAAAAGGGAAAAGTGACTCAACCTCGGTGATAGACAGAAAATAGGAATACTTGGGAGTAGCTTAATTTTATGAGGCAGAGATGAGTTTGGATCTGAGATTTATCTGTTTTTTCAAACCTGATTAATATTTATTCATTGGCAAAGTAGAGAGAAGAGAAGGTTGCAGAGAGGCAACGAAAGCTCGAAAAAGTCAGTCGAATGCTTGCTGCGGTGGGTGTTTCTGTTTCCCACCGATGTCGTCTTATTTGCTTGACTTAATAAGAAAAAACAAGGGAGCGGAAAAAAATTTTGGGCTAGCCCAGCCCGATTTTAAATCTAAAATCCAAGCCTAAACTCAGTTCTGTCTAAACGGCACTTGGGCCCTTTCAATGTTCCACAAGCGTGGGCCGCTACTTTATTTTCTGATTGTAAGCTTACTTTTTGAATTTGGTCATATTCCTAAAATTAAAAATAATTTAAGTTAGTTGTACCTTACTTTTTAAAAAGTTGGGCCCACTATAATTTTTACAAAGAACATAGGATCCAAATCCCTTTTATCTGGTTTGATATATTTTTTTTAATATAATTAAGTACATATTAAAGATTTTTTTTTTACAAAAATAAAATATATTATAAATTATATAAATTGTATTTTATATTTCATAATATATAAAAATTGCATCAGTTTGTGCAAATCCAATTTATAAAGTTTAAGTTTCAACCTGGCTTAATTTTATAAGTAGATTCAAATTTTGTATTAACTTCAAGGGTTAATATAACTTGTTGTCTCTTCAATTTTACTCAACTTTCACTTTAGTTCTTATAATTTAATTTCTTTCAATTGAGTCCTTACAATTTTAATAACTTTCAATTTAGTTTCTATAGTTAATTATCTACTTAACATCGTTAATCTATATGTCATGCTTAAGTATATTTTATTTTCCATGTCAGCAAATAATTTCAAACTCCATGAATGCCAAAGATCCATTACTCATTTGGCCATATCCCCTGCAAAGCTCCCAACGTCTTCTTCTCCCCTATCATCTCCCTTCACCGTCATCTTCTTCAGCAGAGAAGGAGGAGAGGCGCAACACCACCACGATTCTAAGCACTATGCACCACTGCACAGCCCAACACCCATGAAAGCCCACACCTGCACCACCGTTGTCGTTCTTTACAGAAGCTTCCTTTCACTGGTATTTTCTCTGGTCCCTGTCGTCATAGCACATAAGGAGCTTCGTTCTGCAGTTCTTTGATTCACAAGTTCGTTCCACATGTTGGCATTTCTTTCTCTGTCAAGCATCTTGCTTGGAGTTCTCCGACCAGGATTCCAAGTTCAGATACTGTAGCTGCTATTAAGTGAAAGATATGCTCTCATCATCATCGGTTTATTCGTTGTTTGGAAAAACAAGATATCAATTGAAAGTTCATGCCACTTCTCAAAACATATCCAATTTAGCTCCTAATTCTAATTCCCTTTATAAAAATGGGCACAAACTGGCCTCATGTATACCATATGCATGCATTAATATAGTAGCTGAAGGTGATATAGATATATGGATGGATATTTAAGATTTTTTTATCAATAAGCAACTAGTGGGTCCAGACAAAAGGAAGAGCACTATGACGTGTTCTATGAATTTGAATAAATGCTATTATAGAGACTGTTGATTTAGTTGCAACTAGGAATGGGTAGCTAAATGATGGCCTCTTACTCTTATACCCTGTACAATCTCCTAATGTGAAGGAGAAATATTTGTGGTGCAAGTATGGGCCTTTGTAGGTTCTGGGCTGTGCAACAGTACACGGTGGCTAGAATCGTAGTGGTGGCAGGCGTCTCCTCCTTCTCTGTTAAAGACGATGACAATGAAGGGTGATGATGGGGGAGAAGTAGATGTTAGGAGCTTTGCAGGGGATATGGGTAATGGAGTTTGAAATTATTTGTTGACATGGAAGACAAAATATACTTTGGCATGCCACATAGATTAATTTTAGATACGTTAATAATTATTTTAATGGTGCTAAGTAGATAATTAATGGCCGGAACTAAAGTGAAAGTTGTTGAAATTGTAAAGACTCAATTGAACGAAATTAAATTATAGGAACCAAAAGTTATATCATTTGACTTAAATATGAAATCTAAATATTTCAAAACTAGTAGTCCAAGGGCTAATCCAACAGTATCGATCAGTATCTAAAGAAAAAGTAAAAAAATAACCAAAATATATATACATATATATATATATATATAATAAATAATAAAATTATAAATGAGTTTATAGTTAAATTTAACATAACATTGACGATTGAGGCTTGAGGCTTGAGGCTTGTAAGTTTAAAATTTAATCAAAAGATAAAACAAAACCTAAATTTAATGTTAATTGCGTTTTAAAATTCAAGATCAAATACCATATACATAAGAACCTGTCTTAAATTAGAAATTAGAATAGTAAAATTATATATTACTGATGAAGACTGAGTCCCCCGCAATCCCGCTATCGTTTATTTGTCTCCGCGATAAGGGCGGCTCCCCAATATCGAACCCAGTGACCTTATGGTAAAGGTGTGGATGATACTGGTACCACTGGGGCGATCATGGGGCGATCATGGGGCGATCGCTCAAGTAGTATTGGTTCGATTCCTCCTGGGGACGCTTCCCCCATCGCGGGGAACAAATAAACAAAGGGTCAAGGAGGGTGACCCTTAAGTTCCCTCCAAAAGCCGACGTTTTTGATGAGGACTGAGTTCCCCGCAATCCCGCTATTGTTTATTTGTCTTCGCGATGAGGGTGGCTCCCCAATATCGAACCCAGTGACCTTATGGTAAAGGTGTGGATGATACTGGTACCACTGAGGCGATCGCCCCAGTGGTACCAGTATCATCCAGAACGCCTCAGTGGTACCAGTATCATCCACATCTTTACCATAAGGTCATTGGGTTCGATACTGGGGAGCCGTCCTCATCGCGGGAACAAATAAACAATAGCGGAATTGCGGGGGACTCAGTCCTCATTAATTACATTATATGATAATCAACCTTCCAAATCAATAGGCAACAACGTAAAATAGATAATTTAAATTATCACATTTTCAATTTCAAATGAGTCACCTAACAGCTTGAAAAAGATTATTGTGAACCTTTTGACAAAAGTAAGATAAAATTTAATATACATAAGTGTTGTAAAACATAATTTCCCTAGTTTGCTATATTACATTGTAATACTTGTACATTTGTACATTTCCATAACTTCATAATATATATATATTTTTAATAAATTAATCCCTTTTGAAAAAGAAAAAGGCATTCAAAATGGCTTTCCATTTTGCACATGTAAATTAAAATTGCCCTCCTTTTATTGTTTTCTCATTCACTCACGATGTTACCATTTTCTTTTTAAAGCTATGAATGAATGAACTCAAAGTAGGAGTATCAATGAGTTGGTTAATTTGACTCTACCTCAAAACTGAACCAAACTATAATTGTTGGTTTGATTTACTTTAATCCAAGTCTACAAAACCGATTAGCTTAGTTTGGAATGTGCATTATAGGTATGTAATCTCAGAAAATATTTTCAACAAAATAGCAATTTTGATCTCAAAAATTAATTTTTGTTTTACGAATGTATTACACTCAAAATGATGTCCTTTTACGGTCTCTAGAATATCCTATATATTCAAAATGATGTTGTTTTAGGTTTTCAGAATATTCAAATTATCATCGATATATAAAGATAAAACAACACAAAAATCTTTTCGTCCACTTTATACACATATCAAAACTCTCTCATTTCTCTCTCTTTCTCATCCTCTTACTTTGACACTTTGTCTCATCGGCCATATTCCACGATCACTGACTCACCGACTCGTTGCCGTCTAAAGTCTTTGGTTCATATTGATCGAGTTTGTCCTACTTTAACTCTCTTTATTTTCATATAAAATATCGTATATAACTTTTTCTTAAATTTTCTCCTGCTTTCTTAGTAACCAAACACAAGCTAATTATTTGTCTACTTCACTCTCATTATTTACCCCCTGCGTTTATGTTTCAAATTAGAAATTACTCTCCTTCTATTCAATTTTTTTTTTATATTTTTAGTTATCTATGATATGAGGAAATATGGGATATGAAAATAGTTCCCTTTACGATCTCTTTCTACTAATTAACTTCTTTCCCAAAAAAAGAAAGAGTTAAACAAGGAAAATACGAGATTTAGTTTTTATTTTCTAAAATCAAATGGCTGTTTTTCATTTTGATTTCATTCCAATTCAAGTATATTATTTCCACATTTTTCTAAACCAAATGAGATCTTATTCTAGATCAAGCAATTGATTTGTTTTTAATTTAATTTTTTAGCAAAGAGAGACTGTCAATACCCCATTTTGGCCCAGCATGACACCAAGCCCATTTGCTCAGCTCCTCATTTTCAGTCCATACCCGCCTACCCGGTCCACGACCCGGTCCATAACCCACAACCCATGAACCACTACCTAAGCCCCTTTCCCTCTCTGATTTTTCCTTCATTTCCGAGGCACCTACTCCCTGCAACCCCTTCTCTTCACCACAAAATCACTCACTCTGCGCCCTGATTTTCTACGGTCTGCTCACAATCACGCAGCAGCACACCCACTCTTCAGCCATTTTTCTCCCTTACCTGCTCTCTGATTCAACCACTCGGCCACCCCAGTTATCGCTTCCTTCACGCAACCTCTACCCAATCTCTGGAACCCTCAGAAAATCACGCCATCGCAGGAAATCAAGGGAGATGGAGTTTGCCTGGCTATAAATTAGAACCAACGAAGAAACAGGGGAGAGGTCGCGAAACCGAGAGCGTCTCTTGGGAATCTCTGGAAACTGAGAACGAATGGGAGACCGAAGAGAAGAACGAGTATTCCAGGGGGGTCACTCTGAAACTGAAGCTCAACCTTAGGAGATAGAGGGAGCAGAGAAATCATTTGCCCCAATTCTAGACCAAGAAGGTAACCCGGAATCCCTCAGTTTTTGATTTTTCTTGTAAGCTTGGGGGATATTGATTCCGGGGATTTACAGGATTAAGTTCATGGTTTGACTCTGAGTTAATGTATTTTATTGGTTAAGTTTGGCTGGCTACTGTAAGATTATTTCCCATCACTGCTTCCATTTTTGATTCAGTTACTGTATTGATCTGTGGATGGAATGTGAGTTGCTAATTCGAGATTTCTCACTTCATTTTGCTTGATTTTGATTTGAATGCCATCAGTTAGATATGAGTTCCAATCCATACTTTTAAAATTCGGGTCATTGATGATTGAGGGGTTCATCTCTGTTTCTGTAAACATTCTCGATTGAGTTTGTGAATTGCTTCAATCAATGATGCAAACCTTACTTCCTCTTTGATATGAGGTTAATTCTAATGTGGGTTCAAATGAAAGGGTGACTGGTATTTCGGAATAGTAATTTTGGATCTGTTTTCATAAGGTTAAGGCAATTCTGATGAACATCTGTGAAATTCAAGATTAAATCTTTTGGGAGAAATGCTTTTT
>JASKGM010000001.1:3768208-3788447 GCA_034509205.1 Ceratonia siliqua | reverse complement strand
TAAAAATAAAAAAATATTTAAAAAATTTTATAACACTAATTCAAAAACTAAAAACTAAAAAAATTTAGTTTTAGTTTTTTAAATTTTTTTTAAAAAAATTTGAATCTAAAAAATTTAAATTCAAAAATTTAAAAACCTATTCTAGCGATGCACCTAGTTAAAATTGATGGTACGCAACGTATTATTAAAGCAATAAATTGGGACAGACGCGTGCGGTGTCTCTTTTAAGCACGTGGCAAGATTTTGATGTGGAGGACACAGGGTCCAATCAGACGATCAGGATTGAGTGATGGGAAGCACTAGAAGGAGCTGCTGGGTTTTGTTTTGCACTCACCTTGTGCGCATGTGATATTGTCTCGTCAGTCGTCCCTGGAGAAATGCTTTTAGTCAAACTAGTTGGTATAAACAAGCGGACAAACATACAGAAAACGAAGAAAAAGTCAACGAGATGCAGAGACAGAAATGATAAACTATTGATTGCGGTGAATGCTATGAAGTTTCTTTTAGTTCTTGGTGGAAGCCGTCGGTGAGTTTCCCACTTTCTTACCACTTCTCCGCTTCCAGAAGTTCCGATTTTTGTCATGATTGCCTTTTAACAAATGGGTCCTTCGAATATCAATCTGTTCATATTCTTTAATTCAGCTTTTCAATTCTCTTAACTAACGTCTAATTTTTTAACCATCAAAGTTTATGTTATTTAAGTCTGTTACTTCCTATATTTATTTGGTTTTGTATCAATTCTCAAACTTCCTTCTTGTTCCTGATGCTCACTTAATTCTGGGTGTCCTCTGATTTGTTGCTTTTCACCCAACCTGGTTTCCCAATCCAAACATTTTCTTAATATACAAGGAGTCACAAAGAGAGAGTCTTGTCTTTTGGGCTAAAATCTCTCAGGCACTTGGTCAAAAACCTAAGCTTTCTTCTTCCTTAAAGACAATTCTCACTCTAGGATATGACGACTGCCGACTGATATGGTCTATCTTCTTCTTCTTGGTTTCTAACTACATCAGGTATACTTGTTATGTAGTGATTGTTCTTAAAATGAGGTTCATTAAAATCTTTTCATGCCTTAAATTCTTACACAGATAATTTGGATCATTCCTTGTAAATTTGTAATTGATTGTCAATCACCGACGGATGCTGCATATTATTGTATCATTCCTGTGATTGTAGAGGCAAAAAGGAAGACCGTAAATATAGGACTTTGGTTTCTCCTTCTATCTTCTCGGTGTTCGTTAAAATTCGTTGTTCTAAGAAAGTGTTCATTCGAAAGGGTTTTGTTTGACGTTTTCTGTTACTGCACTTGATATATCTCCTCGTCCTTTGGATTAGAATTTCAAACAAGAATTGTTTTTTGGCAGGGAGTTCTGCCTTAAAATAATACTATTTCTTCTAAGTAAATACTTAAGTCCATTGATTCTCCTAGCTAAGGACAAACAAAGCAATAGATCTTATCCAAACTCCAAAGTATTTTGTGCAGGGTCACCACTTAATCAAAACCTCAGTTGTTGCATGAGTCGATTCTTTAACTTCTTATTTTGCTACTCAGAGCACAAATTTCATTTCACTGTGCTTTCTGCCTAGAGTTGACATATTATATTAGAAGAGCAAATGGTTTGTCAACCTCATAGAAGTTCTTCATTTTTTAGTTTGGCAGGTAAGTTTAAAAGATTTAAGTTGAATGTCTGAAGATTCTTAAATTCAACTATAGATTTTGACTTCCAGAGCATTTTGTTAGATTTCAAGAATACATCATTTGATTATGTGGCTTCGATTGCAACCCTACTAGAAAATAGAAGCCCATTTTGGATAAGGGTGTAAACTGTAAACACACGGGTCTTTAATATTTATTTTGGTCTGCCAGATATGGTGTGGCCTCTTTGTCAGGAATGGTTTTAGGATCTTTGCTGTGGAACTTTTTTATTATGTCAATTGACAGAATTTAATAACTAATTTTTGTTGAAAAGGTGTTTTACAATATTTTTGGCTGTCCCAGTGAGATCATTGTTAGCATTTGAGTACATTCGTTCATAGTGGATCTTCTAAGAATCAAGTAGCAAAGATTCTGTCCAAGTTTAAAGAATGCCATTTGAATAGGACTTGTTCATCATTTTCTATGAGAACTTTGTAAGTTGATACATGTTGAACTATCAATCAGCTGATTTATGAGGCTTTGATCGTATTTACCTGTTACTGAAACTAATAAACTCACAAGTGTATCTAGTTGTCTTGTGTATATGAATTAGTTGTTTTCATTGAAAGGATTTTCTAAATTTCTTTTGGCTCCCTTTGTTTTCCCCTCTTAATGCAGGCACCGTAGAAGGTTGAACACAATTCTATTGGTGATTGATTCGGCCTGGCTTGCTATTTCTGAAGGTGAAAACAAGGAAAAGATAAAGCTCAGCAGTTTTAATGAATTTAAGAATTGAATAGCATTTTCCTCACTGATTTATGTAATATTTTGGGTACAGACTGAAATTCTATGTGAGCTGACTGAACACAAGGTGAATCATGTCATTAGTTAGATCTGCAGAGCTGGCTGCTACATCCTATAGAAATGCCAAGCTCTACTCACTCAAGGGAACTGATGTTAGGCCTGGCTTGCCCTCCCAAATTTTTGGTCCTGATAAGCACAAAACCATGTCCACGACAGATTCTTACTCCAGTGAGAGTTATGAGAAGTACTTCCATGATTCACCAACAGAAGAACTGATAGAACCATCTAGTTCCGGAATCTCAGGGAACTCATTTCACCCTGATGGTGCCTCTTATCAGCTTAGAGCTAGTTCAGGAGCTTCTGTGGTTACTAATAACCCATTTGATACTTCTTTCATATCCATGAGACATCGTGATGCCCGTCGGTCCAACTTTGGATCAGATTTATTGGAAAATGGAAGCCTGGATCCACTTGACTTTGATGATCAAATGAGATTAAAACTACAAGAATTAGAGAGGGCACTGCTTGATGATAACGAAGATGATGATGATGAGGAAGACATATTTGGGACTGCTCAAAGCATGGAGATTGATGCTGAGTGGGCTGATCCCATTCAAAATATGCTGGACCATGACTCACCAAAGGAGTCTTTGTCCTCAGATTCCAATCTTAGTAGCATCAGTAGCAACAAAGAAATATCACAGATCTCTCCTCGGACTGCCAAGCAATTGCTTCTTGAATGTGCTGGTACACTTTCAGAAGGAAATGTAGAGGAAGCATCATCTATGATAAATGAACTCCGGCAGATGGTATCAATTCAGGGAGATCCTCCCCAAAGGATTGCAGCCTATATGGTGGAAGGACTTGCAGCCCGCATGGCTGATTCTGGCAACTGCATTTATAAAGCACTGAAATGCAAGGAACCTCCTTCTTCAGACCGTCTAGCAGCCATGCAGATATTGTTTGAGGTATGCCCATGTTTTAAATTTGGATATATTGCTGCCAATGGTGCAATTACAGAGGCAGTTAAAGATGAAAAGAAGGTTCATATAATAGATTTTGACATCAATCAAGGAAGCCAATACATAACTCTGATACAAACACTTGCTTCAAGGCCAGGTAAGCCACCCCATGTGAGATTGACTGGGGTTGATGATCCTGAGTCTGTCCAGCGTTCTGTTGGAGGCCTAGCGATCATAGGACAAAGACTTGAAAAACTGGCAGAAGCACTTGGGTTGCCATTTGAATTTCGGGCTGTGGCATCAAGGACTTCAATTGTCACTCCATCGATGCTCAACTGTCGTCCTGGGGAAGCACTTGTGGTGAATTTTGCATTCCTGCTTCATCACATGCCCGATGAGAGTGTTTCAACAGTAAATGAACGAGACCAACTTCTTCGCATGGTTAAGAGCCTGAATCCAAAACTTGTAACCATTGTGGAACAAGATTTGAACACCAACACCACACCATTTTTCCCTAGATTTGTCGAAGCCTACAATTACTACTCTGCTGTGTTTGAGTCACTGGATGCAACTCTTCCTGGAGAGAGTCAGGACAGGATGAATGTTGAAAGGCAATGCTTAGCAAGGGACATTGTCAATATTATTGCATGCGAAGGTGAGGATAGGATAGAAAGGTGTGAAGTTGCTGGAAAATGGAGAGCAAGGATGAAAATGGCTGGCTTCACTTCATCCCCAATGACCACAAATGTGACTGACGCAATTCGGAAACTTATTAAGCAGTATTGTGACAGGTACAAGATAAAGGATGTGATGGGTGGACTTCATTTTGGGTGGGAAGACAAGAACTTGATTGTTGCTTCAGCATGGAGGTGATCAAGTTCATTCTTTTGTTACTTGAGAGACTCTGGTAGTGGTATTTTAGTGCTTGATTGTTTAGTCTGTATGTTAATGCGTGGCCCAGATGCTTACTGACATACAATCTTAAGCTAATAAGGAACTTTCATGATATTCAAGTGCTTAACGTGGGTGGAGGATGAGAAGGTTTCTGACAATATAAAACAGCTATTCTTGACTTGGTAGCATAATTTCCATTTTCTGTTACTGCTTCCTCTTTCGCTAAAACACAAATTAGGGGATAATGTACATGGAATTCAAGCATATTCTGTCACTAATATTCCACTATTGTTACTCAAACTAATGAAATTATTACAAAAACTCACCTAAGACGATATAAAATGTTATATGACTGACTATTAACAGATTAATGGTTTGCACAAGGCGCTGCGATTTTTTATATTGGTTAGGGGCATGTCTAGCATTAGTTAGTAATTTGGACAGTCAAAAGTAAATGTAGGATTTAAAGGTGTGATCACAACAGAATATGTATGTAAGTAGTTGGATGACTGACTGTTAAACAAATCAATGGTTTACACAACCCGTTGTGAAAATTTCTGCTGTCACAAATTACTTTTGTGAAAAGCGCTATGATATAAAAATCACTATTGAGAAAGAATGAATTTTGATAGTTTTTGCTACTAATTCTGCTTGTAGCAGAAGCTCCATGTACCTGCTTCTAATTCATTCGAATCTCATATCATATAATTCATATAGTGACCAGAAGAGCCCACGTCAGGATTCAAAGCTGAATTAGCTTCTGGTGTCTTGAAAACGACATCTATCATATGAGATTAAGCAACTCATGTTGTGTCAACATCTACCAAAGAAACAAATTGCCTTAGATGCTGCATTTATAGATACACTTTAGAGGAGGAATTGAGAAACCTACTATTTGTCCTATTTTTTAATTTATAGGGGCAATCTAACACCGAATTCACGTAAAGTTCAATTTCCTATTAAGAAATAAAGCATCTGAAAAGAGAAGCACTGTCGTTTAATAGCAAAATGAATATATTCATTTGAGGTACATAGACTCCAAGAAAGTGCTGCATTTCTCTGTAGTAGCGGAACATATTCGTGGCCACGCATGCCTTCACTTTTATCCTAGAGGATTGCATAATGCAATTTATTTTCTCTTTCGCCACGCCAAATAATAGATACTTGAGTGAATTAACTTGTTTATCCTTGAAAAATTAAGTGTATATCAGTTTAGTCTTTAAAATATTTTTTATATCATTTTAATATTTGACTTATAAAATTTAGGGGATTTTGTACTTTTCCACCCTAATTTTTAGTTATTATTGCAATCTTCTCTAAACTATCATAATTTAGTCAAATTATCCCACTGTTTAATTAAGTATTAAAATTAATTATTTTAATTAACATGAATTAGTTATGTAATTAAAAAAAACTTGATAAAAATAAAAAATAATAAATTTATTATGCAAAATAATTCAAATATCTTAAAAATAAATTATATGAAATCTCTAATTAACTTTTATTTTTACTCGTAAAAAAAACTAGATAGAAAAAAATAAAGTTAATTAAAGATTTCATATAATTTATTTTTAGGATATTTATGTTATTTTGTATAATAATTTTATTATTTTTTATTTCTATCAATTTTTTTTAATTACATAACTAGCTCATGTTAACTAAAATCATTAATTTTAATACTTAATTAAACAGTGGAGGATAATTTAATTAAATTATGATAGTTTAGGGTACAATATGTTACAATTAATAGATTATGGAGGAGATTGCAATAACAACTAAAGATTAAGGTGGAAAAGTATAAAATCCCCTAAAATTTAAGACTTAGATATCTATCACTAACTTATCATATCATTAAGTTAAAGTGTTAATAAAAAGAGAATATGTCACTAATATTATTACATGAAAAAAAAATCATTAATTTTAACTAAAACACATTTTATGAGTCAAATATTAAGGTGATATAAATTTTTTTTTTTAAAGATTAAGCTGATGTACCTCTTTCAAGGATGAACTAATTAATGATTCTAAATACCGCATAGACAATGGAATAAGGGATACAAGCCTACAAGAAGGTAATGAACACTTTAACTTGATGGGCAACGAAAGTCTAATGGGCTTGAGCCCAAACCAAGACTAAGATTCGAGCCCGAAAGAGAACCCATAAACAATTATTAAGACCCAAAAAAAAAGATCGAGAAAGTACCAGAAGGTAATGAACTAATCGCAAAGGGCCAGAGCAAGGGGAATTGCTGGGCAGAGAGAGAGAGAGAGAGAGAGAGATGTCGAGGACGCTGGTGCAGCCGATAGGGCAGAAGAGGCTGACGAACGTGGCGGTGGTGCGTCTGAAGAAGCATGGGATGCGCTTCGAGATCGCCTGCTATCCAAACACGGTCCTTGCTTGGCGTTCTGGCGTGTAAGCTATACTCTCTCTCAACAAGTTCTTCGAACTTGGAAATGGTTATTGGTTTCTGTTATTTTTGGTGGAAAATCATTTGGACGTTTCTCTGTTTTCACTGTGCATCGTTATACACACTACTATTTCTCTGTAATATATTGAGCGTAGCAATGTTTGAGGAATGAGGATGAATTAATTCATCAGTATTTGTAATCTATTTCGATCGAACTGGTAGAAGTGATTGGAGGGTATTTACTCATCATTCTGCTGTGGCAGGTTCAAGAAATACCTTATTTAGTTGCATCAACTGTCAAATTATGATATTTTCTGTTCCAGAGAAACTAGGACCTTTATGTTCCCACCCATCTTATGGTCTTTATCATGAATTCTTTTTACAGGAACATTTAAGTCCATCTATGTTTCTTCTTAAATTCTCTGCGTAACCAAGCATGCTTGTATCAGCAGCCAAAGATATTTTAACTCTAACCGAATATCTGTTGACTACGTTGCATAATTGAACAAAATTTTTTGTAATGTCTTTTCGTTTTTTTCTGGCTAATGTTATTTGTGTTTTTGACATCATTCAATTTCTTGGAATCTTCTGATATTTAAATAATTTTAACTTGAAATGACTTTGAAACAGGGAGAAAGATCTGGATGAAGTATTGCAGTCCCATACTGTTTATTCAAATGTTTCAAAAGGAATTCTTGCAAAGTCAAAGGATTTGATTGCTGCCTTTGGGACAGATGATCACTCAAAAATATGTTTGGAGGTCTGTAGGAATCCATTTGAAGATACATTTGGTTTACCTATTGGTTATTATATAGATTTTTTTTCCTGCAGGTCACCCTGATAAAATAATTGTTTATACATTTGGGATGCATTAGTTGATTTGTGTACATCTTTATAGATTTTAAAGAAAGGAGAGCTTCAGGTTGCTGGGAAAGAGAGGGAATCTATTTTATTAAGTCAGTTCAGGGATATTGCAACCATTATTATGCAGAAGACATACAATCCTGAAACTCAACGCCCCTACACAATCAGTATGATTGAACGACTGATGCGTGATATTCATTTTGCTGTTGACCCAAATAACAGTTCAAAGAAGCAGGTATCTTTTGCTTTTGGATGTATCTAATTTAAAAAGTATGTTGTGGATGCCCATTTTCAACTTAATATATAATAATGTAAATAAATTCAAAGTTGGTCTTGTCACAAATAATGAATTTAACAATTTACTTTATGCAGCCAAAATTTTCATAAATTAATTAATGCTCCATTCCATTGATATCTTCTTTTTTCTAGTTCCAATTTGATGATCTAATGTGTTGATTGGAATTTAAATTCTATTCATTTATATTAGACTATAAGAATAGGCCCCTCTTGTTTTGTCATATACAGGCTCTGGAAGTTATTCAAGAGCTTCAAAAGCACTTTCCCATAAAACGGGTTCCACTAAGAATACGAGTTACTGCTCCTGAGCATGAAGTACTTACCCTTCTAGACAAGCTGAATGCATGGAAGGCAAGCATCATTTCTAAAGAAGGGTCTGCTGGTCAGCTATCTGTTGTAAGTCCCAATTCCTCCTATTTTTTTGTGGAAGTTCAGTTCATGGTTTTAATTCAGTTTATTTCAGTTACAACAGTTTTTTGGCCTGCTCACTCTTACCGGTGCTTTCTGTATTAAAAGTATTATCAATTTATCATACTTGGTAATTTTAAAAGTTTGCTATCTCTTAAAAAGTAGGTGTGATCTAGATGTACTTGTAAACATATTTGATGATTGAATTGATTGTGTATGATCTAATTAAAATGGGTTCACTGTTTTTTTTTTTCGCCTTTTATTATTTTGGATATTCGGCATGTGGCTGCTGTTACATACAGCCACCTTCAATTCGTAAAATAAGGAAGATATTAGCGTGTGCGGATTTTATGAAATAGATGTCATTCAGGATGTCAAACCTATCAATATATGACCATGTAAAAACTCCTTAGTTTGCTCTGCATCTATTTGACTTCCGCACTAAATTGTTGCTTACTGAAAAATGTTTGTATCTTTTTAGTTGCTAGGCCCTTCTTGCCATCTATTGTCAAAATATAGGATATTTTCCAAAGGTGTGAGTTGGTGGGTGTGCATTATGTATGTGTTTACGTATGAATATGTCTGTATCATGACTGATTGGGTTGCAGATTTTTGAATTGGAACCTGGTCTATATAAAGATTGTCACGACTTTGTTATGAACAACATGCATGGAAGATTCGAAGTTCTTGCACACACTCTAAATGTGGATGGGGATACCCATGTGGAGCAATACAATGATGATGAGGATCTGCCTGCACCATTGCCCAAAGAAACTCGTGATTCTGTGCTTGAACTGAATGAAAAACTACAGAAGCAGACGATTTCTGCCAAGAGTGGGCCTGCTGAAGAACAACAAAAGCAAAACAAGTGTAGCACATGTAATGTTTCTTTTGAGGACCCTAAGCTGTATAGGGAACACCATAAGAGTGAGTGGCACAAGCACAATATGAAGCGCAAGACCAGACAACTCCCTCCCCTTACTGAGGAAGAATGCATGGCAGACGTGGAACTGAGCGACTCAAAGTCTGATTTGAAGGACTACTCATTCTGAGTCTTATGTGTGTTTGGGAAGACGTACCGGGTAATCACAATACATAGGGTCTTGGTTATACGTTTTCCAATTTTGACGGGAAAGTCTGAGCCGTTGTAACAAATACACACATGGAAATGTTACCAAAAAGTAGAAATTGCGTACAAATTGAGACTAATGTTTTCCCGTCAGTTTTCTTTTAGTCTGAGTGTATCGTTTGTTACTCAAAATGGTTGTAGATTTGCTTCATCTAGTATGGATGTGATTTCAAGGAAAGGAAGCAGCTTGCCTTTCAATATACTGTTTATAAGCATCGTTTAGTTTTTGTCCTTTGTATATGTTAATTAATCCACGTACAGCCTAATGTGACTTTAGAACGAAACATAGATTGCTTAGGGTTCTCAGTTCCCATAAAGGCACATACTATTCCTACTTGGAGTATTCTCATCAGGTTTTTATTTTTTATTTTTTTATAATATTTATTTCAAGAAATAATTTTGAAATTTTGAAAAAAATAAAAAATAAAAGTTTTTTTCATTTTTCTTAATTTTTCTGTTATGAAATTTTGAATTTTTTCAAAATTTTTAACTTATTTTTTTAAAAAATTATAAACAATTAAAAATTAAAAAATTAAAAACTTAGTCCTGAGTACCCAAAAATTAATATGAACTGATACATTAATATATATATCGATGATCAAATTCTTACAAATTTTAGTCTTGTAGCAGCTTGGCACCCATTGCTCACTTAAAAAAGGTGACTTTTATGCTATTATTAAGGGGCAACATTCGCCTAGGCAACTTTTTTTTTTTTTTTGTCTTTAAATTTTTTTAAGTTAAGTAATTATTTTTTATATTGTATAAATTTTTAAAATATTTTTGAATTTTTTTAAAATTTGTTTACATTTACTTATACTATTTATCTATAATTTTTTAGACACTATTTATTCATAAATAAAAAATTTTAAAAAATTTTTTTAAAAAAATAATATTAAAAATAATTAATTAATATTAAAAAATAAAAAAATTAATATAAAATTCACAAAAAAGTAGAGGGAGTAGATGAATAGTAATTCTTATTGTCACTGTTTAGTGACGGTAGGATAGCAAGATCCATTATTAGGATATGGCTACTTCAAGAGTAGTTTTTGATTATTTTTTTTATATTTAATATTTTTTATAATTTTTATTTTAATAAATAATTTAAAAGAATCTAAATAAATAAAATAAATAATTTTTTTTTTACTTTTTCTTTGTTTTTTTTACTTTGTTTTGTAATTTATTTTTGAATACTTTTGTTATAAAAAAATTTTGATTTATTTTTCATTTTTTATTTTTTTTCAAATTTTTTTCATATTCTTTTAAATTTTCTTAAAATATTATAAAAAAACTCAAAAAAAAAAAAATAATCCAAAGCTTAGAGTAGTCATACTCCAAGAGTAACATAAAATATACCTTTCAAAAATATTATTTCACAGAAAGAGAGAAGACTAACCTTTTTTAGCTGTCATTAAATTTAAACTTCAAATGAATTTATATTTTCTTGAAAGATGAAGATTTGACAAGAACTGGGAACATTGGGAAAATCTTGAAATGGCACACTTTTTATCTTAAGACATTTTACAAATATTATGTTACAGTCACTTGTAATAATATAACCATATATATAAATTATAGGTCTCACCCGTAAAACCTATAACTTTTGTGAGTAGCTATATTATTATAATTCATATAGCATAGCAATCACTTTTTACAAATCTCTCCCATATCATTACTAATTTTTTAAATAAAAATAGGCACAATCCATTTTTTAAGACATTTATATATGGGTACTATTTTAGCATGCTATTTTTAATTTACTCATCAAATAATATTAAACAATTCACAATTGTGAACTTTGTTAAATCTGTTAAACCTCTAAAAATTTTAAATATGTAAATTAAATGCTCCCATTACTTTTCCTTCTTCACTTTCTACATTATTTATTTATTTATTTTGTCTTTATCTTCTTGTGTTTTGTCATTCATAATTTTTTTTAATTGCTCAAATGTTATTGTTGATTTTTCTAGTAATATCTATTTCGTTGAATGTTTTTTTATCTTTTACATAAAAACTTGTTATAACTTCTTGGCATTTTTTCTTTTTCATTTATTATGTTTTTTAACTTTTGCATTCAATGCTTGTAAGTTACTTTTCTTTAAATATTGCATTTTCTTTCATTTATACGTTGAGAGTTCATTTACTTTTATTTGATTTTTCTTATTTACAGCATATTTTCTTACGATACAACTCATTTATTCTTTCTTTATAATTACACCAAATGCGACTTTTAAGCAAATTTGTTTTTTTATGAATGCTCATTACTTCTTTGTAAGAATATAATTAGTGTAGTATAAATCATGTCTTGTATTTTTAATTTTGGAGGACAACAATTAAAACTATTTTAAACATTTAAAGTGTGAAAGCATAGTAGCTAACAGGAAGTAACCTTCACTCCTTCAGCAAGTTCTACAATAACAGGACAACCCCATCATTCAGGACTCAACATATTCTCCCGACATGAAATTCTGAAGCAGGCTGTTCAATATTACTAGAGAACTAATCTGTAAAAAGAAAATGATATCAAATTTCTGAACTATTCCTGATGAAATTGAACCAAGGGAACTACAACATGTGCCTATCATGCAGAGAAACTAACCCAGACGAATCAAGCTAATTAGCTAACTAAACAACTCAGAAATGTGAGATATCTTACCCACTAATATCCAATGTACAGGGAAGGGCTTTATATACACAAATCAATTATGGTGTTGGATAAAAGGGTGATGTAGCAGTTGTGCAGCAGTAGGACCCAGAAAAGGATCTCTCTGCAAGCAAAGACATACTCTAAATACAGAGAGAGTTGGCCTTTTCCCTGTTTCCAATTAGTGACAGTGTAGAGAAAGACGCTAGCTTCGATTGTATACTGACTTGACACACGTCTGAGCTATCAATTTTTATATTCTCATGGTCTGGTAACCGAGCATTCATAGAAAGTTTCAACCATACTTGGAAACAATCAGACTATACTTTAATGAGGAACAAATTTTGTAAATATCAGATCAGTACATACCAGCTCGCTTCCATAGTATTAATGGACTCTGTTAGTAGTTTTGTATTCAGGAATCTTGAAATTGTAGGCCTAACTTACTATCAATAAAACCCTTATCCTACTAAAGATCAGTCAAATATATGAAGAACTGAAATGAAACCTCATAATATATGTTGTCAATTATTTTGAAGTATTTATTTACACACACAGAACAAACCCAGCAAATTGGCGTTGGCAAAACCATCAATAGAAATGTAGGGTTGTAAATAGTTTAAAGAAATTCTTAAGTGAACTTAGTCTACGCATATTTTGTAGTTTAGATTATTCATAAATAAGTATATAAATATGTCAAAGGTTAAGATTCCGTCTTTGACCCAGTAGGTTGTAGGCTCCACCTTTAACTTGTATATACATTTATTATTGGTTTAGTTTACAAAAGATATGTAATCTTAAGTAAGAATTTTTCAAAAATCTAAAGTTATTAGAGACATTCCATATCACAGGTGGAAAGGGTATGTTTAACTACATTGGATGAAATAGTAGTTAAAGAAAGGGACGTAACATTATTTTATAATTATAATTCACGTTGTTGAAATTTCTTTAATTCTCAAGCAATTTGCTTGGTGGCGAGATTTCCAAATTCAAGATATATTGGTTACAATTCATTGAAAGGATGTTTTCCATTTTCATCCCAACATCATTGTTTGGAAGTGCAAGATATTAATTGCATTGACCAACTTGGAAGTTCAGTTGTATGCCTCCAATTTTGTGGATGATGATATTGGGGATTGTTAGGGTAATGCCATTTACACAACAATTTTAATCCTACACAATTGCTCACATTGTTCAAATATAACCACATAGGTTATTATGAAACTAATGTCAGTAATTCAAAAAGAAACAGCTCACAATATAAAGTCGTGAATTTAATAACGAGACCCATACTTATAAGGTGGGCACTGCCATTAAATCAAAAATCAAAATAATGAGCAGTCTATGAGATTGTGTAGCGCTTTACTAGGTGTCTTCTTGTACACTGAGATTGTGTTTGTTCGTGTTTCATAATTTGTTTTTGAAAAAATTACTTTTTTTAATATTATTTTTTGTAAGAGCACTATCACAAAGGATCAGTTTAGCAGTTATATACTTGGGTTTCTGTTTCTGGGAGTTCTGCATAATAGAGTGGGATAAAAATTTGGGGTCTCAACTCTCAATATATAAACGATGTCCACAAGAATTTCAGCCTTCTTAGCACCTCACAATCTTGTAAATTTGTAATAAATCCATTTACAAAATTTGTTATATTAGAAAACTATTGCAGAACCAAATAATTAGAAAACCAGGACACAAGCTGATCCAGAAGACAAGAAACCCTTCACTGCCTCTTCCTCACTCTGTTAACGATAAGTTCACCCTCAACAGAAAACCCAGAACCAACATGGCTCTGGAGAACTGTTTTCGAGTAACTACAGTAGGCACAGCTAAACCCCAATGCCTTCGTCCATTTTCTTCAGGGCAGAAGCCTTGTTTTCCCAACTCTCAGGGATTCAAGAAATCCATGTTAGAATCAACAAAATCAAACCCATCTTCTCTTTACTCAACCCGTGGTGGCTACAGAAAATCCCGGATTATCTGCAGTGCTTGTGAAGTAGTAAATGAAGGTAATTCACCATCTCTGCTGCTTGTTCCTTGTATTTATTATTTTCATTCTAAAAAGCTTCCTTCTTCGACATGTTTTTCCAGTTTTTGTCTACGTTAATTTTCACTCAGTCTTCCTTAAGGGTACTCATTACTTATAACGGTATAAAACTAGATAGTATAGTATCAGACCCTGCTTAATCTTTAATCACAAGCTCAAAAATTACATTAGAACATGATTTTGTAGCTGAACCTATTCCTTATCTTTGTATTATAAAATTAGTTGCAGGTGCTTTCTGAAGAGCTCCAAATGGCGAAGAACAACTTAAAACTTCACTTTCACTGGCTTAGAAACATTAAGGAATGTCATTGTAGTTGTTGACTTCATATAAGCATTTTGCAGCCAAATATTTGCTTGAATGAGGTAGTAGATGGATTTTTCCATCCTTATTACAAATCCTTTTAGAATTAATGTATATTGGTTTGCCTGCTTCCTGCCTTCCTCCTGCAGATTTCGTTTTCCATTAGGGCATTATAATGCAATTTGGTAGCAGTTCTAATTACACTTCCTTTAGGTGGCTTAACCTTCTTTGTTGTGTCTGATATTTATATATACACACGCTCAAATTCTGCAGTTCGGGTAGTGACAGATTCAAGCTGGAATAACCTTGTCATTGCAAGAGAAACCCCTGATCTGGTGGAATTTTGGGCAGTGTGGTCCACGCAGGACGATAGCCCGCTATTGATGATTTAGCAAAACAATATGCTGGGAAAGTTGCATGCTACAAGCTTAACACCGATGACTGTCCGAACATAACCACACAGTATCGAATCAGAAGGATGCCAACTTTCTATTCTTTAAGAATGAAGAGAAAAAAGGAAAGCGTAATTGGTGCAGTTCCCAAGTCCACCTTGTCTGCAACAGTAGAGAAATATGTAGATATCTGAAATAAGGTATGAGAAATTACGGCTATACCTAACAGTGGACAAAATGAAAGGACGGGAATGGAAAAAATGAGAATAGATATTGCCAAGTTTCACTCTCTTTCATTCTTTTCCATCCCGTTAAAACTACTGTTAGTTTATAAAGGACCATCTTTCAACACAAATACCATATTGTATGCATATATTCTATTACATTGGTTACATTGGATAAACTGTAGATGGAGGAAAATCTTCAGTCCCCTCCCCCCCTACTGTCGTTCCTTGGCTCAAAATCCAATTGTCACGCCAGACTGATTTTTACGCCCAAGCCCCGAATTGGGGAGTACAACATAGCGACTAAAACGACAACCCAATTTATTAATCAAATGCAATAGCATCCCTCAGACGCAGAAGGAAATATAATCTCCCACGACAAATCCAGTTTGTTTAGGGCACTTGAGCAACGTTTACATTGACTGTAACAGTAGCAGAGTTGAGGGGCCGGGAATAACTGGAAAAGCAGACTTCAGTTAACAAAAGAAATTGACTACTCCAGCAAGGAAACTTTAAATTTGTCATTGCTCAGGACAGTATTTAATTCTATTCTTCCACCGTGCTCCTGCTTTTTGTAGCCCAAAACCTCATCAACTTTCTTGTATATATATAAAAGATAAAGTTTGTGAAAGCCATCAAGATTTTCTTTTTCAAGGAAAAAACGTTACATTTGAATTCACTAGAAAAACCAGCCCCATCAGCCACACAACCAGCCAGCAAATTTTCATTTTCATATATAAAATAACAGATTAGTACAGAAGGGGGGGCCTGGGCCCTATAACTCTCCGATTGCATTCTGATCATCAGGGGGCCGAAGGCAATTCTACCATTGCTCATGCTGCACAAGCAGCTGTCCAGAACCAGAACACTCATACGATCGACAAAGGCTGTCAAGGGGACGGTTTCCAATCAAATTGAAGATTATTAAAACCATTTACTCCTCCCAGCCCACTAAGTAGTTGGTTCGACAAATCCTGTTGATGATTCGTTGCTTGGTCCCGAGCCATAGATGCCATTCCTCCCCTCCCATTCATGACCGAATTATTTCCCATTGCCGCTCTGATTCCATTGACCAAAGCAGACTGACCAAGTCCACCGCCCATTGAGCCAAATCCACCAACCCCAACACCTGAGTTACAGGTCACGGCCCCACTGCCCACCAGGCAGTGCCCACTGTTGAGACCTGTATTGGTACTCATTGGAAGAATTCCATTTACATTTTTCACGTCATTTCCAAGAGAACCAACACCTACCATTCCAGCTGTGCCATTAATCTGGGTAGACATCATCATATCATGTATGATTTTCTGGACTGAGTTCTGAGCATCACTAGGGTCAGCTTCACCAGAGAGAGAAGGCTGCTGTTGTTGCAAGGACATATTAGCTGGTGAGTTCGTTGTACCCATGTGATTGGCAGATGCCAAGGCAGAGTGAGATGTTTGTGGAGGGTTGTTGGACGAAGGTGTTGGTGGCTGAAAAGGGGAAGGGTTTGGTTGTGCCTGTGGCACCGTACTGGAAGAACCTGGGGATGGAATCTGAACAGAACTACCTCCATATGGACTGTTGGCATTGTTGATTGAATTTTGTTGTCTAGAATTCATAGAGTTCTGGTGGAGAAGTCCAGCGATGGTGCTTGTGGTGGTTGATGCAGATGCTGAATTGACAAGGGTATTTACACTAGCCACACCACTGCTAGAAGCAATTTGCACAGTAGCAGCTTGCACCGAATTTTGATCGCCATTTGAGTTATGGGCCCCAATTTGCTGTTGCTGCTGCTGTAATTTATCTTCATTTTGTTGAGCTTGACTATGAAGTCCAGATGAACCACTTGTTCTTCGAGGAAATTTGGCCAAGCTCTCTGAGAGAAGCAAAAGTAAAGAAATTAATCGCGGCCATTCAACTATCCATATAACTATCATCACAATCAAACATCAGGGAATATAAAGAACTCCCATCTTCAAGACTTCCAAGGACCCAAGTTATTCTCTAAGTGACATGATATTGCAGAATTAAAAAGAAACAAGTCTGAACACATTTTCCCTACTAAGCAGTGTAAGAGAGATGCCTGTAAGATTGCTTTACCACATAACTTATGTCATGGATACCAAAATTGGCTCCATACTGAGACACAAAAAGCACAACATAGAACACTTTAGCCTCTCAAGCAAGTTCAGTCAACTTCCATTAGCCTCTTGAGCACGTGTCCATTATTGTTCCTATCCTCAATTATCTTTTACTTCATAAAACTTTACACCAGAGCATCCTTGACCTTCCAGAGCATTGCCCATCACAAACACCAGAGCATCCTATAGAGCTTCACACCAACTAAGTCTCCGAGAAATTGCTTCTATAACTTAATACCTAATCCTCAAAAGCACAGGAAACGTTACTGTCCATAACAACCTGCAATTCCTATTACTTCCTATCTGGCTACCCAGACAATAATTGCTTTTCACCTGGCTGTCCACCGCAAAGCTTTTAGCAACAATGATTAACGCTTCTCTCCAGCTTCTATCTCAGAAGAAATGGTTAGACAGGACTATATAGTGCCGCATATGAACACAGTTCTCAACATCCTCCAACCAACAATATAAACATTTCAGAGGACCAGTATCAGCTATATCAACCACAATTTAGCAGATAAAAACTAGAGAATTTTTTTTGCCAGATTGTGAAAAGTTATAAAGTAAACTTTTAGCCTACTGCAAATCATGGCATGAAGTAAAGACTGAACTTACCCCAATAGCCTTAGAATGTACTCAACTATAACAATTTTGTCAACAAGCATAGAAATTTTTTCCAGAGTTGATTCCTACTAAACATAGCTTTCAAAGGTGAAATTCCTAAATACCACTCAACGAGTAGAAACAACAGTTTTGTTGATACTAATGTGAATTAAATGTCCAAAGAAGGTAATGCAGAAAACTAAATATATTAAGGCTTGTAACTTCTACTACAAAATACTCATTTTAAGAATGGTAATGAGCAATGCGACATAATATGGGATTAAGCCATTAAGTAGTGAGACAGCCCATGTCCATTCAATAAACTTGACACTAAATTGATAAACATGTTCACACCCATATTTATAAATGTACGATCAAATTGGAAAAACAATTATTGAACATACCCATGGGTCCAGTCCTTGTTTTTCGGCTGTAATCTATCAAGTCTTTCATACTATTTACCACTTCTGATATCTGCAAAGTTTACAAGAAACCAAGTTTGTCAAGTTAATTGAACTGAGACTCCTTGATAAAGTTTGTTATAAAAAAAATCAATAAATTCATATTTTATAGACCATTATATAATTTGCTCCTCAGTTAATCCAGCATCCATGACAAGAAAGGGATAATTTTTCTTCTCTTCTTTTTTTCTTTTTGGTCAAATACCAATATTGTTATCGTGAGGCAGTGAGGAGAGACAGCAGACCTTAAGAACCACTCTCCCAAAAATACAGGGACAAAAAAGAAAGAACCACCAAAACCACCGACCATAACTGAGTCCTAATTCCTCTCTCTTGTAGAAGGGAGATTACCTTATTACAATCACTAAATCAGGAAACAGAAAATGGAATGTAACTGGAAACTAGAATAATTGCTATAATTGCAATCAAATTGAGATGAACAATGGCCTTGATACAAATAAGGGTCACCTATGAAAAAAAAAACACGGGAGAGTGGGTGTTCAGTCAACAAATTTCCCAAAATAGCATTTCAACGTGTAGGGCCATGATGATGCCAAGAAGGACTGAAAGAAGTTTAGGAAAAGAATTCAAGTGCTAAATAGTCATGTGTTAGACCCCAGGTACAAAGGGGTTATTTCAGAGAAAGGGGAGGTCACTAGAGGAATTTCCAACAGTGGATGCGTGGCACAGGATCCGGGAGAGAAGGGAAAAGCAACTGTGGAGTGGGAGAGAGGGGAAGGAAGGCTGCTGCACAGCAGAGGTGATAAAACAGAGAATGGGAGCGGGTAAGGGGCAGGCAGAATTTGTTATTGAGTGTCAGGGGAGTGTCTAGACACTCAAAGTGCTAGAGGGAGAGCCCGGCGTCTCTAACAGCTAGGGAGTGTTTCTTGTGTTGTCTTTGTTTTTTCTTGTGTTGTCTTTGAGTGTTTCCATTGTTCTGTTTAGTGTGCACAGGGCATAGCCTATTTCTTGGTATTTGGTAGCTGTTTGTAGACAGATATCGGTGAATTCCAATGTTTTTCCTGCATCTTTCTATTTGAGTTATATTGGGTTCTATCATAATGCTTTTTAGTCACATATGGAACTCAAATTCTATCAAAAGAGAAAAAGAAAACATGGAACTCTAAAAGGATAGAGAGGCATATTTGCCCAAAATATGTAGACTAAATAGAAATCATAGAGTAGAATGTATTTGAGGGCAGGTCTTAGAGAGATCTTAATCCAAGTAAATCATCAACCTAATGCGTAGAGAAAACCATAAGATCAAAGCGTCAATTATGCCACTTATCCTTGCAACCAAAGCATTGAACCTAACATTTATGAGGATCTTATCAATCATGAACTTGTAAGAAAACATTTGTGCTAAGGCAGTCAATAAAGGCTGATCTCCCACCGCAATCTTTTTTGAAAGATTAAAATGTCAGTTGCAGGAAGATTCATATCAATATTCCAGTGACTTTCAATGTTCTTTAGAATGGTATAAACCATATATGCATCAATTAATCAGGCCAGAAATTAAATAAGGAAAAAAAACTTTTATTAATCGAGTATAAAACATTTGCACAAATAAAGAAAAGACCTGCCTCATGCTATGCTTATGCCATGGAACAGAATCTTAACCTATCTCTATTATAAGAAAGTAGCTCAAGCATAACATTAGCTGACCACCAAATCCAAACACATCAAAATGCATATCTGTCAGTCAGTTAAAGTACAGAAGTCACAAAGCATTCAATTTTTTATACTTAAGATTTAAGAATGAACCCCAAGGAATAAAACATTACCTGTAGACAACGCACATATCTCTTTGTATATCCTAAATCATTAACTAACGGCACTTCTAAGGCTTTTGCCAACTGACGGGCTGATGCAACAAACCTGAAAAAGAAGCTTATAAAATTATGAGAAGGCAAACAAAATCCTAGTATAGCAAGCAAATCTTAATTAAGTTAGACCAAAAACAAACTGAGAGAAAGTATTAGAACGCGCTAAATTGTAGACACCACCAACCAAAAGAGAGAGAGAGAGAGAGAGAGAGAGAGAGA
>JASKGM010000001.1:3696090-3768108 GCA_034509205.1 Ceratonia siliqua | reverse complement strand
TATATATAATATAAATTAATACATCGGTATATATAAAACAAGAAGGAAATGTATGGATTAATTGGGAAGTTGTT
This sequence comes from Ceratonia siliqua, assembly GCA_034509205.1. NCBI lineage: Eukaryota > Viridiplantae > Streptophyta > Magnoliopsida > Fabales > Fabaceae > Ceratonia > Ceratonia siliqua. The sequence goes on along the minus strand of JASKGM010000001.1, from coordinate 3,768,034 downwards.
TGAGAATGCTACAGTTGATTTCGATAGTAAATTCTAGTTCACTCATGCATAGAAAAAGCAATCAAGAGCTAATTAATTTTGCAACTGCCAAACTGTCAATCTATTTTGAAGGAGGTGGGATTGAAGGAATTGATTTTTTTTATTATGATATAAAGGTATTTTTAGGTCAACTTATGTGTTAAGTAAGATTAAATTTTTCGGTGGACAATTTTAAGAACACACGTAGTATATTTATGACAACAAATTGCTTAGGTGTTAACTTCAAGATTTAAATTCAAGTAGTAAAAATAAGGAATACACTTTTTTAATCAAGACATTAGGTGAATGAATTATTTAATGTATATAAGTGATTAATTGTTACAGTGAAAAACACATTGGTCTTAGAGTACTTGTATTTTTTAGCAAGTGTTTCAAATAGAAGTATTAAATTTAAAAAAATAATTAAATATTTTATATTTGGATGTAGTGATGTAGAAGAGATTTTATTGATATCCTATTTGGTTTGATTTTTAAAAACCATTTTATTTTGTTCTCGCAGAACAAAAAAACTTGTTTGAGTAACTGTTTTCATCAGTTGTTTTTTAAAAACTGTTTCAAAAAATAATGAGTAACAAAAAAACAAAAATAATTTTTTTTGTATTTTGGCTTGTTTTAGTCATCTGTTTTCTAAAAAATACGAAAAACAACTGATGAAAAATATTTTTACCTAAACAAGTTTTTCGTTTTTTGTTTTATAAAATTATTTTTTAGAATTGTTTTTAAAAGTTATTTTAAAAAATAATAAACCAAAAATCGTTCCAAACAACTCTTAAATGTTTTATATGTAAAAATATAAAAGTATTTTTGTGTAAGTAAAATTATTAAAAATGATATATAAAAATATTTTAGAGATATATTTATTCAAAAAGTTTTATCTTTCTTTTCATTGGACCTGTTTTTTTTTTTTTTAGAAGTTATAAATCTTGATTTCTAAAAAAATAGGTTTTTTTGTTTAATTTTTTTTAAAAAAAAGAACTTTTGAAAACTAAGCCCTCCTAAACATCTATAAATCAAATAATCACATTTTTTCGAAAAAATAAACTGCTTCTATCCCAAAAAAAACTGTCCCAATCGGCCAGTTAATTAGTAAGTATATATATTGAGCATTTTGATTTCCTTATATATCCAATCCACGGTAATCGAAATTACATGTATACGTAAATAGCAGCAATTACGTACATATAACTGATGTGCAACTAATGAATTAGCTCACATTAGTTAGTAAAAGCCAAATCTGATCATCAAAGTCCTCCTTTTCAATATTTGCATGCCCCGTCTCTCAGTTCTCCAAACTCAACCTTAATTAGTTTCCCTTTTCCATCTTTTCTTTCTCATCTTGTCGTGGATACAAGGGTATATATATAACACTACACCATTTTTTTATAATTTGCCATAAGATACAGCTGATTTCATATATTAATTTCCCTTCTGCTAAAATAAAACTTATGCCTTTGTCCATATCAATAGTTGATATATATAATACATATTTCTGAAAATATATATGCGGTTCTGATATACTCAGCGAAAACTTTCATATTAATTCCATGGTTAAATATATATTTTCTACGCACTCCCTCTTTTCCACTATTATTATCATTTTATCAGCATATGTCCAAATTGATAGTTATGACGTCCTTGTTTGATTCCAGCGACCGATTTACATCAGAATATCTTCAAATTAATTATACCATGAAGGAAAAATGGGTAGCTGCAGGTCCAGAGGATACATAGCGCAAGGTACCACCCACCAAATCCTGTTTAATTAAACCATTTTATTATATGCTAGTCTTTTGTTTGTCTCCTTCATATATATATATATGAGATAATTTATTATTGCAATAGAGAAATACCTATGAGATCATATTGTCAAGCTAATAACATGTTTCTTGATTTAGATTTCTTCTTAATATAAACGTGCATGCTTCTACTTTCCTTTTCTAAAAGCACTAGTAAAACTATGACTTTTTTTTTACAAGTAGAAGTATATTCTCAAATCTACCTCTGCTTCAAAATTTCAACCAAACCCAATATTGCATGTTTTTAAATCATTTAGAGCACAAATAAATCAAATTTAGCGTACGTCTGAAAAGAATTAATGAACATCTAAAGGCTCAAGGTCGAGCAGCTCTACACCATGTGATTAATTAACCAAACCACAGTGGTTCAGAAAAGACTTGGAATTATAGAGCATACAAAATCAATTTTTTGTACACAATTTAATTAATTTCCTCATTGATTGTACGTAACCAACTTTCTAATATATATGGGATTCTAAAACACAACAAAGACTTACTTAGGCATCAACCTTATGAATTATTGATATAGGGAAAATTACTTAATACCCTAGCTGCATATATAATTAACTTATTTTAATGACAGCAGAAATATAGTTAATTACATCTAAATTAAGTGATTACACTTGAAAAAAATATAAATAAAAATCAATTTCTATAATAATTGTTCAAATTATAAAAAAAATTATGTAAATAATAATATTTTTCCCATCATAATTAATAAAGCGTGTATTGTATTCATGAGCAAGTTACAACTACTAAATATATATGGCACGACGACTGATGCCTCTTGGCACCCCTTTTGCTCTGTGCAGCTCAGAAGTTGGCATCATATGTATATACGGAGAAACAAGAGATCAGCAAAAGCTGCAAATTTTCATTACCTTTCTACTTCCTAGTCATATCACGCGCAGTGAATGCATTCCTCATCAAACTAGCCACTAACCCCTCCACACTCAAATTTTATCCTTTAGATGGGACTAGAAAATATTTGCCTGATTCACAAGATCAAAAAGAAGGATTCTTGGTAGAAAATGAGTAACCTTGCATCTGAATTGAAAGACTTATAATTAATTTATAAGCAACATGCATACTAAAATGCTAAAGTTAATAATGTAATGAAAACTGGAAAGCTAAACTAATAGTTTCATAAGAAGTACTTGAACAAATACTTCACCACTTGTTATGACGAAGAGATACCCACACCAAGAAAATCAATATAAGGAACTTCTTTGTGTTCAATAGGCTTAGGCTCATCCGCTTGCACTTGCTCCGTAGAAGCCCGCAACTTTGTGAATGTGGATGAGTTATCGCAGAAGCTAATTAAGTCCCTTTTTATCCTTCCATCGTCAGCAGAACCAAGGAGTTCAAAAGGACTTGGAACAATCCTCCTGTAATTTGGAAGCGCCATTGCGGTGGAAGTGGAACCACGGAAGCTGCTGACTGATGACGAAGTCGGATAAATTCTGTAAAGAAATCTCTCTGAACTTTTCGATAATTCTGATAGGTAATTATTGGAGTGAGTATTGAAGTAATCTCTCCCTTCTTTTCTAAATGAATCCACCACAGGAGAACCGTTTGAGGAGTTAGCCGTAGATGCAAAATTCCAAGAAGCCAAAGAAGTGGTGGGAGAATCTGCAATCATCCTATCCTTATCGAGGTTCCGGAAGTCAAAGAATCTGGCATTCTCTAACCCAATTCTCGAGCTAAATATAACTTGAGAATTGGATATTTTCTCCGGGAAATTGTTGGACGAGGAAGTGTTATAAGAATCATCATAAACATCTTGGAAGCTTCTCTTCCCACATAACTTAGATTGCTCTCTTTGTTTCCGTGCCATTATAACATGCCAGTGATTCTTCACAGCGTTATCAGTTCGACCTGGGAAAAGCCTGGCTATGAGTGCCCACTTGTTCCCATGAATGCGGTGAGCTGCAAGAAGCCTTTCTTCTTCCTCTTCTGTAAACGGCCTTCTGTTAATTCTTGGATCAAGCTGATTAAACCACCTTAATCTGCAGCTTTTCCCTACATAAAGTGATTGCATAAAAAAAGAAGGAAAGAAAACCCATTATTCAGATCATTTAAACAAATGGTAAGGTAGATGTTGGAAAAAATATAAGTTATATATATCCTAAAAAGATTACATGCTCAGTGCTCAGGTTAGCTAGTGCAATAGTATAAAATTCAAACCTTTGAGTTAGATCTCTTGCTATTTACTAAGACTTTAAGGGAGCAGGACAAGCCAGTTTATGTCAGATTGGTACCTGATCTTCCTTGGAGCTTCTCAGCTATGGAATTCCAGTTCTGGGCACCATATTGTTCAACAAGTTGCCGGAGCTTTTCATCCTCGGCGGGCCTCCAGTGACCCCGTGGACAAGTCTTGGTGTCCTCAGCTGCTGAAGAATCCTCCATGGCAGGGTGTTATTGTGGAGGCTACCTATTCGCTGTAAGAATTCTTGAAGATCAAGCACAGCAGAGAGAGAAGTCCAGAAGAAGATATATAAGAAAGTGGAGAGGGGAAGGGGTTGGTTTTAGGGTTGTGGATGGGAAGTCACTTTTGTTGGCTTCACACGATAGATTATGCCCTATGTACATGTACATAATCTGTAGATTAGCTAAAAAGGTATTCTTATTAATTATGTCATTGGCCTTTGAACTTCTTTATCAAATTCTTCCTCTTTTTCCATTCGTTTTCAAATTTCCTACTATTCTATTATAATAAACCATGGTACCACATTATATCAAATCCTCTTGTTTGGTTACCGTATAGTTTTTACTAAAGGGACATCTCTCCTTGATCAAACACTGGTTAACGTTCCACATCCTTAACTCCTTAAGACACACCGAATTCCGTAACACAACTATAATAATAGCGATCTTAGTAAAATGAAGCAGTTTCTAAGCAAAATCGATTACGTTCTTGGACAATTACCGAATTTAAAATATTATTTATAATAAAATTCTTTCAATTTACCAAATGGAGTAATTTTTTGTTAAATAATATGGGATTTGTCCTATTTAAGTATCTCGTCTTAGATGATATTTGATAGATATTTATTTTAATTTGTTAAGTACTTAAAAATTTAGCTATAAAAAGTTTGAATATGTGAGATATGTAAATGATTAAATCTTCTATAATGGTTATGATATATATAATACAAAAATATTGAATTTTTCGTGTATTATATATACCAAAGTATCTTATAAATAAGTATTCAAATACTTTAAAAATTAAAATATTTATATACCAAAGTAATCCACCTTACAAATTTTCAAACTATTAAAGTTAATTAATTTTGTAGTCGCAAGGATCAAATATATTATGATAAACAATTTTGGGTTTTGAGACTTGTAAAAGAACAGTAACATTAGGATACTATTCATCAATAAATTTATAAACAATATCTGAGAATTTCAAGGTCCATATCAAGGCAATCAATTCGGCATTAATTGAACTTTGCCATTTTTGGCTCTTCCAGCTTCTAACTCGAAGAAACTGGTGTAGCATATGAAATTAACAAGAACATAAACTAATTAATGCATAAGAAAGTGGGTAAACTCAGCGTCGTCATGCCCTAATTTGGAAACATGGTAATGTTAAATTTGGTGAGCTTTAAAAGCATCCACATGCACTCCACATATCGTTCAGGTATATAGTGGTCAGAGGAATATTTGCATACGAAATTCATCACCATCTCAAGAATGCATTAAGCAATCAGCACCAACTGGGATCAAGTAGCTAGTTTTGAGGTCCACTGGCACACTTAATTCACTTTTTCTTTTCTAGTTCAACAACCCCAAAGTCACTTCTAACTAATTATAGGAAGTTGAATAATGATGCAAATACTTATTCTTAATAAAATTTTTAACCAAGTGATGAGAAATTTAAGTAATTTTATAATATAGGAAGTTGAATAATGGTGCATTATTCTCTTTTTCTGACATAGTTAAGTGTAACCAAAAATGGAAAGGATTAATGAGCGCATGGTGATGACAACCCGATAAGAATTGTTCAATTCCAAATTATGTATCCTGTGAATTAGAAAAAGTTTTGATGGAATTGCTCAAGATTAATTAGTCTAATTAATTTTAACCAAGGAAGCTGGTAAACATCATGAGAGAGTAGTGGAAACTAATTTGATGATGCGCTTGAAAGAGCTGTCAGGATCATTTTTATCTTAAGGATGAATTCAAATGCCGTGTAAGTATAGCAACAAGAAAAGTACTTCTAAACCGTCTCTTCCTTTGTTTTCCATACTTCAATTCCATGCGGATGGCAAGTCATATAAAACATTGAAACATTCAGTGAAGTAAGTATTATTATAATGTGTTAATTTCTTAAACCGATTGAGATTTCATACCCCACGAAATCAAAGACTTAATTTTCTCCCTGTCTAAATATATATGAATAGTTTATATATCCAGTAACAATTTAACGTCAACATTGATCAATTAAACACTAAGAACACCAACTATTTCATTGGGTATTTAAAATAGGTATCTAATTGTGCTTGGTGGATCTACCTATCCCATGTCATTCACATCAGACCAAATTGTCTCTTATTAATTTTTATTATAATTAATTCATCTGCGCTACCATATATAGGTTTAAATTGATTAGAAAATCCATCACTTTTGATTTGATATAGTTATAATGCATATTAGGTTTGATCTTTTAGAAGCTCACTGACCATTTTATCCCAGCTTCATTAGCCTTCTGTCACCTGGCCGGCGACACAGTATTAAATTGGATTCTGCAACCACAACCACAATTATATTTATATTATTATTTCATTATAATAATTTTAAAAGGTAATTTTTTTACAAATTATAATTGTAATACGATTATTACACATAACTATCGTGATTGTAATTTAAAAATGAATTGCCATAAGTAAATTTATATAACAAATTAAGTCGAGGAAACTAAAAATTATGGTAATAAATATTAATTCTTTAAAAACTAACCTATTACCTTTTTCTAAGGACTTTTTTTTTTGTTTGAATTGATTCTGAATTATATTGAAAAGTATGAGCATATAAATAGCAGCCTTACTGTTTATCTAAGCTATTCTTCAACATCCTCAAAATAAAATAAAAAAATAAAAAATGAAAGATCCCAGTGTAGATCATCAATATTGATTCTGCTAGGAATATGACTGTTGACGAAAAAACTAGGTAACTGTAAAGGGCAACTAAAATTGAACCTCAAGAATATCTTAGAAACGATTTTGGTCTTATTTTGTCATCATATGGATTGAAATATGCTCATAACTAACAGGTAATAGGAAACAAGGTAAGACTAAGTACAGTTATGATATATAAAAAATTAACTCTGTCAGTTAATCCTACAAACTTGGTTGTTATAATTACTATACATAATCATAAATTAACCTTTTTTGAAAGTCTTATGCACACCAAATTCCATGAAGATCGTCAAAATTCCACTTTGACCTATCAACCCAATAGCATTCTTGCATATTAGACCTGCAGACTGCACAGACATTGCTTTTGATGCATGCAATCTTAAATAAGTTAAAAAAGAACAAGTTAAAATTCTGAGGCTTCAAAACTATACTAGGATTCCCACCAATATAATCAAAGCAATAACAAATAAAAATAAGATGACCTGTCTAAATTAACGGTGCAAGAACTTAACTAAGTAAAGACGTTCAATTACGAAAAAAGTGATCAAGTTGAGGTGGTGGTCTCTCAAAATTGAAAATGACTGCAGGTCTGCAGCAGAAACCTGAAGTTCAACTCTGATGGATGAAATGCAATCTTAAGCACCCATCAATAAGGAGTTAAGGGTAACAGAAGACCACAGGACTTCATTGCAGTGATTTTTTGTCACTATATATAGTATAAGAGAATTGATCAACTGAGGTTAGTTGTCAGTATAAAGTATAAACCTTGCATCAAGTGGAGCCCTGGATATTAAGCAACTTGAAGAATGGGGAAAATTGACTTCAATTTACACCACAAGAATTGTTTTATGATGTATATAATCTATTGCTAGCTATGAATTACAATTTACAACACAATTAGAAGAATTCACCAATCAACTTATCAGATATTCTTACTGCTTTAGGATTCTACTCTGTCATACAATATGGGCCAAAGGTCATTTTTCAGACAAGATTTTTGTGAAGGCACCTTAAGAAGTAGCATTGCCACATCTGTCACGAAATGTCATTTTATATGTTGTTTAATTTTATTTTTAAGCTACATATGCCACCGGTAACAGAGAAATAGACTGTTAAAATGATACCTCTATGTGTGAATGCGTGGCAGAAGCTTGAGCAGAAGGGTTTGAAATAGCTTTCGAACAGTGAATGCAAGCATTTCAGTTACTTGCACAGGCAAACATCAATTCCTTCAACTGTCTTTATATGAAAACCATAATATACCTTTTTTCTCACTTTCCCACGAAACCTAAGCAACCCACCACTTTCATCATCATAACTCACACCGTAATTTGACGTCAACAGGCTCTGAAAATCCTCAACAAACTACTACTTTGACTATTTACATCCAACTTTTTTCCACGCATACTCCTCTGTATCATACATAGACCTATTCTTGCGCACATTGCAACCCTTAACCTTCCTCAGCTTACCCTTTTTGTCATTCTCAATAAATGAATTCTGTTACAACTGATGCTGTCTTCATTTAATTCTTGCAAAATGGTACGTATTCCAAAATTCAGCAGTCCTCGTATTGGACTTTTCACAAACAGTTGGAGGAAGAGTGGAAAAACAGGACTTTTCTGGGGTTACTCAAAGAAGTCTCCTAATCATGTTCACTTTCATCAGCCCCACTTTTCTTTCTTCATCTTTCTCTTGTTCAAGTCACGTGTCCTGTATATGGATGAAAATAAATACTTGACTATAAAACTCCCTTCTTTTGAACCTATTTTTCGCATTCTTTTCTCATTTTCCAGCAGCCTTAGATGGTAAATGAAAACTTAAAGATAGGATTTTCTACAGGTTCATAGAATACCTTGACGTGTAATCCGACAAGATCAGTGAAGTAACCCATAAGGATATATTTGTGTGTTGGGCTTCAATTTCTTGCTGTTGTAGGCTTACAAAACCAACCTCCATTAAACCTGGCTAAGATATTATGTATAATTTAACAGGCCAAGCACAGTCCGTTGGCATATTAGTGGCTTTCTTTCTTGTCTCGCAGTTTCAACCAACAGCGACATCCCCATTCTGCGCTATGATATACCTCCAAATGTTATTAGTGCCTTAAGATAATGACGCTTCACCAACCTACACAGCTACCTTTTTAATGCTTTATCAACGTTTAAATTCTCTGAACTGGTTATAAACCAATGTTTAGTCCAACATGCTTATAGTCAATAATGCATGCATAAGAACCAATTAGGTTATCGCTTCATGATTATGGACTTTGATTAGCAGTACTAGAGAGCACAAAAACCAATTAAAACTGGACATGAAGATTAATGAATATTGTTCCATTTTATGCTAGAACCAGCCCAGTAAACCTTTGAGTTCAAAATGGGCATCAGAGTTTAGCATGTTAACTATTCTCTGCTTTTCATTCAAGCCTATCCAAATATTGTCTTGAGAAGGTGATGGGATGTTAAAATCAAAGTCAGTAAACATTTGTACTATCAGTTGAGCTGGGGATATTACTTTATTATTAGAAAATTATCGAAAGTCTCAGTTGCTTGCTAGAAGTGGCTATGGGGCTTAGGGGCACGCTTAATGCCTTTTTCTTCTTGTCAATTTTACATAGCAGGAATTAGGGGACAGTTATTATATAGCAGTAGAATGACATCCTACCTACTGGCCAGTTCCTAGCTAGAATCAATTTAGGGGCGCAGATTAAAAGTAAACACACTTGCATAGGAACATCATTAAATAATTAGACTATGTTCCATATGATGATGATGAATTGATTATGATAATCAAAGATGACATGTGTAGAGGTGCCTTGTTAATTCATCTCCTAAATGTTTTTAATTTATTCCATATAAATTAATTACTAACAATTAATTGCTTCTACTTGGTCAAGTGTTTTTCTAATCATTTTCACTAATTTGGCAGCTGTCTAGTACTAGGAGTAGTTAATGATGATTTATGAAAGCATTTCTTTTATATCAAAAGTGGAGAGGATACCAAGGCAAAGAGCACTGTTCTTTTATTTAGGAGGTCTTGTTATTTTACATCACTTTTTTATACAGCTTTCCGACAATATTTTATTATTTTTATCTACTATCACATTTTTTTAATTAATTAATTAATTTTATATTTCTTGTATTTTTTTAAAAAATTTTGAAAATTTTTTGGATTTTTTTAAAAAAATTTTCTACTTAAGAGAAAATAAATTCTAAAAAAACTTTCAAAGAAAAAGTAAAAAATTTTAAAATTTTTTAAAAATTAAAAAATACAAGAAAAAACAAAAGAAAAGAGGCAGTGGAAGTGGATGGTAGGAAAGGAGTATACAAAGGTGGATAAAAAGGTGCGGTAGGAACTCCAATTTGTTGAGAGACAAACATAATTGTTGTCACCTTTTCTATTACTGGTAAGAAATTTGGGACAAATAGTCCTTCAAAAAGACAAACGTAGTTTTCTTTTACGCCATCCCAAACATAGTTGTTGGAAAGTCGCACCAACTTTTTTTGTTGTTATAAGAGTGGACACCGACAATGGACCATGGCCCATGGCCCATGACTGAATGGGCATGAAGAAACCAATAAATCGAAAGAGAGCCCATTAAACCCGTTGCAATATTCATTTGCTCGACGTAGTACACCTGACCACCTGGTACAAACAAAGTTAATGGATATTGTTGGGTAGAGCCGTGGAGCGTAGAGGGGACTAGGAGATGTACCTAATTTTTTTGTGCTTTTTCTTCAAATATTTTTTTGGTTAGGTAAAACCCAAATATTGACTTAAGAAAACAGGGTTTTGATAAGCTGTATTCCTGTATAATGAAGGGTATTAGATGTGCCAGGTACAGAATATACTCCCACGGAAATTCCAGCTCCTCCAACTTTCCGCCCTAATTTCCCTCTCCCTAACATTATATATATTATTAACCAAACATAATAATATTATCACAAGTTAACAACTATTGAGTGTGACATGCCCCCTTAAAAAAAAAAATTGAAGATAAAAAAATCAAGTGCATAGTTGGCCTCAACCATCTTGCTTCTCCAAGTATTTTTATTCTTGCAGGTATATATGTACATCAGTACATGCATATGGCTCCTTCCTTGAGTTATCTTTTATTAATTTTTTTAATTGTTTATCATAATTAAATAGATAAATATATATATTCATTATAAAAGAAGTGTACATAGTACATCATTAAACAACAAACAGACAATGTGTTTTTATTGGGTTCTAAAGTTCCTCAATCTTTTAAATTAGTAAATTATTGATTGGATTATAAGTCACCCTCACTATTTAAATGAGTATCTAGTCACCTAATACCTTGAAATATTTTATATACATGTCCAAACATTTAGTTAGTATAATAAGAATTTAATATATAGAATGAAGGGTTATCAAATAGGAAGAAGACGATGATGTAGCTAAGTAATTACCAATGAAACATTAAACAATTTTGAAAGAAAAAAAGATAGTAAATGGAAGTATTTCTAAATTTATCTATGATTTGCTTGTCGTATATATATTCCACTCTCTTGTTTGGTCCATTTGGATAAGATAAACGAGTAGGATGATTAGGACCTTAATATTAAAGAATAGAAATTGTGTGGATATTACTCTATTGGTTCCTTCATACAATTTACCCCACATAATGATTCCCCTTATTCCTAATTTATGATTGATGACATATTGATTCATTTCACACTACAAGTCACAACACCATTGGATACACTTGTCCTCGCACTTGATGATAATATAATTATAAATAAATTAACAAAAGTCATTGTTTTTATGTGAAATTGACTAGTAAGTTGATTCTCAATAACATGTTACTTTCAGCTTTGTTGAAATGCTCCCTCCTTTTAACTCCAAAAGAATGAAGAATGGCTTCGGTTCTATGTCTTTTGACCGCAAGCCTTTCAACATATTATCCAATTGAAGAAAATTGTACACCCTTGTTACCAACGAGAAATCTAGTATTATCACATAAAAATTATATTTATGTAAAAATTGTTAGATTTAATATATATTCCTACACAAAAAAATTAGTAGATTGCAGAAATATATGTGAATTTTTATAGGAAAAAAAACCAAATTTTGCAGGCCACTATTGTTAATGCAGCCTAGTATAAGGTTGAACTATGAAAACTAGCACAAAAGTTTGACTCTGTCAAAAAGAAGAACTATTCTTTAATACTACCACTGTTCCACGCCTACGAAATGCAACACGCAGCCCATTCGATTCAGTGATGTAAATTATACGTCACTAACCACTGTACAAATTGTCTCGCTTGTTCTTTGTTTTAAGCATTTCCAAGATTTTGACGTAAAAAGACTCAACTACCACCACAGTGATCCACATGGGGTTGCGAGGCCTCAATCTGACGGTCAAGAATGAATGATTGGAAGCAGGGAGGTGCTCTTCTAGCGCATCGGTACACCTCATGAGTATGTGATGTTGTCCCTTCAATAGAGCAATGTTTAAAGTTGGTGGATCTATCAAGTAAAGTGTAAACATGTAGACAGACATCATATGAAAACAAAGGGAAAAGAAAAAAGAGAAGCACAGAGAAACGAGAAACTATTGCGGAGAATGCTAAGAAGTTTCCTATTTCTTGGTGGAAGTCGTAGTTAGGTTTTCCACTTTCTTATCTCTTCTCGGATTCCAGAAGTTCGAATTTTTTGTCGTGATTGCTTTTTTTAACTAATGGGTCTTTGGAATATTAGGATGTTCATATTCTTTAATTGGGTTGCTGAAATCCTCTTAACTAATCTGTTTTTTTTTTCAAGAATAAAAGTATCTTTCCTTCCTTGCGTATCAATTCTCAAAGTTCCCTCTTTTTCCTGCTGCTCTGTTAATTTTAGTTGTTATCTGATTTGTTGCTTTTCAACCTACCCCGACCCCGCAAACGAACAATTTTTTAATATAAAAGGAGTCATTAAGAGGCACTCTTGCCTTTTGGCTTGGCTATAATCTCTCTGGCACTTGGTCAAAACCTAAGCTTTCTTCTCCCTTTAGAGCCAGTTCTAAGGTTCACCCTCGTCTGCCTGTGTACCCATTGACAGGATAGGAAGAGTGATATGGTTTATCTGCTTCTTCTTGCTTTCTAATTGCATCAGGTATGCTTCGGCTGAAGGGATTCTCCTTTAATTTCTACCTTTAGATGAACTGGATTCATTTAAATTTTGTTACAGAGAATTTGGATCATTCTTTCTGATAAAAGAAACTCTATGTAGCAATTCAGTTATTGGTTACCGATTATTATATTATTCTGTGATTGTGGAGAGAAAAGGAAGACTAGAGAAGAAAGAGTTTGGTTTCTCCTTTTCTCCTTCTTGCTTCTCGATGTCTGAAAATTAGTTGTTCTAAGAAAGTTCAAAATTTTCGTTGTAAAGGTCATTGCTCCCCAAGGGTTTTGTTTAACTTCTGCTTTACACTTGATATTTCTATTCTTCTTTTTGGGGTTAGACTTTTGAACAAGAATTGTTATTTGGCAGGGAGTTTAGTCTTAAAATAGTACTCTTTCTTCAAAGTGGATTCTTTAGCCCATAGATTCTCCTAGCTAAAGGCAAACCAAATCATAGATTGTATTCAAAGGATTTTTTGTAGGTAATCAAACAGAGTTAGAACCTTAACTCTGGCATGACTCTGATGCTAATTCTAATAGATTATTCCATTTTTTACTTTGGCAGACAAGTTTTAGATATTTATGGAATTCTTGATTTCAAGAATAAACTTGATTATTTGGATAGGATCAACTAGTATCTGTAGACAGAGGTCAGATAGTATACGGATGTAATTTTAAAGCACAAAAGTCTTTCATATTTATTTTGCTATACTAAAGTGGAACTTTATCTACTATGTCAAGCCATATTTGACTAAATATAATAAAACGTTTTTGTTTACAAGGAAGTTTGAGATTCATTTTCTTGGCTGGCCAAGTGAGGTCATAGTTAGTACTTGAATACATTCCGGTCATAGTAAGTCTTCTAAGAATGAAGTAGCAACAGATTCTTTCTAAGAACTCCATTGAATATGACTATGTTTACCTGTTACTGAAATCTATAAACTCACGAGTGTCTCAATTACATGTTGTCATATTTATATAGATTAGTTGTTCTAACGGAAAAGATCTTCTAAATTTGTTTTTCCTCCTTTTGTTTCTCCCATCTGAATGCAGACAACCTAGAAGGTTTCAACGAGATTCTGTGAGTGACCTAACCCGGATTAGTATTTCTCAAGGTGAAAAGGAATAAATAAAGCATGATGATAGTTTTAATTGATTGCAGAATTTTACAACATTTTCCTGGCTAACATGCAATGTTTTGGGTGCAGACGGACATTCTATGTGAACCAACCAAACGAAAGGAAAGCCATGTCATTAGTTAGATCTGCAGAGCTGACTGCTGCATCATATAGAGATGCCAAACTCTACTCACTGAAGGGAACTGGTGTTACGCCTCGCTTGTCGTCCCAAAATTTGGGTCCTGATAAGCACAGAAGCATGTACATGACAGATTCTTACTCTAGTGAGAGTTATGAGAAGTATTTCCATGATTCACCAACAGAAGAACTTACAGAACCATCTAGTTCTGGCATCTCAAGTAATTCATTTTGCCCAGATGGTGCCTCTTCCTATCAGTACAAAGCTAGTCCAGTAGCTTCTATGGTTGCTAATAACCCATTTGATACTTCTTTCATGTCCATGAGGCGTAATGATGCCTATCAGTCCAACTTTAGATCAGATTTCTTGGAAAATGAGAGCCTGGATGCACTTGACTTTGATGGTCCAATGAGATTAAAACTACAAGAATTAGAGAGGGCACTGCTTGGTGATAATGATGATGACGATGATGAGGAAGACATGTTGGGGACTACTCAAAGCATGGAAATTGACGCTGAGTGGGCTGATCCCATTCAGAATATGCTACTCCATGACTCACCAAAGGAGTCTTCGTCCTCAGATTCAAATCTCAGTAGCATCAGTAGCAACAAAGAAATATCACAAATCTCTCCTCGGACCCCCAAGCAATTGCTTTTTGAATGTGCTGGTGCACTTTCAGAAGGAAATGTAGGGGAAGCATCAACTATGATAAATAATCTCCGCCAGATGGTATCAATTCAGGGAGATCCTCCCCAACGAATTGCAGCCTATATGGTGGAAGGACTTGCAGCTCGCATGGCTTTTTCTGGTAAAGGTATTTACAAAGCTCTGAAATGCAAGGAACCTCCTTCTTCAGACCGTCTAGCAGCCATGCAGATACTCTTTGAAGTGTGCCCATGTTTTAAATTTGGATTTATTGCTGCAAATGGTGCAATTACAGAGGCAGTTAAAGATGAAAAGAAGGTTCATATAATAGATTTCGATATCAATCAAGGAAGCCAATACATAACTCTAATACAAACACTCGCTTCAAGGCCAGGTAAGCCACCCCATGTGAGATTGACTGGGGTTGATGATCCTGAGTCTGTCCAACGATCTGTAGGAGGTCTAAAGATCATAGGACAAAGACTGGAAAAGCTGGCAGAAGCACTGGGGTTGACATTTGAGTTTCGAGCAGTGGCATCAAGGACATCAATTGTCACCCCTTCCATGCTCAACTGTCGTCCTGGGGAAGCACTGGTGGTGAACTTTGCATTCCAGCTTCATCACATGCCTGATGAGAGTGTTTCAACAGTAAACGAACGTGACCAACTTCTCCGCATGGTTAAGAGCCTAAATCCAAAACTTGTAACAGTTGTGGAACAAGATGTGAACACTAACACTACACCCTTTTTCCCAAGATTTGTTGAAGCCTACAATTATTATTCTGCTGTTTTTGAGTCTCTAGATGCAACTCTTCCCAGAGAAAGTCAGGACAGGATGAATGTTGAAAGGCAGTGCTTAGCAAGGGACATTGTCAATATTGTTGCATGCGATGGAGAGGATAGGATAGAACGGTATGAAGTTGCTGGCAAATGGAGAGCAAGGATGGCAATGGCTGGCTTCACTTCGTCCGCAATGAGCGCACATGTAACTGACACAATTCGGAAACTCATTAAGCAGTATTGTGATAGGTACAAGATAAAGGAAGAAATGGGTGCACTTCATTTTGGGTGGGAAGACAAAAACTTGATTGTTGCTTCAGCATGGAGGTGACCAGGATAATACTTTTTATAAAGCGAGACTCGTTGTGGTAGCTGTAATGTAGTGTTTAGTTTACTTGTTTAGTATGTATGTTTAAGCGTGATCCAGATGTTTACTGACGTACAATATTTAGCTACAAGGAACTTTTATGCTATTCCAGTGCTTAACTATGCTTTTATGGCTTTTAATGCCATGGCTTCTGTTGGCGTAATTTTCCATTTCTTAGTACTGCCTCACCTTTCACCGATACTAAAATTTACACGCGTGATACTCAAAAAAGCTAAAACATCTTCACTTACTAACATTTTACATTCTAAATCTTAAAAAAACACATTGGACAGGTGAATGGAGGAAATAAGAAACAAAAGCGGTGAGGGGTCCCGGAGAACAAATATTCATCGACCAGCAAGCAGCAATTGATTCCCACTTTCTATATTCCAGTCCCCCTTCTCTCCCTAAAATGAGAGACAACATAAAGGACTAAGGACTGGCAAGCAACAAAATTACCCATATTTACATTCACAACCTCCACCATCAAATTGTGGAACTCACCCCAAGATATCAAGAATAAATTCAGTTCATTCATATACTCAATGCTTTACACCTACAAAACACACAGCTACTTCAGCTCGAGCCTGAACCTCTTCTAGGATTTCCACGATCTTCTCACGGCATATATTAGCTTCACTCTTCTCAGCAAGCATTCTCCTCAGTCTCCATGCAAGAGAATAAGTGAAAAACCATCAATTTTCATTCAAAATAAATAAAATTTATTTAATAAAGCATAAATGTAGTTTCATTCAAATTCGAAAGTTATGAAGATCATCTTATCCCATACAATAATAGGCTGTGTTCTCTCCTTGTCACTTCACTTTTTCGCTAGTAAGGGAACAGATTAACTCTCAATTTAATAATGTAAGCACAGCTTTCATATTATTTTTAAGTAAATTATAAAAGCAAAAGAACAGGACAAGGGCAAGCTTCTCGGCGCCCCTAATCTAGATGACTCTCAACAGTGGAAAGGATCAATATGGCAAAGAACGGATTGGTACTCCCCACTGAAAAAGAGGTATACTTAAAGTCATAGAAATAGCAAGTTTGCAACTTAATGTTCTAATACCTACTTTGTCAATCTAGACCACGGGAAATTTTGCCTCAGATCCCTTCTTGATGAATGTTAAATAATGTATCCAACAGTGAAAAGATAATCAAAGCTAAGATTAGATATACAAAGTCGACTTCCACCATCAAACAGAGAACAGATGTGTGACTTCAATGTTTTTGAAAAACTTTATTTTTCAAATGTAATGGCATTGCATGTTCAAATTAACAGCAAAATAATGTTGAGTTCTTAAAAGATACCTCATTCGTCAACCGAATCCTCATATGTCTAATTTCCTTGATAAGTTTCAATTTGTAACCATTATCAATGAGAGTCACGTTGGACTAGCAGGTTTGCTTCCGTTGACTCACATTGCTCACATGGAATATTAAAACGGTGTGACTTGACCCCAGATCATTAACTGATAATGAAAGATAATAAAATAATAAATGCCGCCTAGGCCAGAGGATGCCATTTTAAGCGTCTGCTACTCTGCCATTAATATCATAAATCTCTAACTCAATTGAGGCATCTATTCGAGTGCTAAAATGACATCATCTGGTCCAAGTGTGTCCTATCATTGTTTTTTTAAGTGAAAGTGGAAAACAGCAGTATATTTGGACACAGTGAGAGGACGCAAAAGGGCCATTCACATCTGAACTATAGTAAACTTCAAAGTGTATGTAAAAATGAACAGAAAGGCAGAATACTTTAATATGAAAAATGAAATACATATCTACCTGTGGACAATTGCTGTGTCTCCATGACCGGTGCAAATTATCAACATAGCATTATAGGGTAATGACCTATACAGACTATGAAGTCTAGCATCCATGCGAGCCAGAATTTCCTTCAGTTCAGTAGTTGCACTCAACTTGATGCCTTTACCTTTTGCAGTATTCTTCCGACAAGTAAGCAATGACATCATCTCTGCAAGTCTTCTATTCAAGATCTCTGAATCTTCAGCTTGTTTCTTGAAGTATGAATGTAATTCTGAAAACTGTGTCCAGACAAAATGTACCTTTTCATTCTTCACCTGAAACCAATAACACATGAAACACACTTGTAAGTGTGAAGCAAGAGAATAGTAGCAAATATAGCCTGCTACAACATTTACCTCCTTCGTGGTCTTTGCAAGTGCTTCATCATCACAAGTCACTGGAATTGCATGAGAGGACTCAGAGGCATATCGTTTTACTATGGATATATCATCAATCAAAGAGGCAGTTTTGCCAGACTCGCTCAAAACGGAAAGGAGCTTTTTCCGCATGAAGGATGGGGGGGAACCGAAGTCAGGTCCTATTTCAAAAGTGAAGTCAATAGCATGTCACAGCAGTTATACTGACAACAACAAAAATGACAAACCAAGTGAATCTAAGACAATGAAGGGACACAGAAAAATATAGATCTTCTATGAAGCCAGCTGTTCAAAAATCAAAATACTCCTTTCCCTGCACTTTCTAGTACAAACTAAAATGAACCAAAAGTCATAGAATAGTCCATCAAATGCATGGTACACATAATAAATTCCTCTATATAACCTAGGACTTCCTTCACCATAGAGCAGACAATATATCAACCTTCTTTACTTTCTTATTCTTCTTTATTATTAAAAAATAAATTTATTATAAATCACCCTAGTTCCTCTTTATATTTTCGTTTTTTCATAATGAAGAAATAAATAAATAAAGAGGACGATGCTACTCAAGACAATGGTAATAAAACAGCACATAATTAATGGAAAATGAAGTATATGCACCAATGGTAAAACAGTAAAATATAATTAGCAAAATAAATCACACAAAAAACAGATCCCTATCTCTCCATACACACGCGCAGACACACATATGTAATCCAATTTGATGAATGATATTAGCCCTCTATAGACTATACATGATCACTTCATAAATAGGCTACAGCAGAATTCTAGAGAATTCAATCTCATTATATCTGAATCAACATCTAATTTCAAAGATTAAATAATGGAACTGCATATGTCCTCAAAATATTCTACAATTTACATCGCAAATAATGCAACATCAAAATATGCAAAAGAATTACTTGCCATGTCTGATCTTTAATAGTGCCAATTCCATTGTTGCTCTAGCATCTTCAATGCTGTCATGTCCATTCCCTGATTGCTGTATTTCCCGCGAAAGAAATTTCTTAGCAAGAATCCGTAGAGCAGTTTTATGAGATGAACCTCGGGGATGTTTGTATAATACTGCCGTGTCGATGACCAAATCATGAGATATCTTCAGCGCTAACAAATCATTCTCCAAAGAATGCCCAACAAGGACAGTGTCTTTGTAAACCAGCTTTAGAAACTCTTCCTGAATATAGGAAGTAACTGAAAATAGATCAGCACAAAGAAAAAGTTTCAACTGATATGGATCAGCATTGTAACAGTAGTTTGCACCAATTAACTGAAATAAGAACAAGAAAGAACCAAGAAACCTCAAGTAACAGAACCTGAATGTCTCTCAGATTTGTAGTCACCCCATTTAGCATCTCAGGTGTTATACCACTAAATCTGCACAGTATACAATTATTATTCACTGCTGACAATTTTGATAAAGTCTGAGGGAAAAAAATAATATATGGAAAACCATCAATTCATATTCGTTTGGAATACCAGGTGATGTAACTATATACTTAGCTCTATAGGTTTTTTAACCCCCCCCCCCCCCCAATATTTTGCTATTGTTTTCTTTTCTTTCTTTTTCTTTTTATTGCTTTTTTTATTGTTTTGGCTTTGCCTACATTCCAAACCAGACTACAGAAGCCATAGATTAAAGATTATCATCAAAATTTCCCCTTTGCCCGAGGATTAGAGCTGTTAGAAACAAAAAAAAAGTCTTTTTTACTTTCTCTATTCCCAAAAAAAAAAATTTAATTCAATATAAGATAAAATCCTCCAAAACATACATATTTATCTTTGCCATGAAACAATAAATAATAAGCCTTGTTACAAGATATTACAATGAGGTGGGGTTCAGTCAAATCCCAAACTAAACCCCACTAAAAAGAGGGCAGAAAAAACAACAGCGCACCTGGTATTGTAATCAATAATAGAATTTGATGGTTTAACCAATTTATCTAACACAACCTGAAAGGATACAAGTTAAAGTAACACATGTTAGGAATTGCACAAGTAAATGTTCATAACTTTCATGAGTAGACCAACTCATTCAAGATGCAAAAAGGGTACTTCAAATTCGTGAAGTTTGTAATTGTGTAAAGAATAGACACCCAAGACAGAAGCCCTATGCAATTTTATGAATGTGAAATACTGACATGAAGCACATTCAAATGCTGAAAAAATATGCTACTGATATCCATGTGGAAATCATGACCAACATAAGAGAATCATGACAACAGATCCCTCAGAAAACAATTTCTTCAAAGTTCTACAAGCCTCCATAAGAAGTAAGAACAAGGGATTGAATGAAACAACAAGGTTCCATTCTCTTTAGAGAACTTCATCTCCCCACCCCCCTTCAAACATTGTTTTTCCTGCCCATGTCAATTTGCATACACTTTATTCGAAAGAAATATAAATAAACCAGACACTATTGTAAACAATTTGAAAAAGAGGGGGAAAAAAAGAGTGATAATAATAGAAAAAATTTGGAACCTAATGGTCATTCCTCCTTAAACCACTAACAGATGCATGTCTTTAGCAAAAGGGGAATCACAACAAAACTTCAGTGCATACCTGTCCTTTGACATCCACTAGGGTAGCTCTTGTAAGCTCAAAACCCTCACTCGTTATGCACTAACCAAAAAAGAAGATTGAACAAGATTACATAAGTACACCATCAAACTATCACAGAAGGCAAATTAAGAGGAGAAAAAAAAGAAATAAACATCACGTTCTTACATGTATTTGCAAGATGTCAGTACATTACTGTCTGCTTGTCTTAATATAGAATACAAATTTATGGTTGTATTCATTGAAAGCCCAATAAAACCTTTGTTAAAGAATAAACCAACAAAATAACATGTTACAATAAACCTTTGATAAGTTGATTCCTCTCCTGCTAAGATATTAAATTACACTAAACAAAGACCTTAAATTTCTTTTCCATGTTTTTTCTCCTCACAAATCAGGACCAGGAAAGAACTTCTAATTGCCAGATAAGTTGAAGCAGTTGACTCTTGACTGAATTACGACAATGGCATTACCTTGAATGAAAATGAAAGTTACCAGCCAGGTAAAAACTAAAATGAGCAAATTCAATTATCAAAATCTATTTAAATCTCAATCAAGAAGGGAATTAAAGATAAATAACATTATTTCAACCTTGAAATAAATGAGTTGAAGAAAAAAAAAGGCAAAATTGAAATTCTATGAGAGAAATAACTATAATTATCTCACAACATATCTCCAGATTTGAAAAGGTTGATAGAGTTTTCAGGCTTCTCTATTAAAAAGATAACAACATCAATTTGTTTTGCAGATTGGGAGATCCAAAGAAACTTCTATGTTCCCTCTAGGAATATGACACAAGAATCGCCAATTTATACATTTATATTTCTACTCTAGTGAGCAAATATTCTATAAGCTGAGGGAGAACCTCGATTTGAACCTGTTTCCATAATCAAAGAAACAAGGTGCCCTTCTATCTCTCACTGTCAAAATTTAGATAAGTTTATCAACATCCAGGAGTTCATTTCTTCATTAATAGTATTATCTTTAACCCAAAATTGTTATTGATTAACTTACCATCTCACAATCAAGTGCTAACATTTCATAAGGAGAAGATCCCAAAGCAGCAGGCAAAGTAGAAAGAAAACCTGTACCAAAAGGGGAAAAAGGTGTCAAGTTCATATAAACAAAAATAGAAGTCATACAAAATGAGCACATATAATTAGAGTAAAAGTCACCTGGCTGATTTAACAAATATCCATTCTCTTCTAGTTCTTTCACTGTAAGCGTATAATATGAAACAGGAAAAGGAATGTTTTTCGTAAGCTCCATAAAGGATAGACTATCTGTACCACCACCACTATTTTCTGCAAGAAGACAACACGTTTTCATGGCAGTGGCCTCTAACTTACAAAATTGCTTTAAAATGAGAATGATGCCATCATGTTAGAGACCAATGATGAACAGTTCTACAAAAGACACTCCATGTGGAAAAGCATATATTCCGTGGTGTCAAACACACTAGAAGCAGCAAAAAGTATATATATATATATATATTTAAAAGGTCATATTTAAAAATAGGTAAGGAGCATAGACCATTACAAGGCCTTCACTTGCTGACTTAACAGAAACTCCTATTTAAGAGTGAATGCGTGGTTTTTTTTTTGGGACAAAAGACTGTATATGTGCTATTGCACACATCATTCCCCAGCGTGAACATTCATGCATGATAGAAAGTATCAAAAGGCCACAAAAGCGAACTGAGCATTTAGAAAATACCAACTTTAATCCAAGTATCATAAAGAACTTGATCTATTTCCCCTACAATATTACAGATATTACAAAGCAGACAATTAAAATCAAGCCTGCTCCTAGGAAATCTGATTAGCATCCTTTTTCAACTCATACCAGTCAAAATTCATCAACAAACACAATAGTAGAACAGAAAGGATTCCAAAAGTCTAAACTTAAGGCTCATTCTTCTTCCTATTGCCATATGAAAACTCCTAGGATTGATTTATGGGGGAAAATACAGGTACATATTAACAATATGAGGACTTCCAACCGCAGAGATATGATTGAGAGAGGAATACAAAAGGGAAACTAAACAAGCAGGACAACTACACAGCACGTTAGATACATGCTTTATTAAAATTGTAGTCCTTTCTCCTCCCACACAACTTGACTAGAAATTCTCAGTAACTACATAAAACATCTAATTTTGCCTAGCTAATGGAAAATTTAATGATAATTAAAGACTGAAGACCTTGTTGAGATAACAGGGTAGATTTCTTCATAACTGAACTACTTTCATCCCTCTTTCTTTTCAGCTTGCATGTTAGGAGTGCATCTATCGTCTGCATTCCATCTGATACACAGCTAGCAAAAAACCAAAAAAGAAAAAGAAAAAGAAAAATTTAAGGCCTCCAGAGGAGCAATATTGTAAAAGAAATAGAAGGAAATACAGTTTATACTGACCTCAGAGCTAAGACTGCCCTCGGATTGCCACAGAATTTTTTGAAACTGGGGAGCATTTTAGACTGTGACAAGTACAGAGCCGCATCCAGGCCTGGCATATAAACCATAACCACTTTTGGAATAAGAGGTTTATTCTGCAAATCATGAGAGTGTTGCATAAGTAACACTTGCAAACAGACAAAAAAAAAGTATTTCTGCAAGCAGGCCAAGTTCAATTAGTTGGAATTTGGAACAAACGATTAATTGAGCTGCAACTGGTCTGTATGTGGGTGGGGAAGATATATCCCCAAACAGGCATTAAAAAAAATACAAATAAATAAATAAATTAAAACACACAAAATAAAACCTGGCTCTTCCTAGAACAACCCACAAAATGAACAAATCAGGAAAAATTGTGCTTGAAATGCAGACAAGAAAAAAAAAATCATGAGCTCTTGCACGAAACACAAGAATCAAGATGTCAAACAAAATTTCCAACCACACAATATGCTCTATTGAGAAAATTCATCATAGTTATACAATTACCAAAAAACAAATAGCCATAGGATACACACAGGTCTATGAAGCCTACATACAGCTGCACCAACATGATTTATGATATTAAATGCAATATCACCCCATCTTGTGCAATTGCATGTTTAGTTAGGGTCAATTAAGTTGGGGATTTTGTGGATTGCCAAAATCAAAACCACATGAAATTATTTGCCAAATTGTCAAAGTTGAAGAAGATTATTTTCAATTTGGCCTAAAATTTATACAGCCATATATTCTGTTGCCTATATATTTATTAAGAAAAGGAAAAGATGAAGAGAAACGTTGATCTTTACCTTAATAAAAACCCAGGATGGCATAAATCCTTCGGCTAGCACCCAAGTTACAAGTCCTTGAATGTCCTGTTTCATAACACAAACACCAGTCAGAACTTAGTTAATTTAATTCAAATTTTATGTCACATAGTGGTCATAAGAACCTACTTGAAGATTTAAAGTTGAATTAGCTTCTGGTGTCTTAAAAATAATGTCTGCCTTGCCCTGCAAATGCATAGCAGATTAAGCAAGTCCTGTTATGTCGACATCTGCTAAACAAAACCACACGAAGGATAACTAGAGCATCATAGACCAAATACATAGATACACCTTAAAGCGCAACTTAACAAGCCTACTACTTGTCATCTTGGGGGGAGAAGGGGCTTGTGCCTGCGAGTGGATTAGCAATGTAATATTTTTACATTTACAATGTAACTGTTTAGAAAGTATTTCACGATTCTCAACCCGGGAACAAACCAACATGAAGGTTGAGCAGACAACTCCCCAAACACACAAAAGGGCACAATTGATAAAGAACAGTCAACATTGGAAATGTTTAAACTTTTCTATCTAATTGAATTCCAACATGCAATACACAACTCCGACAACTCCGATAAACTTATCAAATGATTGGTTTTAGTTAACTTCCAAATTCCAAGTAGAATTTAAAAGTAGCCAAAGCTACAAGAGTCTCATATCTAACATCCAATTTGCATCATTTCAATCCAAACAAAAGCGCGAATTCCACTTCGAAAATAAAGAAATAATAAACCCAACAGT
Organism: Ceratonia siliqua; assembly: GCA_034509205.1. NCBI lineage: Eukaryota > Viridiplantae > Streptophyta > Magnoliopsida > Fabales > Fabaceae > Ceratonia > Ceratonia siliqua. The sequence goes on along the minus strand of JASKGM010000001.1, from coordinate 3,743,109 downwards.
ATCTAAGCGGGAAAAATAGAAGCGTTCTGATTACATAACAAGATAAATGCAAAAAGACGGAAACTTTACTTGAGGTCCATAGACATTGAAGAAAGTGCTGCATTTCTTATCACTGGCTGAACAATCTTCGTCACCACGCATGGCTTCGTTTTTATCCTCCGGGGATTGCATTCTCTCTCTCCCCAAGTAATAGATACTCAAGAGGCGAAACAACGTTCGTTCTCACAATTTCAAGATTATAAGGTAGAAACAATGGAAACAAGTTTATTAATAATCTGTATTTCGAAGAAGAAGAAAACCGAGGGAAGAGAATGAAGCTAAAATATTATGTTCTTGCACAATATGACATGAACTAGTTCGAAATCGTTAGGTCATGGTTTAACATATGGGCTCAACCTGAGGGCCTAAGCCCGAAATAGGCCCGAGCACCCGACCCGAAATAAAAACCCTGGACAAGTGGGTAGGCTTAGCTACAGTGGCAATTGAGATCGAGAAAGTACATAGCAAGTAGACAACTGCGCTGTGATTGGCAGATTGCTGGGAAGGAGAGAGAGTGTGTGTGGGAGATGTCGAGGACGCTGGCGCAGCCGATAGGACAGAAGAGGCTAACTAACGTGGCGGCGGTGCGTTTGAAGAAGCATGGGATGCGCTTCGAGATTGCCTGCTATCCAAACTCGGTCCTCTCTTCTCGTTCCGGCGTGTAAGGTTCTGAATCTATCTCGAAATTAACATTCATGCAAGTGATTATCGGTATTGCTATTTCGGGTGGATAATCATGGAAATTGGATTGATGCTGCCATTTTATTGCAGAATTAAAAGTTAGGCTTAACACATTTGGTACCTAGTTTGCAAGGCGTACGATCTTAGAAATATTAGAATCAGCCCCATAACACAAGTAAACCAAAATATTAAGACTTTTGAACTTTGGGTTTTTAATGCAAGTGTGTCCTTCGTCGGCATATCTAAGTCCAACAATTGCTTCTTAAATTCTCTGCATAGCCAAGCATGCTTGTATCAGGGGCCAAAGATATTACTTCTTACTGAAAATATTTGTCTTTGCATGCTTAAAGTAAAATTTTGCCGTAGTGCCTTTACATTTTTTTTTATTGCAAGTGTAATTTCACTCAACTACCTGAAAACTTGTGTTATTATTTTAAATCATTACAACTTGAAACAGGGAGAAAGACCTGGATGAAGTATTGCAGTCACATACTGTTTATTCAAATGTTTCAAAAGGAATTCTTGCAAAGTCTAAGGATTTGATTGCAGCCTTTGGGACAGATGATCAGTAAAAAATATGTCTGGAGGTCAGTAAACTAGAAAGTAGAAATCCATTTGAAGATGCATATGGTGTACTCATGAGATATATTTTAGATTGTTTCCTGTATGTCCCCCTCGTAGAATTTTTATTTTCTTTTTGAGATGCAGTGGTTGATTCACGTTTCATCTTTTCAGATTTTAAAGAAAGGAGAGCTTCAGGTTGCTGGGAAAGAGAGGGAATCTTTGCTATCAAGTCAGTTCCGGGATATTGCGACCATTGTTATGCAAAAGACATACAATCCTGCAACTCAACGCCCTTACACAGTCAATAAGATTGAATGACTGATGCAATTCATTTTACTGTTGATCCAAATAGCTGTTCAAAGAAGCAGGTCTCTTCTGTTTTTAGGTGTATCTACTAATTTAAATATGTGGTGAAATGGCAATCTGTCAAATTTTCTACAAGTATGCTTGTTAGATAAAAAAAAAAATTAGATGTCAATTTTCATGTTATTCTATAGTCATGCCAAAATTCACAGTTGGACTTGTCACAAATGATGATGATGATGATGATGATGATGGTAATGAATTTATCAATTTACTTTTTGTAGCCAATGATTTCATGAACAGTTAACTATCTATTCCTGATACTTCTTTTTTCTATTTCCAATTTAATGATCCAATGAGTTGGTCAGAAATATAATTTTTATTTGTCTGTAATAGTGGGTGATGGATCCCTCTTATTTTGTTATTTGCTACTCAAGTGTTGTTCTTGAAAATTGTTACACAGGCTCTAGAAGTTATTCAAGAGCTTCACTTCCCAATGAAACGGTGTCCATTAAGAATACGAGTTGCTGCTCCTGAGAATGAAATACTACCCTTCTAGAGAAGCTGGCTGCGTGGGAAGCAAGCATTATTTCCAGAGAAAGATCTGCTGGTCAGCTATCTGTTGTAAGTCTTTATTCCTCCTATTGTTGTACAGAAGTTTAATTCATTGTTTGATTCCAGTTTTAGTTCAGCTACATTGGTTATTCTGCTCGTTCACTCTTATCATGGTGCCCTTTCAAACTGAAAGTATCATCATGCTTGGTGGTTTAAGTAGTCCTTTCTCCTTAAAAAGTAGATTTGATCAAGATATACTTGTAAGTTGTAACATAATAGGTGGTTGAAACTGGGGCAGAAGACGTCGTTGGACCTATATGAGGAGTTGTTTGCTTTATTATGTTTTTTTAGTCTGTTATGTAGTTGGGTCTCTCATATCTGGGTCTGTTATATGTTCTGTTTATATGTGTCCTAGCTGGAAATATCCTAGCTTAGTGGGCATCCAGTTTGGCTGAGTGGTATCCACGCTGGCTAGTAGTCTAGGGCTTTTGTTTCGGTAGTGTAGGAAGGAAATCAGTTTAGCTTGTGTTGTGTTTTCACCTGAAATACAGAGCGACTCTGTATGTTCCTGGCAACAAAGGTTTGTGCGGCACCATCGATTGCTTCTGTTGTACTCAACTATCGTTTGCATCAGTAATATACTATTGTCTTGCATCAGAAACTGTTGTGTCAATAATCTAATTCCAGGAATGAATTGGTAGCTCTTTCATTTCCCCTGCCTTTTATTTTGTTATGGTTGTCTTAAATTTGAACCTGCTTTTATTAACAAGACTAGAAATGTGTTTGTTGCAGTTTGTTGATTATGTTGGATATTGCATGTGGCTACTGTTGCATATCAGCTAGACAGCTACCTTCAATTTGTAATATCAGGAAGAATATTAACATGCAGAATGTGCAGATTCCAGTTTCTTTAGACTTCCTTTCTTACCCCTACTCCACCGGGAAAAATAGGTTAATGAACAAGAAGTTATTAACATGTACAACTGTTCTGTTTTTCTTCCCTATCAATTGAACCTTGCATTTGCATTATGTCATTCAGGATGTGAGATCCACCATTGTATGACAATGTCGGAATTCTTCATTTGCTCTGCATCTATATGACTCTTCACTCCTGTACTCACTCTAAATCCTTAATTTCTGAAAATTTTGTTTTTTTCTTAGTTTCCACTTGCCAGGCCCTGTTTACAATGATTATGAGGATCCGCCTGCGCCATTGCCCAAAGAAACTTGTGATTCTGTGCTTGAACTGAATGAGAAATTGCAAAAGCGGACAATTTCTACTAAGAGTGGGCCCTCTGAGGGACGACAAAAGCAAAACAAGTGCAGCACACGTAATGTTTCTTTTCAAGACACTAAGCTGTATAGGGAACACCATAAGAGTGAGTGGCCCAAGCACGATATGAAGCGCAAGACCAGGCAACACTCCCTCCCCTTACTGAGGAAGAGTGCATGGCAGACATGGAATTGGGTGACTCGAAATCTGATTTGAAGGATTATTCATTTTAAGTTAAGAATCAGTGTTTAGGAGATTATACTGGTTAATCACAAATCACAATATACGGGGTACTATGTATACTTCTTAGGCCAATTTTGACAGGAAAGTCGAGTCATTGTAACAATTACTCGCAAGGAAATCCTCACCTTAAAATTATCTCAAGCATTCTGCAATGAAAATCACAAAGACTAATGTTTTCACTTCGGTTATCTTGTGGCCTGATACTCTGATAGTGAGCCATGTATGTTAACATCAAAATAGGAGTTGGTTTGCTTGATGAAGGATGAGTGTGATCTTAAAGAAAGGAAGCAGCTTGTCTCTCAATGTACTGTTTTATTGTATTTATTTTAATTAATCGACATACAGTCTTAGAAGATAGTGAAGGCAGCACTACTAGGCCCTGCAATTTAAGAGAATCGCCTATTTCATACTCTCGTCTTTATCATTCAGAAATTACATGTTCTACCACCATGAATATATAATCAATATCTTTTAGTAACCTTACACCCTAAGCTTTATATCAACAGCGACAAACCCATCACGAGATATGTAACTGTAAGAGAGAAAATAGTGAAAAGAGCATAATCACGGAATATTCACAAGACATCAAAACTGACGTACAGGATGTTTAATTGATGAAGTGCTTTCAGGAATATACTAAACCAAACTTTATTTTAGGAAGAAACAAATTTGTTTAGCCATGCCAAAATCAGCAAGCTTGATTTTGCCATTAGGTTATACTAATATGTTTGTTCCCTTGATATCCATCACATTAGACTCACTTTCGTAACAAGTACACACGGGCGGAGGGTGACATTTTTCAATGAGGGGATAAGAGAAAAAAATTGAACACATCTATAAAAATATATTAATCATATATAATAGAATTTTAAGATAATTAAATATAATATATAAACCAAAAGAAATTATTGATTATAAAGAATTATTTACAATTATTTTGTAAGAGGGTTGCATTGATTCAAATTTAATTATCATGGAGTCTATATTAAAACTAGTGGCAATTTATGTACATCACTCATATATATTATTTATTATTATTTATCATATATCATAATCATTATGATAAATTATTTTATAATATATTAATTATTAAAAAAATATGTAAAAATTATATACAAATAACATTACTCATATTACTATATCAAACCCATATAGGAAAAAAAGTAAATGTAATATGGTCTTACTATGCTATCATACTCTATGGATAGCTTTTTAATTTTTTATTGGTTTATTTATCGTTTAATTTTTTTGTAATTTATTTTAATAAATAATTAAAAAAATTTATGAAAAAAATCAAATAAGTAAAATCAAAAATCAAAAGAATTTGTTTACTTTTTTTTGTTTTATTTTACTTTATTTTAATTTATTTTTAAATATTTGTGTTATAATTTTTTAAAATTAATTTTAAAATAAAAATTATAAAAAATAAAATATTATTCTTAAAAGTATGATTACGTATAACGAGACTATATAATATCCACATTAAGTGTTCTCCCACTGTACCGCATAAAGCCATAAAGGGGAAGGGGGTATCTTTTATCACCCCACGGCCCACCATGGAATTTTGGGCTATAGTTAAAAGCACAAAATGCAACAATGCATCAGATGGGGGAAAAAGAAAAAACACAGCATATTTATTCCAAAGAAAAAACAGAGTATATTCAGTTTAATGTAAACTTCTTCAATAAGCTATATTTTTTTATTTTGTGATTTTAAAATTTTTTTTATTCTAATATAATATGAAGTTAAAAGAACTTTTTTATTATAAAAAATAGAAAAAACTTTTAATTAAATACTTAAAATCTTTTTTAAAAATAAACTTTTTAATTAAGGAGCTAAATTATCATATTTTTATATTTAAATAATAAATATTACATTACATTAATAAAATTTTAAAACCTTTGAAATCCCCCCACTCAACGACCCTCCGCCACTGAGTACAGTACACAAACAAGAAGCAGGAAGAAATATATACAATGCGAATGTGGGTGTCAAAGTGGAAGGGTAACCAAGAATGTGGGCATATTGATACTGATAATAAATTCCCAAGGTAGGTTCCTGCTGGACCATTCAGTGGCACAGCCATTAAGATCGTCTTTGGCTACACTGGACGAAAGGGGACACTAAGGAAAAAATCTATAAGATTAAGTGCTGCCCTTGCCCTTGCTACATCAGATAATTGGGATGCTATAACATTTCTTTCTCTATCAAGCATCTTGCTTGGAGCGCTCCGGCCAGAATTCCAAGTTCAGATACGGTGGCTGCTATTAAGTAAAGGATATGCTCTCATCATCATCCGTTTATTCGTTGTTTGAAAAAACAAGATATCAATTGAAAGTTTGATGTCACTTCTCAGAACATATCCAATTTAGCTCCTAACTCTAATTCCCTCTCTAAGAATGGGCACCAACTGGCCTCAAGAAATGATATAGATATATGGATGGATATTTAAGATTTTTTATCAATAAGGAACTGGTGGGTCCAGACAAAAGGAAGAGCACTATGACGTATTCTATGCATTTGAATAAATGCCATACCAGAGACTGTTGATTTGGTTGCGGCCTCTTATTCCTACACCCTGTACAAGAGAAGACGATGATTATACAGATTTAAGGCTTGGAACAGAGTTGTCACTTTAAGTACTTACTTAATACTCAACATAAAAATCATTATTCTTCTTCATGAAAGCATGTCTTTCAATAATTTATAATTTCTGGCTTGCCAACAGATTTATTCTGATCATTCAATCGTTGGTGATATTTAAGAGGACAGTGAGTTCCATTTACAACCTCAAGAAAACATCATTTCTAGCATAGGTTTTGTTGAAGGTTTTCTTAAATAATTATTTAAAACTATGTATTTTCTTTTTTGTCTTTTTATTATTAATATGAGAATTGGTATTTTTAACAATTCTATACTAGAATTTTACAAGAAAAGAAAATGAGAATTTAAAAAAAAAAAAAAACTTTACTCAACTAAATTATTGATATTTCTGGTGCTGAAATGACATCCACATGAATTTCAGCCTTCTTAGCACCTCACAATCGTCTGACGATATCCACTTACGGAAATATTGCGGAATCGAGTAAATAGAAAACCAGGACAGAAGCCTATCCAAAAGGCAAGGAAGCCTGCATTGCCTTCTCAACAATCTCAGTAAGTTCTTAAACTGTAAGTAGAATTACAACCTAAACGGAAAACACAGAACCAGCATGGCCCTGGAGAACTGCTTACGAGTCACTACAATAGGTATGGCCAGACCCCAATGCCTTCATCCATTTTCTTCAAGGGAAAAGCTTGTTTTCCCAAATTACGGAGGATTCAAGAAATCCATGTTCAAATCAACTGTATCGAACCCATCTCTTAACTCTACCGCTGGCAACTACAGAAAATCCCGTTTCATCTGCAATGCTCGTGAAGCGGTAAATGAAGGTAGCTCACCAACTCTGCTGCTTGCTACGTTTCACTTATTTTTTTCCCACTAGAAAACTTCCTTCTTTGACATGGTTTTTCAGTTCAACTGTCCATCAATATGGAACGCAGAGGTATAGAACCAGATAGTATATTGTAGTATTGGAACCCGCTTGATTTTTAATCACAAGCTCAAAATTTAAATTAGAACATGATTTTGTAGCTGGATTTAGACCTCATTTTTGTATTATATTAGTGGCTAGTTAAATTTCACATTCACTGGCAGGGAAACATTCAGGAATGTCTTCGTAGTTGTTGACCTCACATTAGCATTTTGCAGCCAAATATTTGCTTGAATGAGATAATAGATTGGCTTTCCCCCACCAAACACCGGGTGGGTTGAAAGTCGCTCAGGACTGTCGTATTACTTTCTTGCTTATACTGATCTCTGACCAGCAGTTATAATAACCTTGCTTATACTGGTAATATGCAAATGCTCAAATTTTGCAGTTCGAGTAGTGACAGATTCTACCTGGAATAACCTTGTTATAGCAAGTGAAACCCCAGTACTGGTGGAGTTTTGGGCACCATGGTGTGGTCCGTGCAGGATGATAGCCCCTGTTATTGATGAATTAGCAAAAGAATATGCTGGTAAAATTGCATGCTATAAGCTTAACACCGATGACTGTCCTAACATACCCACACAATACGGAATCAGGAGCATACCAACAGTTCTATTCTTCAAGAATGGTGAGAAAAAAGAAAGTGTAATTGGTGCGGTTCCCAAGTCCACCTTGTCCGCAACAGTTGAGAAGTATGTAGATATTTAAAGTGAGAGATGAGAAATTAAGGGTATGCTTTACGGTGGCAAAGATGAAAGGATTGGAATGGAAATGAGAATAGATACATTGCTAATTCTCATTTTCTTCCACTTTTTCCATCCCATAAAAGCTAATGTTGGTTTATAAGGATCATTATTCCTTTAAGGATTCCACACATTAATGATACTTCGTAATTTGTACCCCATGTATTTTCTTTACAATTTGTACGGTTGCATCAGATAAACTCAGGATCGAAGAATATTCAGTCTAATCTCCTCTTTTCTTTACTCTTGTTCCTTCTTGGTTCTTCTATCAGAATTTAGTTTTGAATTTTATTCGCGTAACTCATCTAAATGTCACAACAAATTGACTTTTTACACCGATGCTCCAATTTCCGGAGGGCAAAACATTAAATAAAACGACCCCCCATTCACATTTCTGAATCACATGCAATAGCTCCCAAAACCTTTCCTTCATGGTATTTCTGGCTCAAAGGTTCAGAAGGAAATATAGTCTCCCTAAAGAATGGAGTTTAACACACTTAAGAAACCTCTCGGTTGAATGAAATGGTACAAGAATTGAAGCACAGGAAATAACTGGAAAAACAGCGACTTTATTCAACATGCAGAAATTTACTGCTTCCTTCCGCAATGTAGCCCAATAACCAGCTGCTGATTGTAGCCCAAAAACTCACCACTTGTGTATGTGCATGTCTATATATATATATATATATATATATTGTTAGAAAGGTATTTGTAGTTTTAGAGAGCTTGAACACTAGGTTAAGAGACATGTGTGAATACCTAACCCTAGTGAGCTAGGCTTGCAATTGTGTATTACTGTACTGGACATAGTTTCTATACACATAAGGAACATGACAAATTGAGTCAGTAATCTCGTTTTCATCTCTCTTTCCACTTACTATTATTTTCTGATTCTGATTTCAGAGCCATAGGATTCTGATTCTGAATTAGAGCTCTTCCTCTTAGGATTCTGTAAAAACAAAAACAAAAACCTACCAGAAGGTGCTTTTGACTCCAGTGTAGCCTCCCCTAGTGTAAATCGACGAAGATGGAGTCTGGATGTGGTAATTTTGGGTCATTCCTCCTAGAGCGCTGAAATTGCGCAACTACTGTATAGCTACGATTTTGGGGTGTTTCTAGCCGCAACTAGAGTTGTGTTTAAGAAGGCCTAGAGGTTTTCTCTTCGTGGAGAGTTGTTTTTGAGTGTGTTTTGATCCATTTTTCAGCAACTGAATATGAAACAGAGGACTTAAGATACATAGTTTATTGATTTGGTAAGCTATAGGGTATCTTTTGATGAGGTAATTATGCGATTCGAGACTTTTTTTTTCTTTGATTTGATGCGTTTTCTAGTTTATTTTCACTTTAATGGACTTGTTCTTTGAATATTATTACTAGTTGCATGTTTTTTGGGCCACATGGGTTAGTTGTTCTGGTTGGGTGAAGTGTTAGAGTGTTTTCTAATTGAAGGAGAAGGGTTTTCAAGTATTGTGGTGATAGAATATGGTTGAAGATTCTAGTGAAGTGTCAACAACCTCATCTGACACTACCATGAGTAAGAAAATAGTGATAACAATGCGTATGAGTCCAGATAAATTCGCTCGCTACACCCAATTTCAGGCACACAAGGCATAGGCCCCTCATCCACTACTACTCTTGTTGTCAGGTAACCCAGTTGCTTACTTTACCCCTTCTTCTTGTAATTAGGTCATTGATTTAGGTGCAATTGACCATATGACTGCAAATACATGTATCCTTTCTTTTTTTCAATCTTCTTCTGATATGCCTCATGTTACTCTTATTAATGGATTGTCTTCTTCTATCTTTGGCAATGGACATGCTTCTCTCACACCATCACTTTCTTTAGAATATGTTATGTGCTTATCACAGTTTTCCTTTAATCTATTATCTGTTAATAAAATTATTCATGCTCTTCGTTGTAATGTACAATTTTTTCCTCATTATTGTTTGTTTCAGGATCTTGAGACAAAGCATATTATTAGTAAAGGATGCAAGTCCAATGGATTGTATGTTCTGGAAGACATAATGCTTCTATACCTCAGTTGGTTGCTTGCTCTAGTAGTTTGTCTCGGTTTTAGCTTCATTGTCGTTTAGGTCATCATTCCTTGGCTACCTTGAAGGAATTGTGTTCTAATTTAAGATCTATTTCTGATTTCAATTGTGAGTTATGTCAACTTGCCAAACATCATACTTATCGTCCTCGAGTTAATAATAAACGAGCTGCATCCCTCTTTGAGATTGTTTAATTTGATGTTTGGGGTCTGTGTCCTATTACTTCTATGTCTAGTTTTCAGTATTTGTTACTTTTTTTTATGATTAATCTCGTACTACTGGACTTTATTTACACAGTGATAATGCTAAAGAATACTTTTCTACTGATTGCACTTCCTATATGATTACACATGACAGTATACATTAGTCCTCTTGTTACTTCCTAGCAAAATAGGGGTAGCTGAATGAAAGAATAAGCACTTAATAGAAGTTGCTAGAGCTCTTATGTTTTATATAAAAGTCTCTAAACATTTTTTGGCTGATGCAGTTTCTATAGCTTGTTATTTGATTAATCGCATGCCATCTTCTGTTTTTTAGGGCAAAATTCCACATGCTCTTCTCTTTCTCTTCAGATCTCTCTTTTCTTATGCTTAGTTTGGAAGATTCGGTCAGGTGGTTTTACAATTTGGGTTACAATAGAGCTACTTTGATAATTTAGATTTCTATTGGAAATCTAATAAATGATGTATTTTCTTAGTGGTGTATGTGGATGATATAGTGATTACAGGTGGTGATAAAGCGGATAATTGATGATCTTAAGGTGTTCCTCCAAACTCAATTTCAAACAAAGGATCTCAATCATTTGAAATACTTTTTTGAAATTGAAGTTGCTAGGAGTAAGAAATGTATCTTCTTCTCACAAAGGAAGTATACCTTAGACTTATTTAAGAAAACATGAATGATAGGGGCTAAACCATGTGAAAGCCCAATGATCCCTAGCACAAAGCTCACAACTAAAAATGGGGATGTCTTTCAAGATGTTGAGAGATATCGAATATTAGTTGGGAAGTTCAATTATCTTATAATGACTGGTTCGGATATTTGCCTTTCTAGCAAGTGTCATTAGTCGATTTATGTCATATCCAAGGACCACTCACTGGGAAGCAGTTATGCATATACTCAAATATCTAAAGGGAGCCCTCAGGCGTGGTATATTATATGAAAATCATGGGCAATGCGATGTAGAGGATTTTTCTTATGCAGATTGTGCTAGTTCTCCAATAAACAGACGCTCAACATTTGATTATTGTTTCTTTGTGGGAATTAATCTAGTTTCATAAAAAAATAAAAAGTAAAATGTGATCACTTAGTTAAGTGTCGAATCAGAATATCATTTTATGGCCTAAACAACTTATGAATTGATGTGAGTACAATATATATTTGATGAGATCAATTATAAAGGAATGAGCCTTATAAAACTTTGGTGTGATAATCAAACAGCTATTCATATTACTATGTTATATGAAATGACAAAACACATTGAGACCAATTGTCACATCTTAGTAGTGTATGTGAATAATATAATGATTATACATTTAAACTTCTCTTTACTTCACATTAAAGACTAGAGAATAATAACTAACATATATCTTTACAAAAACTCCCCATAGTAATATAATTGAATACATCTGTAACAAACTAGATAAGTCTAATATATATGTTCTAACTTAAAGAAAAATGTTAGAAAGATATTTGTAGTGTTAGAGAACTTGACGATAAGTTAAAAGACATGTGAATGCCTAATCCTAATGGACTAAGCTTGCAATTGTATACTAATGTACTTAACCTAATTTCTCAGTTACAAATAAACACATAAGAAACCTGACAAATTGAGTCAGTAATCTCATTCTCTCATCTCTCTTTCTCACTTACTATTATTTTCTACATATATCAAGGATAAGTTTGTGAAAGCCATGAAGATAGGAGAAAAAATAAAAAGTTACATTTGAATTCACAAGAAAATCACCCCCATCAGCCACACAACCAGCCAACAGATTTTCATTTTTACATAGAAAATAACAGATTAGTAGAGGCAGGCCCAGACCCTAGACCCTATAATTATCTGATTGCGGTCTGCCATCATGAGGGGGCCCAAGGCAATTCTACCATGCTCGCGCTGCACAAGCAGCTGTCAAGAACCAGAACACCCATACGATCTGCAATGTCTCTCATGGTTCTTTCCAATCATATTGTAGATTGTTAAAACCATTTACTGCTCCGAACCCACTAAGTAGTTGGTTTGACAAATCCTGCGGATGATTCATAGCCTGGTCTCGAGCGATTGATGCCATTCCACCCCTCCCGTTCATGACGGAGTTATTTCCTATTGCAGCTCGGATTCCATTGACCACGGATTGACCAAGTCCACCACCCATTGTACCATATCCACCAACCCCAACACCTGAATTACTGTTCACAGCCCCATTGCCGACCAGGCAGTTGCCACTGTTGAGACCTGTATTGGTACCCACTGGTAGAATCCCATTTACATTCTTGACGTCATTTCCAAGAGAACCAACACCTACCATTCCACCAGTGCCATTAATCTGGGTGGACATCATCATCTCATGTAAGATTTTTTGGACTGAACTCTGAGCATCACTGGGGTCAGCTTCACCAGAAAGAGAAGGCTGCTGCTGTTGCATGGAAATATTAGCTTGTGAATTCGATGTATTCATGTGAGTGGCAGCTGCTAAAGCAGAATGAGATGTTTGTGGGGGGTTGTTAGATGAAGATGGTGTTGGTGATTGAAAGGGGGATGGGTTTGGTTGTGCCGGTGGCACTGTACTGGAAGAGCCTGGGGATGGAATCTGAACAGAACTACCTCCATATGGACTGCTGGCATTGTTCATAGAATTTTGCTGTCTAGAATTCATAGAGTTTTGGTGGAGAAGCCCAACAATGGTGCTTGCGGTGGTTGACGCAGAAGCTGAATTAACACAATTATTTACACTAGCCATACCATTGTTAGAGGCTATTTGCACAGCAGCAGCTTGTACTGAGTTTTGATCACTATTTGAGTTACGGGCCACCATTTGCTGTTGCTGTTGTTGCTGCTGTAATTGATTTTCAGGCTGTTGAGCTTGACTATGAAGTCCAGATGAACCACTTGTTCTCCGAGGGAATTTGGCCAAGCTCTCTGAGATAAAGCAAGAATAAAGACATTAATCATGGCCATTCAATTATCCGAATAAAGAGAGATCACACAGAATTGATAGCCCACTTAACAAAAAAAATAGTAAAGAAGAATCAGTATGTAAGCTTATAGTATTTTTAAAAAGAGAGAGATCAATGCAACTTTGGTTGCCCACTTAATCAATGTCATTACACAATAAACGGTTCCATACTAGGACACAAGCACAACATAGAACAATTTCGCTTCTCAAGCAACTTTGGGCAACTTCCACCAGCCTTTGACCTTAAACCCGCCCATTACTGACTTTCCCACCTTCAAACATCTGATTATTTACTATAAAAATTCTCGCCAAAGCATTCTTGACCTTCCAAACAGAAATTGGGGTATTTTAATCTTCACAAATGACATTGACAATAGACCAAAAGGGCTTTTGGCCACAAACCCACTATTTAGGCTTGAAACAGGACAACTGATGAACTAGGTTGCAATTTCTGTAACCCATTGAGAGAGCTTACAGCACTAATGCTCTTTTTTTATTGCTGTGCCAAGAAATCAGACCCTAGGGATAATATCCAAAGAACATTAAGTTATAAGAACATTAGGATATTTTCTTCTCTCTATTAACTATAAAAACATAAGTCCACAAATAAATTTAATTTGCACACTCGACTAGGTTTAATTCCATCTCCATTAACCCTTCAAATGTACACTTCTTTCAAACTTCATACTCCATCAACAACCTAAATCCCCAATATCCTAATAACAGTGATTTTAGGATAACAGTCACTTAAACAGATATAGAGCTAGTTGCACCAACTTAAGTCTCCAAACCAATTCTTAAAAGAGATTAAGAGAATGTAAACAATCTTCAAACAATGTAGCTTCAAGTCAATATCTGGCCACATATACAGAAATTACTTTTCACTTGGCTGTCCACCTAAAAGCTTTTAGCAATAATTCTTAGTGGTTCTCTCTCCATCCTGTGTCTCAGTAAGAAATGGTTAGACTATATGCTGCTGCATTTGATGGAGTGCTAAATTCTCCAACCAAAATATAAAACATTCCAGAGGAGTGGTAACAGTCATAACAATCAAAATTTGGCAGATAAAAATAAAAACTAGAGCACTTTATTCCCAGAATGAGAAAAATGAAAATAAAATTTAATCTACTGCTGACCATAGCATGAAGTACACTAGTAGAGAAGAAACATACTCCAGAGGCCTCCGAATGTACTCAAATATAACAAATTTATGTCAACAAGCAGAAACAACTTTTCCAGAATTGATTCCATTACCAAGCATGTCTTAGAAAATGTTGGATGAGAAGTTTCCAAATATCACCCACCAAATGGGACAACACTTTTTATTAGAATTAATGTGACAGATGTCCAAAAAAATTATAAATTAATATAAAATGTATTAATTAAGGATTTTAACTTCTACTAAATAATAAATAGTGCTCCATTTAGGACAGGTAATGAACATTGCAAATAAGTATGGGATTGAGTAATATAACAACTAATGCCCTTTCAATACAACATGATACTATTTTGACAACCACCTTCATATCCATATTTACAAATCTATAATTAATCATAAGTGGTCAAAACTTACCCATAGGTCCAATCTTTGTGTCTCTGCTGTAATCTATCAAGTCTTTCATACTATTTACCACTTCAGATATCTGTAACATATCCAAGAAAAAAGAGAAACACAAAGTTTCTCAAGTTAACTCAGCAGACCCTACTCAACAAAGTTCATTGGCAATCATACTCAAGATAAATTCTTAATTTTTCTAACCAATTTATCATTTGCTCTTCTATAAATTCCGCATCCATGGCAAGAGAGAATTTTTCATTTACTCTTTTAGGTCAAATGACAAGTTGTGTAAAGAATAGAAGCCCTTGACAACCTCTATCTCAAAACAAAAATGCAGAACACTAAATTTTAAATTAAAGAATTCTCAGCAAGCATTACTGGTCCCAAGGTCTATCTATTGCAGAAGGGGAGTAGAACCTATTACATACATTGATTCAGAAAATAAAAACTAGAATATAACTGGAAAATAGAATAATTGCTAGCTTACAATCACATTACGGAAGACACGCATTGAACCAAGTAAGGATCCCCCATTCAAAACAACCACATGGTAGCCAGTAGCAAGCGTGGTCAGTTCAATAATTTCCCCAAAATAGCATTTTAACAGGCAGGGTCATGATGGTGCCAAGAAAGACACAGAAACTCAGGAAATGAAAGTGGTAAATACTAATGGTAAAAATTTCTGTATCACGCGGAATAATAAAAGGAAATCATGCATATTACCCAGAAATATGTAGAATAAATAGAAATGAGTAAGGGACGTTATTAACAGCTGGTCTAGGAAAGATTTGAATGCAAGTTTTAAACTCAATGAATGGAGAAAACCATAAAATCAAGGCTTCAATGATGCCATTGATCCTTACAAGAAAAGCATTTCATCCAACATTTGTTGTGGTTCTTATCAAGTATAAACGAGAGAAAAAAAATGCGTACTGAGGAAAATAATTAACAAAAAGTGATTTTCCGATGCAATCTTAATCAAAAGATAATAATATCAGTTGCAGGAAGATTGATTATAATGATCAAATTGAATTCTAACGAGCTGTAAAATTATATAAATCAGATGTGCATCAATTAGTCATATCATGCTAACTTGAGCATTAAAACAGAGTCTATTTTTAATACACTCCCTACAAATACGAAAGTAGCTCAATAGCTGAACGCTGAATCCAGACCCATTGTAAATCCATCATTCTCTTGAAGTACAAAAGTAACAAAGAGCATTCAATTTTCTAGGCTTTAGATTGTGCCTCAAGGAATGGAACATTACCTGAAGACACCGCACATATCTCTTTGTATATCCTAAATCATTAACTAATGGCACTTCTAAAGCTTTTGCCAACTGCCGGGCTGATGCAACAAACCTGAAAAAGAAAACATAAATTATGAGAAGACAAACAGAAACTTACCATAAACAAGAAAACTTCAAAAAGAGTTGGACCAAAAACAGATCAAGAGAAGTGCACTAAACTGTTGACACATCCAACAAGAAAATATTATTGTGTTTAGAAACAGCATATGGTTGTATCAGCATGCAACTTACATCCCCCCAAATGTCATGAGATCTACATGCAACACACCATTATTCCTAACAACAGGAATGCCCTGAATCTAGCACTTCCGTCACACCCCAAAGGAAAAACTCAGTTGCAAATTGAACTAGCAAAATGTACAAATCAACATTTTCAAGTACACATACAATAACGGGAGAGCATAGAAGAATTATTTTAGTATTTAAATTTAATACAACAAAAATAAGACAAATATTAGTACCATTTCCTGTTAATCAAGAGTACAAAGGATATATAGACTGCAACATTTGAATATGTATCACATAATCCAAGGCCTTTTTCTTTTTGTTACAAATTGTAAATAAGATTTTATTAGAAACCACTCTGAACAGGCTGGTAAACAGGGACAGGATGTATACAAAAGGATCCACCAGGGTAAACCAAAAAGGAACAAAAAGAGAAAGAAACAAATTGCAGACTACATCAGACTAAAGGAGATAAACACAAGCTGCACAATTAAAAATCTACATATGAAATTTCTACTCGAAAGGAAAATAAGACAGGGCCTGTGTCATAGTCTCAGTAGGAGAAAGTTATAAAACAACCAGCTTATACAATCTTAGTCTCAGTAGGAGAAAGTTATAAAACAACCAGCTTATACAATCTTCAAACTCTAGAGAAGGCTTTAAGCAGCAGCAAATTTCACAGGTATAGCTATAAAATACATCACCACAATTAAATAATTATATTAAACAAGTTCAACAGCTGAAAATCAACATATAGAAAGCACAGCAAAAACGACTCACATATTGCAATTACTTTGCAAATCCGGAACAGATAAATTAGGTGTAGCATTTTGAGTAAAAGCCTGGTATTTTTGAGCAGCAGCTCCAATCTGACTAACCTGAATAATAAAGAAAAAAATAAGATTAAAAACCGTACTATGGAAACAACACTCTAAATATATATTGTATTAGCAATCATTACTCCATCAACACCTCTACCATGTTAGTACTAAAAATTCATTAACGGAGTGGTGCTTGGCAAACATCTTGCCAAGTAATAATCTTAACACTTATAAATTTATAATTGTCAGAAACAAACATATCAAATCTAACTTTGAATAAAGGGTATGTGCCATCAATTATTTAATCAGTAACCTGAGGTATTAACAGTCTTCTTGGGATAAGCTCTTCATGACGTCGAGCACAAAATTCCCAAGAGCATATCTGCAATAAACAAGAGAATGTCAACTAACTTTTTTGGACAAATAAAAAGAAGAATGTCAAAAAAATATGCCCAAGCATTGTAGAGTTGAAAGCTGAAAGTTATAATTTCTAGTGATAACCTTCAGGTCCGGAGAGAAAACTATCCGAAGTTGTCCATCACGAACAACACGAAGTTGCTCAAAAACACTTTCTTGTATTGCTTTTGCATAATCCAGAACAATCTGACCAGAGGAATTATGATATTCGCGAGGCATGTCAACATAAAGTAGCTCTTCTAAAGTACCACTTTCATACTTTATTTTGAAAAGCCTGGGAAGAACCTCAACAGTTGCTTCTGAAAATGCACCAAATAGTTAATTAGACAAAAATGAGAATGCAGCAGCACAGCATACTTTTACATTACCCACAAATCAACAGTTAGTTAAAATGTCAACATTCAGACAGTGGAAAACTAAACATAAACTGGACAAAGAAATGCTGAAAAGATAAACCCAAAAAAAAAAAAACTTACCAAATCCGCGGCCAGGTTTGCGGTTACATATTTCACAGTGCCATACATCCTGAAAAGTTTTCAATAATAGCCATCTTAGTTTTAACTAATGCTTAGCATTGAGCAAAGCTGCTCCCTCAATCCCATCTTAGTTTATAGCAACATTCAAGGAAAAAGCTTCCTGAGAAATAACAATGGTTATGACAACAACTAAATGAAATGCCAATAACTGAGTGCAGTACAATGGACTTCATTCAATAATCAAGATACTAACTCAGATGAGGTTATCCAGCCCTTAGAAATAGTATAGAACGATTTCTCTAGTAGCAGACCTGAGGAAAAACTCCGGTTGTTTGTCTACCACTGCCATACATAGAAACACACCACTTCTTTTTGGCATTAGGAGCAAAATACTCGGCAACAAACTTCCTCCAGAACTCAATGTTGTTATCCTACATAAAATCAAGAGCAAACACATTTTAATAAGACAGAAGGTATACATAAAATAAGTCAGGAGACACAATAATTCTTACTTCAGGTCTATGCTGTTGCTGATACATGTAATGTGTCAACCGCCTAGCACACATTCCAGGTTCATATACTGGTTTTACAGGAGTCCTTATAGGCATATTCTGCTGTTGAAACTGCTGTGGTAGTTGGGGCCGTTGCTGAGGCATTGCCTTTAAGAGTTGCTGCTGGTGTTGTAATTGCAAAAGTCTCTGTTGGTGCAATAGATTAATCTGAGCAGCAGCAGCAGCCTGAGAGGATTGCCTTGACATGTGGAGGAATTGCTGCTGTTGTTGTTGCTGTTGCTGCTGTTGTTGCTGTTGCTGTTGCTGCTGATGCAAAAATAATGACTGATCAGAATGCTGAGGCTCCATTTTTACTGGAGGCAAACTTCTCATTGTTTGAATTTGTGGAGGTTCCAATTTCACCGAAGCAAGATTCCTTATTGATTGCAACTGCTGCTGCTGTCCAAGTTGATCGTTGTTTACCTGGGGCTCTAACTTAACTGGTCCGATGCCAGCTATCCCTCCTCGAATTGATTGAAAATGTTGCTGCTGTTGTTGCTGAGAGTTAAGAGGTGCTGAGAACTGTTGCATTGACTGCTGACTATGTTGGAAATTTTGAGATTCAAGTTGTTGTGTATGCTGTTGATCTGGCAACAGCTGGTTACCAGAAGGATTTGAAAATTGTTGATCCTGACCTTGACCAGATGAACCAGGGTTCACCATATTCGATTGTACAAAAGAGGATGAAGTATTATTGAAGCTCATCCCATTGCCAACACTGGAAAGAGGATCTGTTTTACCTCCAGCATCAACACCTCCACGCTGGTTACTTCCAGGACCAGAGAGCCCAGAATTTGGAACCCCATTTGGGAAAGACTGATTCAGTAGGGAAGATACATTGGACATATTTCCTAACATGTTCATGTTGTTAAACTGAGTACGTGGTGACACAAGCGAAGGGAAAGAAGTCTGTGATGGCATAGGACCCCCTTGCGCTCCCAAAATTCCGGAATTTGATCTCAAAAGGGAGGGTGAGACAGACTGGGCACCACCAATCGGAGTGGGTGGCCCCGGAGGTACCATCTTTTCAATACTGAGGTCTTCACACAATCACCTAAGCAGAACAACTAAGTATAAACACATGAGTTCAAAAAACTATAATTACACAACAGCTTGTAAGAAACTGGGTATACGGCTCCACCCAGACAGTATTTCAACCCAAAATTCCAGGCTATAAGCTTTAGAGGCTTTAGTGTGCGCCAAGAAAAATGGATAAGAATTGTTCCAGAGCCTGTGGTGTTGAGTTTTACCAAGTGCAAGCCATAAAACTAATAAAACCAAAACCAAGTAACAATCTTTGATTCTGAACATTACAATCGCGCTGGCTCCGTTAAATAAGCAACCTTCAAATGGCTTTCGCATGAATCTCTGTACAATACATGACTTTTCAGATCCAATTCATCAACCATTGCACAAGAGGCTAGCCAAAAAAACCAATAAAAGTTCATTATGAGAACGATATTTAAATAGTAATATTATCACGCTAATAAACAAAGCCTCTAGAAAAATACGGAATCATATTGAATCAAATAAAAGAGCCCATATCCCAACAGAAAAGCTATAAAACCCACAACGTACAAACAAGCCCGGCTAGCAGTTTGAAATTAGCTTCTTTCTGACAAGTCTAAGCTCAATTTCAAACTCACAACCCCAAACAGAAGTATTAAAAAACGTAAGATGGAAACTTCATCAAACTAAAACACAGTTGCCGAAGAAGTCGAGCAAAAAGAATAGGAAGTCATTAAAAAATTATTGGTAAAAGGCCTCGATCGAGTCCTAGCTCGAGCGAATCAACGATCCAGAGCTCAAATGAGCAAAATGGAGCACGTTAATTGAAAGTAAAGGAAACAGAGTTGAAAGGGTCAGAGTGGTAGACTAGCAAGGACTCACCAGGAGTTGAAATTGAACAGAAAAAGTCTCCCAGAACTGGGAAGAATAGAATCAAGGGCGCCACTGGGAACTGATAAAAGAACTGACAGCTAACAAAAGCTTTGAATTTTGACTCAGATTTTCCTTCACTTGGAATAGTAGTTAACATATGAGTTGAGCTTCTCTAGGGTTTCAGAGCGTATGCCCCTGGGGGTTCTCAATCTCAGTAAACGCCCTGTTCCTCTGTGTGGTTTTAGAGAGAGAAAATAGAGAGAGAGGCGAAAAAAGGAGTGAGAGAGGAGTGAGTCCTAGCGGACGTCAAAATTGTATTCGATCCGATTGAATTTTCTTCATTCTTTCGCTTTCTTCTCTCGCTCTGTCTCTGATATGAAGTCAAATGCTGCATCTTCAATTCTAGTCGCCTCTGTAATGCACATGCAGTCATGCACCACCACCATCATACATAATCATGTTATGAATATATGTATATATATCATCTCCCTTCCAGTCCTCCACCGCCCACCATCAAGCACATCAATTTTAGGTTACGAATATGTCCTTGTATTTCGCTCTATTTACCGAGTTACCACAATTTTGAGGCTTCTCGTCATAAATTTGACTCATAGTCAATTATATTTATGAGACTAAGTTACCGTCCTAAATTTATATTTTATTTTTATTTAATTTATTATTTTTAATTTTTTTATTAATTTTTTTGTTTATATTATTTATTAATTTTTTATTTACAGTGATTTTTTTAAATTTTTTTAAAATGATTTTATATTTTTTTTTGAATTTTTTTATTTTTTTAAATATATGATTTTTTAAAAAAATTTTTAAAAATTTTTTTGATTGTTTTTATTATTTTTTTAAATTTTTTAAAAATTTATCATTAGTTTATAATTATAAAAAAATTTTTAATTTTAAAAAACTAGTAAAACTTATTTTTAAAAAATTTTATAGTTACTTTACAGTCATATATACAGCCACATTTGTGACTGTAAAGTAGTAAGACCCTATATTTATACCCCCATTAACTATGTATTTGTAAATTTTATTTGTATTAGTAGGTTTGAGCATTTGATTAATATTTTTTATTTTGGGTTTGGGTAAAATAAAATAAAATAAAATATTATTTATTTTTATTTAAATAATAGTTTTTTAACTTTTTATTTCTTATATATAAATATTTAATGTCTAGAATTGTCAAGAATGACAAATGTTAAATCATATGATTATAATATTAAATTGAGATAATTATTAGTAACTACATATTTATGATATTGTGATATAACAATAAATACTTAATTCATATTACATATTTAAAATGGTAATGAATATTAATGTCAATTCATATTATTTTTAATATATTTTAAAATAATATTTATTATTTTTGTATTTGACAATTTAGAATTATAAGTATTTAATATTATTTGAGATTTTTTTTATTTATATAAGTAGATTTTTGATAAATAAACATGCAAAAAAATTGTTAGGATTAAATATTTTTAAATAAATAAATATAGGTATAAAGATTTGGAGATTACATGAAAAGGGAAATCTATTTTTCAATTTATTACTCAAAAGATATGAATCTGAAAATAATTCTAATATTTTATATGAATTCCTGGATGAGGAATATAATAATTAATACTTATTACCATATCATACTCTAATCCAAGTATCATACTAATTCCAAGGCAAATTAGTAGTTTCACAAATAAAAACTTTAGGCTAAACTAAATTGCACCATTATTTAGATAACCTAATCAATTGGCGTAGCACAAATGCTCAAGGGTTATGTTCAGCCTATAAATATCTTTCCCTTATGTATGAGGATACTTTTTTACAAGATTTATTGCTTTCCCATTCTCAGTTAGGATAAAACCTAATTTAAGCATCGGAGCACGGGTCTAGCACCCTAGCTTTGAGTCCATTGCTTATTTTCAACAGGTGACTCATAAACCGACCTGGCTTATAGACTAACTTGACCTGTCTACCCAACCTAACAGTCGGATCAAACATCCGTCTCTAACATAAGCATCGACATTTGGTGCAATCTGTAGGGAACTTGTTCTTTGGAATTTTCTCAATCCCTCAACCAATTCTATGTTCAACCTTATGGACGTATTTGCCCCCTCCGGAAACACCTCACCTGCTCAGGGAATTCCACCAGGTAATTATGGATGTATACGCTTTCGACCCTAACAGGTAATTGTTAGCACCAAAACAGGCCATCCCTTTTTGTTTCCAAGGAATTCCACTTCCTCAAACATACCAAGAGTCTAACCCCAAATAGATACCCTATGACTCCTCATGTAGAAGATAGAAGCTTTCGAGCAAGAGGGAGCAGCTGAGAAGGCTGAGTTGAAGGACCTCAAAAAAAAAAAAAAGCAAAAAGAAAACATGGTCGAATCCTAAGCTTTCCCTAATTTGGCCAACCCATAAGCAACGAACTTCCCCATCTTGGCAAAGTCCATATACGGACCTCCGCTACACCATCAAACAGCCGATGTAAATAGCTAAACTGAAAACGCCCTGTCATATTACTGCCTTTACCCGAACAGTCGTGGCCCCCTAACCGCTCAACATTCCAGAAGAATATCCTTTCACCTAGCATATAATATATTATCCTCTTCCACGTTACTTCAAGCAACCACAACTCGAGTCGTATGATATATCCATCGACCCTAGGGAGCGTATAAAGAACTATAGCATGGTCATGATGTTAAATGGCTTAGGAGAGGAACTCAAATATAGGGCCTTCCTAACAACATTAAGGAAAGCAGCTCTCCAGTGGTTCTGCTTCTGCATCCTTCCTCCAAACTCTGTTACAAACTTTGGCGATATTACGAGACTCTTCGTAACCCGCTTTTCAGTAAGCATCACTTATCAAAGGTCATCTGCCATCCTGTCAACCCTTAGGCAAAAAGAAAGAAAACCCTTGAATGATTACATCCAATGATTCAACGCTCTCTCCCTTCAAGTCCGTAATTTGGGTGACCCAATGGCAATCCATGCCTTTGAAGCCGACCTCCAACTCAGGTTTTTCCAAGAAAGATTAACCCTATATCCACCTACAAGTTTGATTGAGCTCCTAACTCGGGCAGCTAAATAAGTAAACCTAGAAGAAATCTTGAAAATGTCCTAACCAAGAGCCCATACCTCCAAATATAAGAAACCATACCAAGATAAAAGGGAGCATAGGAGGGAAAGATCCCTTATCCGACCCTGCTTCAATACATACACTCCATTAAACCAACCCAGAACCCGAATACTAGAAGAAATTTGCCAAACCAAACTCACGGTCTTTCCTAGCCTAAAACTAATTATAAGAGCAAAAAAAGAAAAGTACTGTGCTTTTTACTAAGTAAGAAGTAACGACACTGACAATTGCAGACACTTGCAAAATCTTATAGAATACCTTATGCGAAAATGACACCTTCAAAAGTTTCAAGCCGACCTCTCATCCGTAAGAGATTAAGAAATTTTTGGCAGACGAAAATCCCCTGTTGGGATAGATCCTCCAACATCAGCCACGTCAATAGAGTTGATCACTAAACGAGGTAGCAACCAATCAGGACTCCCAAAGAAATGCGGCCAGGGTTATCAATATAATCTCATGTGGATTAACAAGAAAAGAACTTTCTCGGGCATATAGAAAGAGACATCAAAGGGTTATTGGGAACAAGTGGCATGAAACTCTTCACCTAATCACCAAAAAGCACAGGCTGGACCCCATCATCAACTTCTTCGAAAATGATTACGGCACCTTTGAAGAGACCACAATGATTCCATGGTCATAAGCAACTTTGTAGCCAACTTTGAAGTTAAAAAAGTCCCAGTGGATCAAGAAAGCTCAGCAAATGTACTCTTCTTCAACACATTTCTTAAGTTCAATCTCCCCAACACAACCTCATCGTTTACCTGGGAACTTTAGTTGGTTTCTTTGGCACTCATGTAGAAGTTAAAGGCACAATTAATGTAAGGGTGACTCTAAAGGAATACCCTAACCTATAATATCTGGTTGTCGATTGCCCTACGGCCTATAATATCATCATTGGCTGGCCATCTTTGAACCAAGTCCACATCATACTTTCCACCAGGCACCTATTACTCAAATTCCCTACGAAAAGAGAAAATGTAGGCTCAGTCAAGGTTTAGGGTTTGCCATAGCACCAATCTAAGCACGGACCACCAGAAATTGGATTGAGGAAAGACAACTACAGCTTCCACAAGCCAGACCTCTATACAAAAGCTTAACTCATGGAAATAACAAGACGATCGCCACATACCCGAGGGAGATCTGCTGGCAATCCAAGCCGGTTAAGCTCCCGAGCAAGTGGTCCAAGTGGGGTCAAACATTCCCCTTGTAAAACTCCAAAAGCTAGCAAAACTATTCAAAGAAAATTTTGACCTGTTCGCATGAAAAACATCTTATATGCTAAGTATAGACCCTAACTTTATATGTCATAAACTAATAATTACTGTAGGGGCAAAATCAGTGAAGCAAAATAAATGAACTTTTGGTCCTGAATGATAAGCTGCCATTTAAGAAGAAATCCTTAAGCTTATGGAGGCAGGGTTCATCAGAAAGGTTACATACACAACATGGTTATCCAACATGGTCCGAATAAAGAAGTCCAACGGGAAGTGGCGTATGTGCGTAGACTTCATCAACCTAAACAAGGCCTGTCCAAAAGATTAATGCTCACTCCTGAATATAGACAAAATAATCGACAATGCTTCAAGTTACAAACTTCTAAGCTTCATGTTGCTTACTCGAGCTATAGCCAAATTTGGATGTACCCTAACGACGAAGACAAGACAGCCTTTATCATGAAAAAAGCAACATACTACTACAAAGTTATGCCATTTGAGTTGAATAATGATGATGCTACTTATCAACGCTTAATGAACAAATTCCTCAAGAACCAAATATGAAGAAATGTGGAAGTATGCGTCGATGATATGCGGGTCAAGTCCCAAACAGAAGAGAGTTACTTAGCTATCCTAGCTGAAACATTCACTGAGCCAAGGAGACATAACATGCGGCTAAACCCGACCAAGTGCGTATTTAGCGTGGAAGCAAGCAAATTCCTCGACTTTATGTTAATTCATCAAGGAATAGAGGCCGATTCAGAAAAATGTGACGCAATTATCAAAATGAAACCTCTCAAGTCAATCAAAGAAGTACAAAAGCAAATAGAGAGGATCATCGCACTCACCCGCTTTATGTCCAAATCAGCAGATCGAGCTCAACCTCCTTCCAAATATCAAAAAAGGTAAAAAACTTATAGTGGACCCTAGAATGCCAACAAGCCTTTGATCAACTCAAAGAATACTTAGCCACAACCCAATCCTATCCAAACCAATAACAGACAAAATCCTTTACATCTACCATGCTTCATTCGAACATGTCGTCAGCTCTAACTTTACTTCCAGAACCACTAAATAACAGTTAGAACCAATGTTATGAAAACCAGGCCAGTTTAATCGAGAACCGGACCACTGGCTAGTCCGATAGACCCTTTTAAGTGGTTTTTCTAAAAAAAACAAGGGATG
Source organism: Ceratonia siliqua (assembly GCA_034509205.1). Taxonomy (NCBI): domain Eukaryota; kingdom Viridiplantae; phylum Streptophyta; class Magnoliopsida; order Fabales; family Fabaceae; genus Ceratonia; species Ceratonia siliqua. The sequence continues at coordinate 3,717,153 of JASKGM010000001.1, read as the reverse complement.
CAAGTCAGATAGAGGGATTAGAGGAAGAATAAGAAAAAAAAAAACTGAAAAGGAAGAAGAAGAAGAAGAAGAGAAATCAAAATAATGAGTTATAACATCTTATAGAGTCACACCACCGCATCTACAGAGAATGCCACTAAACCCAGCAACTCCACCGTCATCTACGCTGCAACCCACGACGAAGCATCAACAGATTAAGCTACTACTGAGGAAAAGAAAATTGAACGGCGCCACTTCTTCTGAGATCTATTTGGACAAAAGAGAAATTAGGGTAAAAGGCATATCTCCTTTTCCAAATGAACGGTAGAGATAGTATTGGAATATGAAATGTATATGTGGCACAAAGGGGTATACTTCTCAAGATGATATAAAAGCCAAAAAGTTAATGAAAAAAGTTAATGCCAAAATTCTGAAAACGTGTCTCCCAATTGCTTGACCTCAAGTGATAAATATTTAATAATATTTTTGTAACTTGACAATTTAAAAAAAAGGTTAGTTATTTAAAAAAATGAGAATTTATAACCTGATAATATCATTTTGTATCCATTCCATTTTAATTAGCATTTTCTACATCATAATTAGTATAATTATTGTAAAAAAATATTTATTAAAATATTAATGTTTATTAAAATCTTAATAATTTTTTTATTTTAATTAATTATTAATTATATATATAATATATAAATTAAAAAAATTATTTAATTTAAATTCGGTTTGACAACGGTTCGACCTCGATCAAACTAGTGACCCATGACTTACTGACCTCACGGGTTTAATGACCAGTGACCCATGACTTACTAACATGGTAGCAGGACTCCGCCTTGCCAAAAAACCCATGACTTACTAACATGGAAGGTCCCGGTGAGATAATTGTTGAACAATCTCTCCAATTTGATTTCCCAACCTCTAATAACCAAGCGGAGTACGAGGCACTGGTAGCAGGACTCCGCCTTGCCAAAAAACTCATAGCCAACAGCATAAAAGTATTAAGCAATTCACAACTCATTACCAACTAAGTAAAAGAAAATTACTAGGCAAATGACCCACAAATGGCCAAGTATATTGAGAAAGTAAAAACTCTTATGTCCAACTTAAAATAATTTGAAATCCACCATATCCTAAGAAACGAAAACACCTGAGTCAACCTACTCTCCAAGCTAGCTAATAGCAAAAACCCAAGAAGTAACCAAACTGTGATTCAAGAAACACTAGCTAACCCCAGCATCTAATTCGGAAACTTTAACACCAACAACTAACCTTCAAAATGGATTACCACAATCAAACATTACATAAAAACAAGAAATTTGTTAATCGACAAAGCTGAGGCTCAGAAGTTGCAAAAAACAACCAATGCATACTGCTCGATAAGAGAAATACTCTATAAACTAGGATACTACATACCCTTACTCAAATACCTCTCCATAGAGGAAGCCTAATACGTTCTTCAAGAGATACATGAGAGCATATGCGGATATCACATCGGAGCTAGTGATGGAAACATTATGAATAGGGTACTAATGGTTGACCCTAAAGAGTGAAGAAACCGAGTTTGTTAAGAGATGTGACAAATGTCAAAGATTCTCCCATCGCCGCACAGCACCTCCTGCCGATCTTCATACGACAGTCGAACCTTGGCCATTTTGTATATGGGGTCTTGACCCGCTAGGTCCCCTTCTAAAAGGGACCGGCAATAGGAAATTCCTCATAGCAGCTATAGATTACTTTTCCAAATGGATCGAAGCTGAACGTTTAGCCACCATAACTGCCAAGCTAGCAACAAAATTTGTTCAAACTTTCATTGTATGTATGTTTAACGTCCTATACACAATAACTACTGACAACGGAACCTAGTTTGCAGATGCAGGATTCAAAGAATTTTGTGTCAACCTTAACATTCAATTAAACTTCACATCGATAGAACATCCTCAAGTAAATAGGTAGGTAGAAGCCACAAATTGAGTAATTTTGGAGGGAATAAAAAAGAGATTAGAATAGACCAAGTGAGAGTAGACAGAATAACTCCCATGGGTACTCTGGTCATATAAAATGACCTCACAAACATCGATAAGAGAGTCACCCTACAAATTGACCTAAGGAGCAGAAGCGATGATTCTTGTGGAAATCGAAGAACCAAGCCTTGGATTGAAGCACCATGAGCCTGAGAATAACAACGAACAGTTAGAATGTAATAAACCTCAAACAACATGAAATTAAATGATTTTGCTCGCTAATGCCATCCTAAATGACCAAAGTTCTTCCAAAAAAAAAAGGGAATACCAACCTAAATGACCAAAGTCTTTTAAAAAAAGGGAGAATGTCGACCTAAATGACCAAAGTCCTTCAAAAAAATGATCAATATTTACCTAAATGACTAAAGTCTTTCCACAAAAAAAGGGTCAACGCTAACTTAAATGACCAAAGTACTTAAAAAACAAGGGGTAAATGTCAACCTAAATGACTAAAGTCCTTAATTATGGCCAATGTTAACTGAAAAAACCAAAGTATTTAAAAAAAGAAAAGCCAATGACTGCTTAAAGGAAAATCTTTAAAAAAACGATCAATGTCTACCTAAAGGAAAATCCTTCCAAAAAATGGCCTTTTAAAAGCCGACCACGCAAAAAATTAATAATCAAGGCCCTTTGAAAGCCGACCATACAAATAAAAGAACTAATAAGACAAACCAAGGCAAATCCGATTACAACAAAAACCAATGAAAAGTCAAAATAAACCAAATTCCATTATAATTTAGCTACCTACTCCGAAGACAAATCAACATCATTCTCGAACTTTGAAACTAGAAACGACAGTCTTGAACTGGCTCTACAAGCTCGCCGTCCCTCACCATCTTCGAAGGATCTAAGTTGTTAAGAGGAAAGGCAGGACTAAACAACTTGACTTGATCACGACACAGCTCAAAACCCTTGGTAAAAGCTATCAGATAATTTGAGCCAATCTTCTTTTCGGCACATTCCTCATCTTCCCCTTAAATCCCATGCACATCTTAAATAACGGGTAACCTTAGCTAAATTAGCATTCAAAGCCTCCACCCTCTTCTCCGATGCCGTCAAGCTCCCCTTTACCTCCTGGACTTCTTTTTCACGCTCAACCACATGAACCTAATCAACAGCTACCTCTCCTAGCTCCTTATAACTTCCACGAGCATTTCCCTTAAATAAAAAATCTCACCTTAAAACATATGCCCTTGTTAACAAAGCCACTCACACGCTTCTCCAATTCCCAGGCCACTACTAAACCCCAGACATGATTAATGACAACATACCTGTTAAGAGCAAACCTTAGAAGCAATGACCCAAAAAAATTGGTATTTCCACTTCTTAGCAGATTCCTTAAGAGGTTTCACTAGAGCTTGTTGTGACCTGGCCGCAAGATATAAGAACCCTATACCCCAGCTAGGATATTTCAATAGGAAGAAATAGAAAAATACATCAACCTAAGGATTAACTTCAAGAAGATCGCAAAGGCACTGAAACCCTTGCAAGAACCCTCAACCATCAGAATGAAGTTCGGTAGGGCCAATATTCACAGGCGTAAAAAACTCTATTTCAAACCTGAATAGAGGCAAGGTGGCATCGACCTTTCAATGAAATAGAAATTAAAAACGAAGAACCTATTTTTACAACTACAATCACAAACTAGTGCCCCATCAGGACAAACCTCTATATTAAATGAAGTATTTGCCTAATTTACGACTGACAAATGTTCTTTCAACGACAATATAAGATCTGAACCAAAACATGAGTAACGAGATCGAATATCTTTGCTCTCCTAATCAAACAAAGATCCATCGCCTGCCTCTTTGCCAGAAACTCCAACTTCCTCTCCAGGAGAGTCATCGAAAGGAAATGACCTTGAGTTCGGTATTTTCGACCTTTTCTCCTCCAACATAGACCAGCTAAAAATAAATGTTTTAACCAAGTGATTAGTCTGAACTTCACTAGAGAATGGCAAGCATCTAGCAATTCGAGCGACGACCTCGACCAAACTCGATTTGACAGCCCATAAAAAAGGATAAGGGAATAACTAACTCATATCAACTAACCCGAACAACATAGAAAACAGATCGAAAAAAGATACTCACCTCAGTAAGTAAAGAAAACCCACCAAAGCACAAACACATAAAATTTCCAAACTGCGCACTATAGAATAGTTGATAGCGAAAACAGAAACCACGACAACACCTTCCTATTTATAGGAAGCCTAAAAGAGAGTAAACGACCAGAATCCAACATATCCAAAGGTCAAAAATGAAAGAATAGAGGTTCAGGAAGTATAAAAGTCATTTCAAGCATGTTCCAACAGCTCATAGTAAGAGATCCAACAGCTCATAGCAAGAAATCCAACGGCTAAGATCGAGGCATCTTATAAACCAAAAACCAAACACCATGAACACAAGCCCAAAAACCTTCAACCTCAACCAAACTGCCTCTTTTTAACCAAAGCATTATGGTCCGACCTCATTTTTTAGGGGCAAGTGTAGATAACCTAATCAGCTAGCCTAGCACAAACTAATTGGATTAGAGGTCTATCAAATAGACCAAAGGGCTACTGGCTAGCCTATACATACCTTTCCCTCAAGTATGAGGACACTTTTTTGCAAAACTTATTGCTTTTTCATTTTCAACTCGGACAAATCCTAACTTGAGCGTCAGAGCACGGGGTCAAGCACCCTAACTTTAAGCCCATTGCTTGTTTTCGACAGGTGACTCATAAATCGACCTGACTTATAGACTGACGTAACTTATAGACCAACTTGACCTGTCTACCCAACCTAATAGTCAGACCAAACGCACGTCCAAACACAGGCATCGACACCTTTCTTTTTTTCTAAACCGTCCCTTTACAATTTGCATACTACTCTACAATGATATTAGATTTGGAATGATATTTAAGGTTGAAAGTTATGAATTTGAATTTTAATCAAAATCTTCAAGTTTATAATTTAGTAATATTAAAATTATTTTTAAAATTAAAGAGTGAGTTCAATTTCAATCGAGATTAAATTAATCAATAATTTTAATAAGAATAAAATGAATCAAAAATTATAGCTAATTGAATGAAAACACATGCCTTATATGGATTAAATTTATATAAATTATATTGATAAAAATTATATAAATTATAAATATACAAAAGAGAATTAAATGAATAAAAAATAAAATTATATTGAAACATATGTAACTTTATCAAACTTAATGCATGGCTCTAACTCTATATTATATTTATTTATTTGAAATGTGTATTTCTATCTAGATATACTAAAATAAAATAATTTTTATTGCTTATAAAATAAATTGAATCCTATTTTGATATATTTATTTAAATGATTTTTTTATTATATAAAACTTTTTTTACTTAATTAATAAAGATATAATAATATTTTATTATATTGATTAAATATGTTATATAACAAGAATATAATTTCATTTAGATATTTTTTAGATATTGCATTACAAAATAATACTTAAATAAAAAAAATTATCTTTAATATCTTAACAATGTTTAAAAATTTAACAGAATGCACAAGCAAAACATTTGACCGCCTTCCCGCATGGTATTAAATAAAAGTCAACATACTAATGAAATTAAGCTATAGGAGATTATATTAACTATCCCTATGTCTTCAACCTATAACCTGAAATTATGCGAAAGCATTGTGTCTAACAGTTTAGACATACAAAATAACATAAACATAAAGAGTATTGAGTCTTACAGACTGATTTATAAAGAGTTTCACAAAATAACATAAACAGCAATGAGCAAGAATTCGGTCAGCAGCATGACTGGTTATTTTCGACCATTCGTGGTCGTCCGCATGCTTATGGACGGCCACAATAGTTTTGGCAAAAAATATACGCATATGGACGGTCATGATTGGGATATGACCAAATCCGGATCCCCCAACAATACTTGAATCTGATCATTTTTCCTTCTTGAAAATTTTCTTCAATCTGGTGCTTGAAAGTTCACCACGAATAATATCAGATGGTTCATCTATGAATTTTGCTTTCCTTGTGCTTAACCCCTTAGCAGGAGTTACAAAGTCCACTGCATCAAGTGTTTATCATTCTCACAGGAGACAGACTCAACATCCTACAATTCAGAACCCTAACATATTTAAGAATGACATGAGTATACTATCATTCTTCTAGAACATTATAATAACTCTTAAGAAAGTATATATGATATTGCAAATACAATATTTCTTTTGTTCCAGAATAATTGTTCTATACCTTCAAGCTCTCCAATGCATCTGGGGTCTGCAAAACTTCATCAGCAACCTATTCATGATTTGTAAGCAAAGGTAAAAGTAGCAAATACACAAAAATAACAAAACCATACTATTGGGTTTATCTAAAAACAGTTTATTAACTAATTACCTCAACCTCGTGTGGACAAGTAATTACCAATAACAGTTGGATTACAAGTCATTCTAGTCACCATAAACATAGTTCAATAACTTATAAGAGTGTCCTTTCAACTTTTAACTTAAATATAAATTGCTTCCCCAAAAAATCATCAAGCTTCTGAGTCTCCACATTCCTGCATGTATCACTTCACTGTCAAAGCTATACCAATATAAAAAAAAAAAAAAAAAGAATTAGCAAAAGGAAAAAAACATACAGCATACACACCGTCCCTTAGGTCACGAGCAGAACAATTTAGAAATTGTGAAGCCTCACAATCAAAAACAACAAATGCTACACTGCCCGTGTCATGTAGCACAAGTAACTGATTCTTGTACCTATAATAAGAAACACTATATAAATACCATGAACAATGGTATATCTATCTAGAAAATAATAACAAACAAAAAAACCACTTTATCAAAACCTTGGAATAACAGCATTGACAATTTTGCTGGCATTTCTCATGGAAAAAACCATTCCCATTTGGAACAACTTTCTTTGTAAGAATTGTAATACCAACCATGATCCATCTCCAAGCTTAAGACCGTTGCAATTGTAACACACCATATCCTATGCACATGTTCATAAAAATATGATTACCATTTGAAAGATACGAAATATAAGGGTGCGTTTGGTTTGCAGAAACATTTTCTGTTTTTATTTCTTGAAAATGATTTTCATTTTCAAATTTTAGAAAACATGTTTGGTTTTTATTTTCATTTCTTGTTTTCAAAAAATAAAAATTATGAAAACATATTTGGTTTGTAATGCTAAATATTGTTTCAAGAAAATAAAAACTAATTTTTCTATTATTTTCTTCTTGTCACTCATTTTTCTACTATTTATGAAATTATCATCGCATTTTCATTGTTTTCAACTCAATTATGATATTGTCACCGTGTTTTCAAAATCATTGTTTTCAGTTTTCAAAACTTTTAACAGAAACACTGAAAATAACTTTTTGTTGTTTTCAAATTTTTATGAAATTTAAAAAACATTTTCAAGAAAACATTTCCTAAATTTATAACCAAACATGTTTTTACTCTTATTTCCTGTTTTCAATGAAAATGAAAACAGAAAACACCCAAACCAAACACACCCTAATTAATGCAGGAAAAAATGGAAACATACGGAGGAGAGACTCTTCGGAATAACAAAAAAGGCAAACAGGAATGTGATGAATTTAAGTATGTCAAGTAGACAGTCAGAAATACATATCATCTGCAAAAACAAAACAGACAAATGAACAACCAACAGCTATAACAAATAGAAATATCAAGTGTGGCATGTTCCATAAGAAAAAGCTTATAGAAAACATAAAGGAAAAAAAAAGAAGCACAAGTATTGTTTTGAAGTAATAAAACTATATACAAAATAGAATGACACAATCCACCAAAATCAAAGCACAATATGGAAAATACAGGAAACAACACAAAAAGGAAGTCCAGTCACTTAACATAATTACAAATGAACAACCAAGGGACATAACAAATAAGAGTATCTAGTTGGTAAGTTGCATAAGAAGAAGCCTATAGTAAACACGGAAAAGAAAAAAAGAAGCGGAAGGATTGTTTTGAAGTAATAAACATACAGATCAGAAATAAAATGGCACAAGCAACCAAAATGAGATCACAATATGGAACAAATGACCAGTAACTTAACATAATTATGAATTCACATAATCTTCACAGACCACAAAAATAAGTACACTTACATCAGTACATTCCCTAATCTCATCGATGGACTAGACAACGACATTGTCGTTTGGGTAGAAATCTGACTCAGATCTTGAGAGTAACAAAATGTCATCTGTTTTAATCCTGTATGAAATTTTGTCACTTTATCTGAACATAAGAAATAAATAAATACTATTGAATGGAATAATGGGAAGGAAAATAAAATAAAACTGTATAAGGAGTACATTACTTGCTTATAAAGGAGGTAACTTCTGGAACCCAAGGGTTGATAAGAATCCCGGTTGCATAAAGAGAGTTGGATAACTTCCTGTCTCTGAGTACATGAGAGTAATGGACATGGATTATTCTGAAGTGAAAAAAAGACATATACATATAATATCACATACTAGCGTAGTCCTTTATCTTGAACCACTACTGAATCAAGATCATAGGTCCACCAACATAAGACTCCAAGGAGTCAGCAAACTTGCCCCATAATGTGCAGTTAAGCTTGTTATGGCTGAGTGAATGGAATTTTTCATCATCTTTTACCTCACAATAAGTATGTATTATCTAAAAGACAGCAAAGATAAAAAGTCTAAGAATGTACTCTAAATCCTCTAGCTCAATGACAAGTCTCTTAACTAGTCCCACCATGACTATTCTCCTCCAATTCACCAACTCCACAAAGTTTACCAATAACGTCTAGGTTGTCAAAGAAGGAAAGTATAAATGCGAGAACGTATAAAAAAATAATTACAAATATGTAATATATGAGAGTTCAGAGTTTTAGTCTACAGACCAACCAAGACATTCTCATAAGCAATCCTCATTGAAATATTTGTGAATGGAACAAAATCAAACCCATAAAAAGGGATTTCAGGGTCCTCATCTGTTTTACATACTGTAGTAGAATACTGAAAATTAACGTTAAAGGAATGCCTACAGCTTCTATATGAACCAGTGCGCTTTCCCACACAAAACTGGCTAATGATATAAACATCACCCTCTCGAAGTTGATCCTTAAACTTAGGAACAAAAGGCTGCTTAATAGTGGCATGTATAGATGCATTCTGCCAGATAAATGGATATTTAAAGGGAACATGACAACAGATAAATGAATAATAAAAAAGAGAGAACCAAAACATTTTATCATATCTGAAAGGGTGGTTGTAATGGAACAAGAAACATAATATAGCAAATAGGAACGATGCAAATGTAAAAAAAATGAGAGAGAAAAAAGAAGAAGACGAATTATGAAAAAGAAAACTAATGGAAAGCCCAAAGGGAACACACACACAAAAATGGAGTAAAGAAATGAAAAGTATTTAAAAGATAAATAAACCGGCAAGAACATGAACCCAAATATGGAATATATAATGAAACAAATAACAGCATGAGAGGACAGTATCAGTATGGATATAAAAAAAGAGAAACATGGATCAGATAGGTTAGCATATATTGCTAGGACAGATACAAATGCGAATCATCCACAAATTCAAAAAGGAAAATAGAAATACACTCACAAATAGGGTAACAAATGCAAAACCGACAGATATAACAAATAAAAACCACAAATTGCATAATATGCAGAATAAAAACCAAAATCAGGGCCTAATATGGAAAAAAACCCAACAGACTACTAATACCGAGTTCAACCAACAAATACAACTCCTTCTGCATCAAAGGAAAGAGGGTTATATAGACATACCTCCACCAAAGTAAGACGAAGAGCAAAACCGACGGAGGACTCAGAGAAGTGAGCGTCTGAAGAAATAATCGCATACTGACAATGAGGTTACATGAAGCAAACAACACGGATGGATTGGGGAAGGAAGTAGCATTTTATTTTATTTTTAAATTTTTAAATTTTTATTTTAAAAAATAAAAAATTTTCGTAATAAAAATATTTAAAAATAAATCAAAAATAAAATAAAATAATTCTTTTACCTCTTTTTACTTTTTTAATTATTTATTCTTAAATAAAAATTATAAAAAATAATAAGTAGTATATAACAAAAGCCAAAATTAATTAGAATTTTATAAAAAAATCTAAAGCTCCACGTGGCAGCCCCATGATGCAGGTGGAATTCCTTTTAATTTTAGATAATAGATTTAATCTTCATAAATTTTATAAAATATTTTTTAATCATTAATTTATCAGTTATCACGTAATAAAAAAGAGATTAAATAAATAATAATTATTAACTATAAACTTTATTAAAAATTTATAAAGGTTATCTTCCGGAAAAAAAAGTATTTTTCATAAAGAATATGACACACCAGTGACAGCCCTACATACCACGCGCACCTCCCAATCCTGTTCTCCTTCCAACTCTTCCACTATTTATATAATGTAAAAGGAAACTATACTCATCACATCTTTTTTTTATAAATTTTGTTTTTCTTTTAATCACTTATCAAAGTAATGACTGTAGGAAAAATAAGATAAGTGAATGATAATATTAAAAAAAATTATGAACATTTGAACAAAATTATGAGTGTTAAATGTCTCAATCTTTAACCCTCAAAAACAATTTTTGAAAAAATTATAAAATTGGTAGAAAACAAATGAGTTAAGAGCTTTAAATTGTTATTTTTAATACATATTTATATAAAATGTAAAACTTTTAACATAATATGTAAATTATTTTTTAATATATGCATACCATTGACATATTCAATAGAATTATATGTTTTTTCTAAAATATTCTCTTAAATAATTTCTTCATGTCAATAAATGATTAAGAGTTTATAATTTAGAATAAATTATTTTGTAGTACTTTTAAAATGAACGGTGTGTTATAAAATTTTGTTTTTAAAACACATTTTTAAGATTATTTAAGATGAAAAAAAACTCATAAAGAGATCATTCTAAAATATTAAAATTTTATCATTTAAATAAATTTTTTTATAATTTATGTCATCTAAAAGAAGTATATAATCCTTCTTCTAGAGCAAAAGTTGTTGAGCAAATATTAAAATGCCATCTGTATTAGCTGGACCAATGTCAGCGTGCCTCGTGTTCGCGAGAAGTACAACTCAATGACCTTTTTTGAATTATTAATTAATAATATATTAGGATTTGATTACTTGGCAGTCCAGTGACCTTATTATAAATATAGCTGTCAAAACGGGACGAGCCCATTGAGGTGGCCCATCCCAACTCGCCTGCATGGGAGGTGGGACACCAACCTACCAGATCTTTTTTTTTTTTGAAAAATATGTATTTTTAGACAGGTTGGCCCCTTGCCCTTCAATCCGCTAAGAGTGGGTTATAATTAACTCGATCTTGATAGCACTAATTATAAGCAGAATAATAATGGAGAGAAGGTATCAGGGAATTTTCAATTCTGCAAGGGTAAATGTGTAATTGTGCATAAAACAACGACGGGTAAGATCAAGAGGGCAACGACTGGAAGAAACCCTAAACCTGGATGCGAACATAAAACATCATGTCGCTTTTGGGAGTCATACATGCATGGAGATGAGGGATGCATCATGACATGGGGATGAGATGGATGCGGATGGCATTGGCGTGCGTTGGGATTTGGGTCACGTGGTTCGACGGAAAAGCACCGTTATGTTTTCAGAGCAGAGAAAAGGTATAACGGCCGTTTAAAGCTAAATCCTATCAGGCTTATTAGCTGACAGTTGGACGATCCTCACCCTAGCTGCTTTAAAAGAAGATTCTCTCTCAACATCACACTCATTTATATTATTATATATAATTATGCAAAAGTTAATCTTTTTAAATTTTTTATAAATTTCAATTTAAAAAAAACTAATAATTATTTCACTATTTTGATTAATATATATATATATATATATATATATATATATATATAAATACATATTTTTTATTTTTTACTAAATAATAACTAATACTTTTTATTTAAATTTATTAATTTAATAATTTATTTAAATATAATTAAAATACAATAATATATGTCAACACATTAATTTTTTAATTAATTATTATTTTATTTTTTAAATGAATATTGTGTATCTTAATTTGGGATGATCTTTATTTAAAGAGAAATAATATATTAACATCTTTCTCTCTCACATTCTTTTCATACCTTAATTTTTATCATAAATTTATTATAAAAAATAGTATATATGATTGATAAATGATTAAAAATAATAATAAAATAATATATATGAGAAAAAGTATAAAAAATTATTAAAAAAATGATATTAAAATAACATTACCCGTATGTAATATGATCATAAATGTTAAATTATGATTATCTATGCAAGCAACACATACAATTATGTGTGCTTTTGTTTATTTTAAGTATATATTCCCTCCGGTTCAAATTATCTGTCATTTAAGGTAATGGCACAATAATTAAGGTAGCTATTAAATAGCCTCAATTCTAACAAAAAATAATTATATTTGACTAAATTACCCTTATTAAAATCAATTTAAACTCTTGTTACTACTTTATTGAAGATAACATTGAAGATAACAATAAATAGGGGTAACGTTAAAAAAATAACAATTAATACTTCATTAGTAATATAAAACGACAAATAATTTGAAACAAAATAGAGCTTCTAAAACGACAGATAATTTAAAAAGGAAGAAGTAATTTTTTGTCAATATAATTGTGTCTCACCATCTTTTTAAAATGACTAGTCAAGCAATATGATCAGATTCTCACCCCCTTAATTTTAAATATTAACTTCTTATTTTATGTTCAAATTGTTTTTTAATCCACTTTATAATTTTTTTATAATAAATATAAGAGTTTGAATGTCTTCATCAAATACAAAAAATTGAGAAATACATTCCATCGTTAATTATTTTTACTTGTGGTTGCATATTATTATTTTCACCCTGCCATTTATTTCTGATGATCGTTCCAAGTAATAATGTCTAAAAGAAAGAGTCCAACAACTAACTTACATTTTTTATTATCACAATTTCATTAAGCTCACTTATTAAATTTTGTATTGTCACAATATCATTAAGCCACTTATTTTATTAAATTAATTGGACTTAGTGATAAACACAAAAACATATTACTTATCAAATGGTATATCTTTGAAGTTAGCAAATTTTCTACTATAATAACTGCAAGTGTAAAAGGATGTTTCTTTGTAATAAAGATTGTGACAAATGACAATTGATTTGTGTAATTGAATGAATGATCAAATTTTAAATGATTATTTAGTATGTTACATTAAGAAATATATACTTAATATAATTTTTAATGAAATTATAATATTTCAATTTTAACATATAAAAATTCGTATATGACAACTTAAAAAAAAAAAAAACTGATGTATTCTTTTTATTTACTTAATGATGTACTCATGATAATATATTTTTTATTATTTGTTTTTAAATTGTTATTATTATGTCATATAAAATATCTCTTCAATTAACAAAAGTTCTAAATTTACCAGTGTTTACTTCATTTTAAATGCTAACTTTTCTTAGGAAACTACATTAACTTTTTTATGAAGCTTATTTGAAATATGAATTATTTTCTTATATATTTTTCGTATATTTTAAGATAATAAGGTAATTACTAAAATAATATGAAAGAAGCCCATGAACTTATAATTCATTTGGTAATTGGCACGGGCCCCCGTCATTCCCTCACTCCTTATTCATGAATCATAAATGCTTGTTTATTATAGAATGTGAATTTTTTGTACATAACAAAACTGAGATATAAGCTTTAAAATTATTAAATATAATCAAATATTATTATTCGATAGATGATAGATTTTTTTATATTATTTTCATCCAATAAAACATAAGGAGAGTACTCTTCTACGCCCACATTAGTGGACGATAGGGGAGTTTGTAATTTTTTTATATATTTTTTAATTTTTTTAAAATTTTTTTAGTTTTTAAAATTAATTAATTAAGTTTTATATCATAATTTTTTTTAGAATTTTTAAAAATATTTTTATATTTGTTGCAAAATTTTTTAAGTTACAAATAGATAGTAAAAGAATTATGGATGAATAGTAACAGAGATATAAAAAAATTTAAAAAAAAATTAAAAAATATTTTAAAAAATTCTGAAAAAAAATATAAGATAAAAATACTTAATTATTTTTAAAAAGTAAAAAAATTTTGAAAAAAAAACATAAAAAATAAAAAAAGAATAAAAAAAAAAAGATGAGCTATAGGTTAGAAAAATCCAAAACATAATCCAACTGCTACTTTTATTTTTTCTATGAAAATTTTGATTTAAATTATATTTTACTTCTTTAAGGCTCATAAATCCTTTTACTTGTCTAGTACACGAAACTTTAAAAATAGTTTTTTTATATAAAAGAGTAACCTTAAGAATTCTATTATTAACAGAAAAAGGGTTATTAATTAGGAGTAAGTGTGGAAAAGATCGATACTACCTTTGATAAAGAGTCGGGGCGAGGCTAGATCTAAGAAATGTAATAGCAATACATATAGGTTAGAATTTACCTTTATATATATGAAGAGAATATGCATCCTTATTGTTTAGCATAAGTTCCAATGGACCAACAAACAAAATTGATTAGTGTCGGCTGTAGCTTACACATATGCCGCCACTTGCCAACACAGTAATTGAGTATTATTTTATTTATTGGATTTGGATGCTATATAAAATAGGCTATCCTATCCTATCTCATTCTCAATCAGGTATAAATTTAACAACTTCTAAATTCAGGAAGGTCATCGCTCTACATTGACTTGACTTGGTTTGACCTTGAGTGGGGTGTTTAAATTTGGACCAATCAAACTCAAACATTTTGACTTTTTAAGAGTCTTGTTTTCTTCCCCTCTCGTAATAATAATAAAGCTCCAACCCCCAGCAGATAAAGTATAATTTCTGTTTTGGCTTCTACTGCCTCGTTGCTTCATGGGTTATTAGGCGACTCTGCCATTTGTATCTGCTCTTCT
Source organism: Ceratonia siliqua (assembly GCA_034509205.1). Classification (NCBI taxonomy): domain Eukaryota; kingdom Viridiplantae; phylum Streptophyta; class Magnoliopsida; order Fabales; family Fabaceae; genus Ceratonia; species Ceratonia siliqua. The sequence goes on along the minus strand of JASKGM010000001.1, from coordinate 3,702,139 downwards.
GTTTCTTCCCCGCCATGGCTGCCACGTTAACTGTTCTGTTGAAAGAGCAGAACAGCTGTGCTTCCCACCCCTCTTCATTATTACAGTCAAAGATGCCCATTTTGATTATTGTCCAGTACGCATTACTCTTATAAAGTAGGAACAAATGGCCTCTACTTAATTTCCAAGCCAAATATATAGTGGGTGTGTGTGTGGGTGTCTGCAACTAAAAATGAAGCTTCAAGCGGAGAAGAAAGAGAAGAAATCAACAACAATGGCTTTCTCCAAACTTGAAAGGAAGGCTTCCTTTGATGGACAAGCAGAACCTAAAACGTTACTTCAGGAGGAAATGAATTTAGCCAGGGTTTGATATTTCGTTGTTTCTCCTTTCACCCACTTCTATTATTTTATATATGCATATACCATTTTTCTCTCCAGTCTCCCCCAGTACTCCCTTCCATTTCTTTCGTACGTGGTCTGTCTTTTTCATCAGTTAATTTTTACATCTTTGTGCAGGAGGAAGCACTCAGGATAATCAATACTAACTCCAAAGAAGAAGCCCTGAAAATATTCTTGGCGGTAACATGCGTTAGAACTCCTTTTTACTATTTCGTTACAGTAATATTCACTTTTTAAGTCATCAGAGATAGACGTGGGATCGATCTTATTGTCAGGATCTCGCATTGCAATTGGGAACTGTTGATTCTTAACTTGTATATATAGATTGCTGTATCGGTATTTGAAAATGTTGAAAGTGTGTTTACATAGAGTGATTAACTTCTGGTGGTTTTAGGGTTCAGTAGCAGTGACAAGCTCAAAGCAGGGAAAAGAGGATGTCATTGTATCTGACTGTGATGAAGAATGAAGTATTCGGTTGGAAAGCTATTTCTCTTGTTTTAGTTGATTTGGTTTTTAGCAAACACTTCATTCCCTCATTCTGAAATCAGTAACTTTTATATTCGACATTATCCATGTTGCTTATATCTTAATCTAATTCCCCCTCTACATTAAAATATAATTAACTGAGTTTTCCAAGGCATCACAGATATATGCCATAAATGCAGCAGCTAGTTTATTAAAGAATTAATCTCAGTTATCATGAACTCAAGTCCATACAAACACATCACTGTTTATAATCCTACCTTATACTGAGAGTAAAAGATGGAGTAGCTCTTTTGAGGGACAAGATACGTGGTGGTAAGTTTTCGGTCAGAATTTGCATATTTCTTGTGCTAATGGGCTACTCCGTGTTTTCCCCCATTTGGGATTGGGATCGGGATCTCTCTCATAATAACTTAAAAGCCCATCTGAGCCTAGTCTATATCATATAGGGCCCAACTTTGAACATGACAAATATTGCAGATCTAAGATGTTGATAACCCAGAAACAAAAAAACAAAAAAGACAACGGCTTCTGTCTATGTGGCGCCCATCTCCGCAGATTCCTCCTTTGTTGTGGGCTTCAGCTTCACCCATCTCCATAGATTCTTCCTGTTGAAGTCTAAACAACCGTACAGGATGGCATGGTACTTTTACCCCCCACTCTCATCCCATGCTCATGCTGTAGATGCTTCAGCTGAATGAGTGCCACCTTATCTGGAAATGCAATTTAGGTGGATTCTTCCGTGCTCACCCTCAATACCAATTTACCCATACCTCAACTAAGTTAGCATGGTAATTACTAAAAGAGGGTTCATGCTCACTTTAATATTTTAAAATATATGACAATAAAGAGTTCTAATTGTATAATAAGAAAAATAAGATATGTGAAATGATTCATCAAAAAGAAACGAGAGAGAGGGATATGGAGTTTGGTGGAGAAGAAGAGAAATGAGCTGAAACAGAAATTATAGAAAATGAATTTAGTTTTTTTAAAAAATATTTTTTCTTATAAAATGTAAAAAAATAACAAACTGTATTTATCATATTTATGTAAATTAAAAAAATTATTTATTTAAATATGTGTATTTAAATTAAAAAATTATTTTTATATTTGAACACGTTTATATTCATGTCGAATATATGTTATATTAATATTAAAGAATACAATGTGTTTTATATGAACACACGATAACAAATGAAATTATCTGTGCTTCTTAGCTCCCAAACAATTTAAGCTGGTGTATATTGATGAGTCAATTTGTACCGCCCTACTTTGGACCATTTCAAACTCCAAAACATCGAAATTAATGGAAAAACTTGACAAGTTTCATTTAGAAATTTGACAATTTTACACTTGATTTTTCGCAGTCCATAAAAGAAGCAAAGCAACAGAAACAAAGAGGTGTAACCATTTAATTATGGAACTTAGAAGAGCAATCCAAAACAGAGAGGTGCTTGCTGGCCTCTGCTTAGAGCTAGCTAACGCGCGTCCTTCTTAAGCTCCATTTGAATTTGATAGCTTCTCTTGAGTGGGTTTTGCAGCACCCATCTCCATAGATTCCTCGTCTGTTGTGGGCTTCTTTGAAGCTGCTTTCTTGTCACGGTATATGAAATACAATATTAACTGCATTGCCCCCAAAGCAGAACCAACACCATTAGGTACCTGCAACAACAGTGCAATTATTAGATGTACCATTTTCACTATTAAATTCAGCCAACCATGAAACATTGTACTTACAGCAACAAATGGGTCGCGGCCTAGCAGGCCATAGATAAACCAGGAAGTTCCACAGAGAAACACAAATAGCGACAGGAAGAAAGGCATGAACTCCACACTCTTGGTTCTAATCACTAGTCTCTGCATATGAATGACATGAGGGAGTGAACTAAGGATTAGAGGCAGAGGCACAACTATTTAATCAACTATTGGAAAGTGGAAACTTAGCTTACCATAATTGAGAGGGGTGAACTATACATGATGATGGAAAATATAGCGGCGGCGAGGCCACAGAAGACCTTCCTGGACTTGCCATGCAGGGCAAAGAGCGAGATGAAGACAACGGCAGAGAACACCGCGAGTACGAAAGTGAAGAGCCCAATAATTTTAGCCTTCTCCTTCTTGGGTGCCAATATGATGAAGATGAAAACGTATATGATTTCAATTACTGCTCCGGTGCCATTGATAGTTGTTACTAATATGTTATTTGGGGACACAAATGGCAGACCATACCTGAGGATTTAAAGATCAAAATTTTACTCTTATAGAACGAACCCATATGAGTTTTTCATTTTCTATTTAAACTAAATTGACAATTAAAAAGAAAAGATGTATAATTTAGAAAGAAGATTAAGATATAGTTTTCTATGCCAAAATTTAGAAATTGAGACTGAAAAATGAACAACCGATTGAACTTTAGTCCTGCAAATTGACAAAAAAAGATCTATCCGTACCATTGGGCACACTTCTTAAACAACATACATACTCTTACATCATACGAAAACTTTTTTTAATTAAAGTACCATGTACAAATAAAATATCATCTGTGCATAAAAAATTAGAGGAAGATGAAGCAAACCAAGGGAGATGGACGAAATGGTAACAATAATCACCATAAAAATGAAAGGAAAGGAAAGAATGGAAGCACTTTGAAGAAAGCGAGAAGCTTACCAAGCAGAGAGGAGGCAGTTGAGCAGTGTCATAACGTAAGGAACGCCCGAGAACTTCTCTGTGGATTTGTTCTTTATAATCCTCTTGAATGTAATCCTACAAACCCCAAATTCTCACAATTTTCACTCAAACATGTACTATTCCACCCAAAAATGGTGATTTTATGTATGTCTATGCAGGAAATATAATAACCAGAACAATTCATTCATGGTTGAATTACTTAATTTTGTTGCCAAGAGAAAGCTTTGTACGCTGTAGATCATGTTCGAAAAGCATGAAGAATAAAGAGTGGAAGAGCTTAACAGGGTCCATGGAGGCCCGTATAAAGGAAATGACCCACAAACAGAGAAATGCGAAAAACCAGAAGAAGAATTTTATAGTGGGGGTGGAGGTGAGAGACAGAGAGAAAGAGAGGGAAAGAAAAAGTTGTGTGATGCATACACCGGAGACAAGAAGAGGAACAGAGCAGAAGCATTTCCTGCACCAAAAAGAAAAATGAGAAACAGAGGAACTACATATCCAAAAGCCAAGAGTCCTAAAGAAGAAGGAGATGAGAGAAAAATAAGAGAAACCCACCAAGTATCCCGAACAAGAAATGCGCGACATCCATGATCTTGAAAGTGTTTCCACCTAATCTCCAAAGCTGAATGGAGAAAATATGATTGAGAGAATCAAAGGATGCTTGTTTCTTTACAAATGGTAACGGGCTTGGCTACGATGAGAGAAGAGAAGAGGAGTTAGTGGGTTTATATAGGAAACAAGAGCATCACAGGATAACTACTTTTGGCAGTAAATACTAGACCCTGTATTTGATCTTATCCGAAGGATTCGATGATTAGAACTGGGAACTCAGCCAACTGAAATGAATGCAGATGCTAATGTAATACGCTAATACTCACCTCACGGGGTTGAAGTTGAAGGTGAAATGGCGTGGCCTCTAACATGGGATCGGAGCCTCTGCGGAGGTAGAGACAAATGCCCAACTCTTAATTTCAGCCTTTCAGGATTTACTTTCATTAAAATTTTCTTTTTCAAGAAAAAGAAAAGTGAGTAAGATGAAATCACACGTATAAGCAAATATTGGGTGGCATCAATTCTGGATTTTGTGTTTTCTTTGTATTTATCGAAGCTAGAGTCTAGAGATATACTCCATACATATTGGGTTAAAATTATCCTATATCCTTGGGAACTGGACAATAGCCATGGATCACAATTTTAAACAATGTTTTTTTAATTTATTTTTTAAAATTAATCTTAACTTCGATCACACACAGATAATTAAGATTTATAAGATAAAACAATCATGTTGTTTCAATGGGGTTTTATCTTCTTATTGAACCAACAAAATTACAAGATTACTTTTTCTGATAAATAATTCAGAAGTAAGTTATAGGATTAAATAAATAGATAATCTGAGCATTATCTATTTAATCGCCAATTTCTACTTGCTTATCTGATTTTAAATTTAATTTTTTCTCTTCTAAAGGGTCATTCTTTGCTTATATAATTAAATTGTGTATAGTTTATTTTTCTTATATTTGATTATTTTTGCCTATACCTTGTAATTTCTATAAAACTATTATTGTGTTTTTGAATATTTAGTAAATGAGCAAATCAATAAAAGAGTGATGCCAGTTTTCAGGCAGATTGGTTGGAGGTTTTGTACATATTGGCACCGTTCTATGGCGAAGCAACCAAACCCTATCCCTTCGAGGCTTCAACATCCAATATATGGAAGCACCCATTTTTGAAACTGCCAAATAATAATAATAATTGTTCCCTTCTATTATTGTTATTAGAAAGAATCCCTTCTATTATGCTTTCAAAATATAAAACTAGCTAGTAGATAAGAAATAATTGATTAAGAGAAAGAAATTTAATATATATGGCCTTTCTTATCCTGTCTTTTTAATTTTTTTTAGAAAATAATAAAAAATTCAAAAAAATTAGAATATAATGTTAAAAAAATTAAAAATTAAAGAAAATGTAAAATATTCAAAATAAATAAAAATACAAAAAAATAAAGAAAAACTAAAAAATAAATGAAAAGACACTGACAGTATCGGTACCGCTAAGTATAGAATATAATTTATGGGAAGGGCTATCCTACAACCCCTCCCATTTTTTTATTATTTTTATTTTTTAAGTTTTTTTTTTAATTTTTTAATTTTTAAAATTAATTAATTATTTTTTATTTTATATATTTTTTTCAAAAATTTTTAAGATGTTTTGAAATTTTTCTTGAATTTTTTTTACATTTATTTTACTATTCATCTATAATTTTTTTTACTATTCATTTGTAACTTAAAAAATTCTACAAAAAATATAAAAAATTTTAAAAAAATTTATGTTATAAAGATTAATTAATTAATTTTAAAAAATAAAAAAATTTAAAAAAATATATAAAAAAATAAAAAAAGTTGCTAGTGTTCCCCAGAATATATATATATATATATATATATATATATATATATATATATAAAAATTTTCCAAAATTAATTAATTAAAGAGCAATCATAAA
>JASKGM010000001.1:3641201-3685624 GCA_034509205.1 Ceratonia siliqua | reverse complement strand
CCCAATTATCCTTCTAATTAATTGGTGGCGACTCCTATTTTCTCTGCGTTTTCCCTCACGCGCCTCAAAGTCATAAAATGATGGTTTTTTACCGGCCGTCGCGTTGTGACAGGAAGCGTCTGTTATGCAGAGACGGCAGCTGAAATATGAGCAGATCTTGCCGAGCAACTTGGAAAGAGTAGCGAAACCAGAGCTTATGAGCTCAAGTGCGCCGTTTCCCACTTTCTTCAAAACCATTCCCCTATAGCCATTTACTACTCCAAGCTAAAGGGTTTGTGGGATGAATCAGACTGTGTCTCTCCCATGCCTCAATGTTGTTACGATGGAAGAAACTGTGAGGCCAAGAAAATGTTTACTGCCACTCGTGAAAGAAACCACTTGTACGAGTTTTTGATAGGGTTTGACGAGGTTTTTGTATCGTTGAGGACCCAGATCTTGAGCACATAACTAATACCATCTCTACGCACTGCCTATCACATGGTTTCAGAAGCTAAGTAGTAAAGGTCCATATCCTCTAAGAAACCTTCTATTGAAACAGCAGGATTTTAAACTCAAGCAAAATGTCTAAAAGAGGAGAACAGAGATCAACGTAGTTGGAAGAAAAAGAAACCCAAATGCATTCATTGTGGGTAAGTGGGTCACTTACAAGAAAAATGTTTTATATTATTGGTTATCTTGCTGATTAGGGGAAGAGAAACAAGAAAAAAAGGGGAAATTGTTCAAATGACCGAAGAAATACACCACGAGATGCTCAGGTTGAAACTAATGAGAGCCTAGTTCCTGGATTGACAAGTGAGCAATATGGGCAACTTTTCAAATGTCTAGTGCGAGAGTCAGATGTGGGAAAATCAGATGATCAATCTCATTCCATCAACATGACTGGTAAGGCAAATTTTAGAAAACCTTGGATCATTGATACAAGGGGTCTCTGAACATATAACTTGTGATTGTGAACTAAGGGACGAAAAATTAGCTTATGAAAAGTCACCAGTAAAGATTCCAAATGGTGAATGGATCCTTGTAAAAGGTGTTAGGAAGGCTCATCTTCCTAATGTAATGATTATTGATCATGTGTTAAGTGGTGCTAAAATTCTAATGTAATTTGATCTTAGCTAGTAAGCTCTCTAAACAGTATAATTGTGCATTGATCTTTTTTGCAGATTTTTGTGTGAGGCAGGATTTACATACCGAGGCCCTGATTGAGCTAAGTAAGTAGAGAAATGACCTTTACTATTTTGAATCAGAATAGGTTGAGAGATGAGCAATGACTGTGAGCAAAAATGAGATTTTTGAGAAGTGGCATAGGCGCCTTAGACATGTTTCTGATATAAAATTGTAGCAAATTAGATTGTTTTGCACTGACATTGTTGATGGAAATATTTCTCATTGTGACTCTTGTATGAAAGCTAAATAGACTAGATTGTCTTTTCTTGTTAGCTATGTGAAATATGTATCATATTCGGATATGATTCATTGTGATATATGAGGCCCTTATAAAACTCCTTATTTATCTAGGGCACACTACTTTCTCTCAATTGTCAATGATTATAGTAAGGCTGCTTGGATTTATCTGATGAAACACAAATCTAACGCTAGTCATTGTCTGCCTATTTTTTGCAACATGATTGAGATTTAGTTTGGTAAGAAAGAAAAACAAATAAGAATTGACAATGGCTTAGAATTTCAGTTGAGATCCATGATGAAATACTATGAGGACAAATGCATTTTACTGTAAACATCTTGTCCATACACTCAACAACAAAATAGGTTTGTGGAGAGGAAACATAGATACATCTTTGAAGTTGCTAGAACTTTTAGGTTTTAGGTAGGCCTTCCTATAAAATTTTGGGGAGAGTGTATTTTGACTGCTACTCATATTATTAACATGATACATTCCAAAGCCATAGGGGACAAAACCCATCATGAGAAATTATAAGGTAGTGCAACCTGCATACCAGCATTTGAGGGTTTTTGGTTGTTTGGTGTATGCTTATAACAATACCAAAGGCAAGGATAAATTCAATGGGAGAGGCAGACCAGATATTTTTTTGGGATACCTAAATGGTAAAAAAGGATACAAAGTCTATTACATTGAACGGGGAAATATTTTTGTTTCTAGGGATGTACAATTTTTTGAGGATAATTTTCCTTTCAAGCATACTAACCAATGTTTGCAGGAAAACATTGAAGACTAGACTAGCATACATAATTTTGATCCTGATACCGAACTTGCTAGGCCCAATGTTGTTGATTTAGACTCACTCATTGAAGTTAATGGTTCTAGCTTCCGTGCTTGTGAAGACCCACTGGGTCATCAACCAAGAGTTGCAATCAGTGAACCAATTATTGGGGAACCCATTTTAACTTGACCTAATATAAATCTAGACCATATAACTGCCTGTCCTGATAGTGAAACTAGACATGAAAATGAGTTAATTTTAGCTGACGTACTTAGGCCGAGCAGCGTTAATAACTCTCCACATGATTTCAACCTATTGCATAAAGTCGATTAGGCAAGCAAAAATGAGCTCATTTCTCATGAAGGTGCTCAACAAATAATTGCCACCAGACCAACTAACTTCAGCTTAGCAAAGGATATGTCTACTCGACCACTGACTAATACTGAGCAGGGGTCCAGCCAACTGAGACAGAGACGACGTCCCAAACATCTTGAGGATTTTCATGTCAGTCTCCCTCATTCACTAAATGAGTCCAGTGAATATACAGTCACAGTGTGATATATCCTCTCTTTAATCAAATCTCATATGAAAATTTTTGGCCAACATATAAAGCTTTCCTAGCTACCATCACTAAAAATGATGAATCTACTAGTTACTCACAAGCTGCCTCTCAAGAATGCTGAAGAAATGCCATGGAAACAGAGATCCAAGTTCTTGAAAATAATGGCACCTAGACCTTAGAGTTGCTACCACCAGGAAAGAAAGTCATTGATTCCAAATGGGTTTACAAGATAAAGTACAAACCTGATGATCAGATTGAAAGACACAAGCATAGACTTGTAGCTCGCTGTTTCTCATAGGTGGAAGGAATATATTTTCATGAAACTTTTGCTCCTATAGCAAAATTAGTCACAATTCGATGTCTTTTCACAGTGGTAGCCAATGTTCAAAAAACTGGACCGGTCATTAAACCGATAGAGGCTATGGGTCACAGGTTAGTGGTTCAATTGTGGTTGAACCACAGTCGAACCGAACTTGAATTAAAAATTAAAGTTAAAATTTTATAATTTATCCATTATATATAGTATAGTGTAATATATTATATATAATAATTAATAATTAAGTAAAAAAATAAATTAAAATTAAAATAATCAATTAATAAATACTAATATACTTGAAATATTATTAAATAGTTTTATTACAATTAAAATGAATTCATAATATTTAATTATTTACTATTTATAAATTTATTTTATAATTTTATAATATATTTTTTCATAAAAAAATAAATAATACTTTCTGACTTTTTTTAATCTGGCTTTAAGACTTTTTCAATAAGTTAGATTTTTTGCTTCTTAAATATGCCTTACTTTAAATTTTTTAAATGCCTAAGCATTTTATTAAAAAATTATCTAAAAATTAAATTAAATGTTTGAATTTTGAATTATTAAAGCATCTTATATTTGTAATTAAAAATATTAAATTAATTACTTACTTTTTTGTTCTTTGTGCTTATGGTATAGCCAAATAGAATTGTCATGTCTATTTAGTAGACTTTGAGTGTTTTAAAAGTCATCAGATTTAGAAGCATGAGCAGTATCTTTTCTTGTAAATGTTTTCACATAACTAAGCTAAAGGTTTCGACTGGAGTAAAAAGGCAGAAAATGAGTCTTTTCACTTTTGGGTACAGACCAGAGGAGATGAAGAAAAATAGCGTGAGAGCGTGCTATAAGAGAGACCAAGCTTCATGGTGGAGCATTGGCTAAGTCCGTGACGGCTGGGCACCTCCGGCGAGGACTCCACGGATGTTAGGCTAGTGGTTTCTTCGTAGAGTTTGGGAAGATGAAGCAACAACTCTAATACTTCCCAAAGGAAACTTGCCCAGAATGCTTTCTTCTTCTTCTTTTTTCCATTCCTTCTCTTCTCTATCACAGACCCGGTGGACCAGTGACCCACCCGGTTCTTCGGGTTTTTCCCCGGTTAACGATGGGTCATCGGGTCTGAGGTCAATTTTTTGAACGTCGATTTTTTGAGGTATTCCAGACTTGCCAGGTGATTGGTTCCCTGTTTTTCCAGTTAAATCGGCTAGGTCGGTTCGGTTTTTAGAACATTGGTAGTAGCAAGAAGGCTTGGGAAATACACCAACTCGACATCAATAATACTTTTCTCCATCGTGATCTCAATGAGTAAGTTTACATGCGAATCCCTTAAGGATTTGCATGTAAAGGGGATACCAGAGACTGTAGATTGCGTAAATCATTATATGGCTTATGACAAACTTCAAGAAATTGGTATTAAAAGTTCACCAAAGCTCTTCACACAGTAGGCTTCAGACAATCACCACTCACTTTTCTTGTACCAGTCAGGAAATATATTCATTGCTGTACTAATATACGTATATGACGTTATTATTGTAGGAAATGACAGAACCAAAATTGAGGAAGTGAAAGAACTATTGGATAAACAATTTAATACCAAAGACTTAGGTCATCTGAAGTATTTTCTAGGCATTGAAGTGGCATGAACTCCAAATGGCATTATTCTCGGTCAACGCAAATATATCCTTGACATTCTGGAAAAATCAAGAATGTAAGTTTGTAGGCCATCTGCTTCTCCCATAGAGCAAAGCCATAAATTGACTATGGAGGGTCAAGATTCCCAACTAATTAATGTTGCTCAATATAGGCGGCTGATTGGACGCTTAACAGTGTCCATACCTGACATCACTTACACAGTGAATATTCTTAGTTAGTTTGTTAACTCTCCCATCAATCAACATTTGATAGTTGTTGAGGGAGTGTTAAGATATTTGAAGTGTACTTCAGGACAAGGGTTGTTAATTCCCTACACAGGCAACGTATATCTCATAACTTACTGTGATGCTAATTGGAGAGGATGTCAGATGACACGTAAGTCTTGCATGGGAAACTTGATTACTTTGGGAGTTTGCCTGTTTCTTGGAAGACCAAGAAAACATATTGTGGTTACTCGATCATCAGCGGAAGTAAAGTACCAAGCCATGGCATTGACCACTAGTGAGATAGTATGGTTACGATGACTCCTGGTTAACCTACAGGCTCTTTAGACTAGTTTAATGATTTTGTTTTGTGACAATCAAGCAACCTTGCACATAATTGCCAATCCTGTATTTCATGAAATAACGAAACATGTGGACATGGATTGCTACTTTGTTTGAGAGAGAGTTTAGTTAAATGATATAGCTCCTACCAAGATAGCAACAAGCATACAATTTGCTGATATCTTCACCAAAGCCTTGAGCATTGATAGATTTCAATTCATTACTGGTATGTTGGATGTCAAGAATCTTTACATGCCAACTTGAGGGAGAGTGATGAAGTTGACTTGGTCCTGTGATATGTTAATGCACTATCAGTTGTGTATTGACTTATCAACCTCATTGCTTCGAATTCATCCAGAGTTTTTCCTTGTATGGAGCCGCCTGGTCCACTATCTCAGGTGCAGCATGTACTTTAGGCTACACCGTTGTCCTTATCTCTGGGAAGATGGATCTCATAGGATTTTATTTAAATTCTTTTATTGTTTTGTATATTGATACTTCCTTTTTCTTCTATCATACTGGTGTGTAGACTTTAGACTTCTTTTTGGGTTCCTTTGTTATATATGTATTTTACCTTTCAAAAATGAATCAAGAGACAGAGAGAGTTAAATAGCATTTCGAACTTCTTCTTCTTCTTTAGTAGTATAAAAAAATGTAGTATATAAATATCATTACTCATTTAAATATGTGAATGACTAAATGGAAATATCCTTTAATTCTGTAGTTTTCCAATTCATTCGCACTTTGTACAACACAAAGGGTAATTGTCCATGACTGTTACTTTAATGACACAATTTTTAATATTAAATGTTAAATAATTTTAGTATTAGGAGTTCAAATTTTGTCACACCATTTTATTAATACAAAATATACAAACAATTATTTTATATAATTTTAAAAGATTAAAAACCTTTCACATGGTTTTTATAAGAAAAAAACTATTCACATGATTAAAATATGTAAGAAATTAATTATAAATTATTGATAATAGTGTCTATCAAAACAAAATTATTGATATAAATAATTAGGGTGGAGTACTCTCAAATTCTTATTGGTATTATTTTATAACCAACTATTTTTGAGTTTTCTAATAATATCCCTTTATTAATTTATATTTTATATCAATTAAATATTTTACTAATTTATATTTAAATTTATTTGCACTTGTTATTTAATTTAATTACTGATGTAATTATATTAATTTTTATTAGATAAACATAATTTCTTTATGTTTTTATTCTTTTTTCTTCCTGGTCTTCTTTTTTGCATAGCTACAACTTTATAATAATGATTTAATTTTTTACATAATTTAATGATGGCAGAACATCAAAATATTAATAAAAATATAAATTTTGATAAAATTATTTGCCTTAATAATGCAATAGCCCCCAAAAAAAGAGATATTTATTATCTTCCCATGCTTTATGTAGACATGATTCTTATTTTTATACTATAATATTTTAAGCATGAGTATTATTTTTTGAATCACAAAGTTAATTTTTTAATATTTTTGATAAATTATACATAAATTAATGGTGTAACTATATCAGTATATCTACAAAACTCTAAAGATATTAAAATTCATTTTTCAGTAATAAAATTATTTCTTGATGTTGGTCATACTAATGTTCATAAAAACTTAATTAATAATGAAAATAAATAATTTAAATTAAGTATTTAATTAATATTAAAAAATAAATTAATAAATTAATATTATTAAAATTCTAAAAAATAATTGATTAGAAAAAAATGTTAATAGATATTTAAGAAGGTCAATAATTACACCTAAACAATTAATTATATTTCATTATTTCTTTTATTATAAATAGTTGATATGTTACTAGTAATAATACTTCATGAATAATTTTTTATTTTTATTATACTTTTTATTTTAATAAATAATTTAAAAAAACTTAAAGAAATTTAAAAAAATAAAAAAGTAATTTTTTTTACTTTTTATTTATTTTTAAATATTTATGTTATAAAATTTTGTTTATGTTTTTAAAATTATTTTTAAAAATGAAAAAATTAAGAAAATTAAAAAATTACAAATATTGCTAACCAACTACCATATTTATAATTTATAATTGTAAATAATAATAATAATAACATTTTTTTTACTTTTAAAATTAATTAAATATTTTTTATCTCATATATATTTTTTAAAATTTTTTAAAATTTTTTTATTATTTATCTATACTTTTTTTTACTATTTATTTGTAACTTAAAAATTTTTATAAAAAATATAAAAATATCTTAAAAAATTTTGAAAAAAATTTTAAAAAATTAATTAATTAATTTTAAAAAATTAAAAAATTAAAAAAATATAAAAAAAATTAAAAACTCGGGAGTAACTCCCTAATAATAATAATAATAATAATAATAAAAACACTTTCTATAATCAATTATCACACAGACCTCACGGCCCACGGGGCGCCAAAATTATTAGTCAGCGATAACGGAGCGAGGGTCCCAGCTTCCCTTCTACCGATCTTTTCCAACTCTTAAGTTTGCATCTTCTGGGAACCCTAATTTTGGCAATATCACAGAAATCGGAGTTCTTTTCCCCCGAATTCTCTTAGGTAATTGATAGTATTTTGATTCCTGAATCTCTTTGCAATTTGCCCTAATTGTTTTGTGGTTTCTTCCTTTATAGTTTCTCCTACGTTTTTATTTCTGTTCATTACTTAATTAGCCTATTTCTTCTTGTTTTCCTTTTGTTTTACCCCAATCCCTCATGCGTTTTGGGTCCTGATTAGAGTAAGCGTTTATTTATAGCGTAGAATTGATTGATTATTTTTTGGTGTATTGGTAACAAATAGAGACGTTTATGGGAATTAACTGTTTCTTTTCGATCTTTTCCTTGAGTTGGTATTATGTCCGTCCCTCCATTCTATATGAGATTTATGGGTTTTTGTTTTTTGAAGTCAATTGCGGGTGCAGTGTATTGTCATCCTAACACATAGCATGTTCTTTATACTGGCTTTAGCATACTCAGGAATTTCCATATTGTATTATAATTTTTTTTTAAAAGGCTTCATCGCATAATGACTTCTATACATGTTTTAGAGTTATAAGCCATTTTTTGTGTCAGTGGTTGTTGGCTTCATCACTGGTTATAGAGGAAGCAGTTAGTTTTACTTGCATATATGCTAACTTTTTACTGCATGATGTTTGGTGATTTATGGGAGTATGTATAAGATTTGTACACTGTAAATGTGTCTCTCTGTGCATATGTTCGATAAGATTTCTTCTAGCTATTTCTAGCTTGGTTTGTGTATAAACTTTCACTTGGAGCTTGGCTAGCTTGTTTTGTTTGGTTTATATTCAATCTGAGATTCTGATGGAGCTCCTTCTGGAGCTTGTCCCAATCTTGAGATTACATTCCTAGATTTTGAAATTTTTTGTTTTGTTTTGTGCATGTTATTGATTGATTAGAAAAATGCTTTCCTCTCTATGTTCTGCGGTCTTGTTTTCTGTATGTTCACCCTTGTTGGGATTTCCCATAGAATTGTTTCTTTTAGCTCCTTCAAGGCCCCTGAATGCCACATTTGTCTACTCCCATTAATTGTTGATACAATGGAGAATACTTGAGTAAAATGACACAACTACAATCATAATTGAAATATGAAAGTTTATCACAAGGAACAGTAAATTTACCCTTAAATAATTTTCTTTAAGTTGCTGTGGCTCCATGGAGTCTGAATTAGATTACAAATTCAAGAAATAAAAAGGTGGTTTCTGGGTATTCTCCATAATAGGAATAATTTACATGCATTCTTAGCACTATTAATTCCGTGATGGGATGCTGTGACCTTCTTAAAGCATGCTGGCAAATATACATGAAACTGTGATTTTGTTTGGGCCATCCATCTTTTCATTTAGTAGTTTTTTCGTTTGGGTTGAGCTTCTTTGACAAAGACCTTGGCCTGTTGCAAAAATGAGGTGAGCAGGCCAAGCTTCCTGTGAAGCTAATTGGAAGTAATTAATCTGATTTGGACAAAGAGGACACAGAACTTGTCACATGAATAACTAAGCTTCTTTTACTTAATAATTATTTATGATGACTGTAACAATCAAGGAAATTTATGCTTCTATGACAGAATACGTGATTGTGCATTGGTTTGGAGTCCAAGTGACTGCAACTTTTTGTGGTTCATTTCAACAGGTATAGGCTTATTGTCCCAAATGGCATCAGTATCTAGTCAGCCACAGTTCCGTTACACACAGCCGCCATCAAAGGTTCTTCATTTGAGAAACTTGCCGTGGGAGTGCACAGAGGAGGAACTTATTGAACTTGGGAAGCCATTTGGTAAAGTTGTGAACACAAAGTGCAATGTTGGAGCAAATCGGAATCAAGCTTTTATTGAATTTGTGAGTGGATTATGTTTTTCTTTTCTTCTTTTTAGTATTTCATATAAGGTGACTGATTCTTATTTACAAATATTATATTTTAACCTTCTGTAGGCAGATTTAAATCAAGCCATTGCAATGATATCATATTATGCCTCATCCTCTGAGCCAGCTCAAGTACGGGGGAAAACTGTGTATTTACAATATTCCAATAGGCAAGAAATAGTAAATAACAAAACTGCTGCAGATGTTGCTGGAAATGTACTGTTGGTAACAATTGAGGGTACAGATGCACGTCTTGTCAGCATTGATGTTTTGCACTTGGTAAGCAATTGCTTGAGTATCAGTTAGTGAAATATGTAAAGTTGTCACCATGAGGATGCTGGTAATTTAGTTTTGTGATTAGGTTTTGCTTTGTCATGCTATGGAAAGCTTTTGTTGACATGTATGCAAATGAATCAGCAGGCCCATGTCAAGGCAATATCTTCGATGGCAGCTTAGTGCATGAGAAAGAGCGCATGTGTGTTTGTCTCCTTTCTCCTTTCCTTAGCACTGCTGTTTCTTCCCTGTTCTCCCCTCAAATCCTACCATTCTTATAGTTTAGGATGTTGCCTTCTTTTTTCATTTGTGCATCCAAGCTTCATTGACTCATGATCTGGTATTTTGCTTGTTCTATGTGTAGACTTAGTAGCTCGGTTCTGTTATTTTCAGTAATTTAATCTTGTACAAATTATTGTTTGATATGGTTAAGATTTTCCAAGTATTGCTGAAAGTAGGTTAAATTTTTTGATATAAACTTGGCAATTGAATGCTAAGTTATCACACGGTTTATAGTTGAGGACCTTGAGGTGTTAATTCATTTCACATAGCCTCTGTCTCAATTCAAAGTGTCATAGTGACTTATACTATTTCCTTCAAATTCATAGTAATAACTTTTATGTTTTAGGCAGGTGCTCATTTTTTGAACTCATGTTCTAAATTGAATCACTCAGCTAAACCTTCTTTTTGTAATCATTTTCTGCATTTAATGCTACATCTTTTTCAGATAAACCTCTGAAAACTTTTAACTTTTCTCTTGATACTCCATTAACCACTGTTCTTGACTTACAGTAGTTAATGACACCACCCTCCCAACAAGCAGTATTCTATAAGCATTTCAGGGGATATAATGATTTGTTTAAACATGTGTAGTGATATTTATGTCTACCAGTTTTTGTTCATTGACCTTTTTTGCACTGTGTGCACAAAATGGTTATTGGGATGGGAGGAAGTTTATGTAATTGATGAATTTCATTATTTAAATCTGGAAAGTCTAGATTTAGTTGATGCTCCTAGTTTTCTACAATCTACATTATAAGGCATCAGACGGGGTAATTTTCTGTTCAATGAGTAAGAATCATCTTAATGTATCATTTTCAAAGCTTGTTATTCACCAATGCAGGTTTTTTCAGCCTTTGGATTTGTGCATAAGATTACTACTTTCGAGAAGACAGCTGGATTCCAGGTTTAATGATAGGATAACCTTGTTTACTGTTGTTTATTTATTTAATTTTAACACGACACAAGCTTATTCTATATACAACTGTTTAGGCACTGGTGCAATTTTCAGACGCAGAGACTGCCACTTCTGCAAAGGATGCTTTGGATGGAAGAAGCATACCTAGGTGATACTTGTATTACTTGTTTGACATGGTATTTAGTACAATTGCTGTGGACCATATGGCTGTAGAAGTGGTGCATATATGCTGAATGTGGTCATCAGTTGAACTTTTGTACATTTACATTTTAGCATATTTTTATTTTTTATGGAATTTAAATGCTTTGTTTGATAACTTCTTTTCAATAATATATAATTATTGAATGTGTGAATTATGGTCACCTACATCATGTCAATTGGACCAAGCTTGAATATAAGGAATCTGCTAAGTTTGACCGGCAAATTAGTTGGTTATTGGCATATTCATTGGCTCCACCGATAAAGCTGTGCATCTTGTGCTTATTATTGCAAAATTCTATTTCCTTATTAAGTTCAATTAATGAATTTTTTTCCTTGGTACTAGGTATCTGCTTCCTGAGCACGTGGGACCATGTACCCTTAGAATCACATATTCAGGACATACAGATTTAAGTGTTAAGTTCCAAAGCCACAGGAGCAGGTATTGCTTATTCTTGGGTATCTCAGACTTACAGGAAACCAAGTTTATGTTCATTGTTTTTTACCTTTATTCCTTCTTTCTCTTGTTGATTTATTTATTTGTGGTCCTGGGTATCAGTTCTTTAACACAATCTCACCCTTTATCACTTATCATTTTGTGAGCTCTTTTGTTTCTATGGTAATCAATGTTCTCTTTTCATTATTGTAACTATACTTTTTCTTGCTTTAGAGACTACACAAATCCTTACCTTCCTGTTGCTTCATCAGCCATAGATGGAAGTGGACAGGTAATATTTGGGGAGTTTAAGTATGGTTTAAGGGAGTAACAATACAACATCTCTTGGAGCCTGTTATATGTGCACTATGAAGCTTTTCAATTTGTTTAAACTTCAATGTTTCCTTCGTGCACAGCAGCAAGGTGTATGCCCACTGCCAAGTGTTTCCATGCATGCTGGCTTGCAATTTTACTGAGATGCTTAAATAGTTTGGCTTATAACATTTCATTTATTATTTGCAGTTCGGTATGGGTTTGGATGGGAAAAAACTAGAGCCTGAGAGTAATGTTCTTCTTGCATCTATTGAGAACATGCAGTACGCTGTAACCTTGGATGTCCTACACATGGTATTTTAAACCACTATCATCATTGCTCATTGACCCTGAAGTTTAGTTAATAATATCCTGCTTTGTGTGTCTGCACAGGTTTTCTCTGCTTTTGGGCTAGTCCAAAAGATTGCAATGTTTGATAAGAATGGTGGTTTACAGGCTCTGATTCAATACCCGGGTAACTTCTATGTGGATCTTTTACTCATCTTGGCTATGAGATAGGATGCTTGTACTATTGATCTAAGGGGTTATACAAGTCAAGTAGATGTGCTTGTCGATGTTCTCTATGTATTGTTGCCTAGATGTTAAGTTGTTAACCATTATATATTGTGGGAAGCATTCAAACTTGATACCATATAAGCTGATTCTGTGAAAATCGGCCAGTAATGGTCTGTGAATTGGTGAGGAATTGTTAAGACCCCAACTCCCGAATCCTACAAAACCAGTAAACCAGAAAGTAAACACGGATATATTAATAAAGGAACCCCTGTAATAGATGCCAACCAGTCATAGAAAACCGGAAGGAATCGAAACAGCAGGTGATACAGGTTGGTGAGTATTCGAGAGACTCACCTTCTCTACCAAAAAGACCAAATACAACCTAAGGAACAACCTTCAGACTTGGCTCCTCTTAAACATAAAAGAAGAAGCCCTAAACGACTAACTAGCCAGAACAATACAAAATAAAACGACACACTTAGACTCTACAGCAAAACGACCTCCACACTAAACCGAACGACACTCCCCTTCCCAAAACTGAACAACCCATAAGCACTAACCCCAAAGCAACACATGCAGCAATAAAATCACAGCACCACGTAAACATCAATTGCTCCCCTGCTGCCCAGTATAGGTAACTCTGATTGAGTTTTATCAGGAAACAGGCAAGTGTATGTGTGCGCCCTTTTAAACACACTTATATGAGTTCCCTTGTTAGCTTTTTTTTTCTTTCTTGAAAGTTCTGTCCCTCGTGATCTAGTAATCCTGAAAGACAGAAGTGGTCCATTGCTGAGTTTGATTTACTTAAGATAGAATTCTGTAAGAAAGATTCTCCATACTTCTTGCTGCAACCACTTGTTCTTTTACCGATTTTCCTTTGGGCAAATAATCTTCCAAGATATGCTAATTTTGTACTTTTCTGCATGGATGCATAGGGAATTTTGGCCTCATTGATATTTTGAACATTTTACTTCCCTTGTTTTTCCTATTATTACTGGTAGGACATGTTTCACATATTGACATGCCATGGCATACAGATGTTCAGATTGCTGTTGTGGCCAAGGAAGCCTTGGAAGGACACTGCATTTACGATGGGGGATTTTGCAAGCTACACATCTCATATTCACGTCATACGGATCTTAGTATAAAGGTAGTCTTAGTATAAAATGAGTATTGATTCAATTTAACCATATCCTTGAAAGAGTACTGTGAATAGGAGGTGTGGAAATTGGTTCATCTGTTATATAAGCAAACTGTTAGTGGTTGAAAGGGATTAACTAGACTCAGAACTTAGAGAACTATTTTTCTTTTCTGGGTTGATTGAGGTTTGTCATATGCTAGAAATCCTTTTACAGGGTTTAATAGATTTCCCTTGCTATCCTTGCGACCAATCTCCTTTGTATGATTAGTCTCTTCTGAAAGAGATTTTTTAAACTAGCATTGGCTTTTGAGGGTTTTAATGTTGAAGGATTGTTGTGTGTTTACAGGTTAATAATGATAGGAGCAGAGATTATACCATTCCTAATGCACCCCTTGTGGACACCCAACCCTCAATCTTGGGGCAACACCCAGTTCCCATGATGGGTCCTGGTGTTCAGTACAGCGGGGCTCAGTATGCTCCAGCTCCTGGGCAGCATGTGATGCCTGAACCTCAGGCTGGATGGGGAACAGCTGCTCCAGCAGTACCTCAGTCTATGCCACTGCAGATGCATAATAATCATTACATGCCACCTGGCTCTATGCCGCCACAAATGGCTCCTGGAATGATGCATTGTCCAAGTCATAGCACTCTCCCACCCACATCAACATTGGCCACGTATGGATCTCGTCACATTCAATAGCATGGATGTCACATGCACCTCAAACAGACCAAGAATTAGCGCTCAGAGTCAGCTGCCTTGCTACTGAAGTGAGACAGTACCGTTAACCTAGGGTTCCCATATGGTGAAACTGCATACATTTGCTGACATGATCCTGAATTTCAAGTAGGCCCGTTCTCACCCCCCCCCCCCACCTTTTTTTTTTTTTGAGATTTTTAAGTAAGTCTGTAATCAATTGGTCAAGACCCTGTAGTTGGCTCACAGCTCTGGAACAAACTGTTCAGTTTTAATCAATTTTATCTTTATTTCGACTTTTTTCATAATTTCTTAACTAAGCATATCTTATTGCTAGATATGTAGCCAAGAGAGTTAGATATTGCGGAGTATATAACTGAATTGCTTGTAAGGGAAACTTTGAAAGTTGATGATGACATTATACACAAGTGTTTTTAAGTTGTTAAGATGCTTTCTAAGCTACCCCTGGTAATATTGATACTACCACTGCAGTACGCCATTGGATGCAGTTTATTGCTTTGGATGAAATAAGGGTAGTTATTGGCTGCCGGATAAGCAGGGATGGGAGGTAAGTTTTCCAAAAATTGTTGTTTAGTCCTCGAAGAAGCAAGAATGACACGCATTATCCAAACTATGTGTTATTTTTTAGTCATCTCCATTATTAGGGTTTGAAATGTCGAGGGAGAATGAATCCCTCTGAATCTGAAGCAACTGCAGTTTCAGACTCCCCTTCAGTGTCGTTGCCACCAAAGGGATCACCTTCAGCTTTGTGGTTGCCGGCAAGAGGAGCTGATTCTTCACCGTCATCAGTGAGTAGGGACTTGCTGTCGATGGGAACAACTTCAGTATCAGTGACGAAGATCGTTGCTTACAGTCCTGATGATTCCGTTGCAGTGGCATAGAGGAATCACACTAATCCAGAGCTCCTTTGCATTTTTGGAGCAGGGACTAAGTTTTGGAAGTCAATTTGGAGCAGGGACGTTCTTCTGCAATTTTTATATGAACCCACTTGCAATTTTTATAAGGACCGAGCTGCAATAATTTAAGAACCATTCTACAATTATTTTAAGAATGAAAAAGTTGAGCCGTAGTGGATAGCTTATAAAGCACTTCCTATGCCCAGCAAGATTTATGGGATACATGTGAACGGTAAGGTTATTTATACCACTAATTAAGTGTGCATAATAGCTGGTGTATCGGTCTTATTTGACTCAACTTTAAGCGTTTCTTGTCAAATTTAAATATAACTATATTGTAGCCCGTGCAAAATAAAAGAATTATTGCCACTGTTCTTCTATAGTAATTATATTAGCAATTGTGCAGTGTTTGAAAACTGCCAAGACTTCACTTTTTGACATGGCAATTTCTATGGTGGCAATCCCTTGTGTCCATCCAAGTCCAATTTTCATTTGAATAGTGCAATGTATTAACTCGTACAATTAAATAATTCAATAAGAAATTAAGTAATTAGTTTTAGAAAAATTTATAAGGACATAATAAATTAAGGGACTTTTTAGTAATACTGGTGTCACAAATTTACACTTCAAGAAATTACAATTCTATTTTTGTGCTATTAAAATATAAAATAATTTTTCAATTTAATAATACCAAAAAAAATTGTAATTTTTTTGTCAGGCTAGTTTTACACCATTATTAAGTGGTGAAAGTAATTGATATTATTTAAATGTTTTTATTTTATATTTATTTAAATAGGTAAATTAAATTAAAAAAATCCACTAATTTCCTTATATTTTTGAGAATGAGACTGAGAAGCCCACTAATTTTCTTGCATTATAGTGAAACATTCTCAATTCATTTTATAATAATTTTTTTTTATAATTCTCACAATTATAATTATATGTTGTTGTATATAAGTTTAATTGGCCCTTGTCCGAAAAAAAAAAGCTGGCCCTCAGCTAAAACAAGTTATAAAAAACAATTGAATTTAAATATAATCATCTTTAATAATTATAAAAGTTATGAAAATGTTTAATTATTTTTATAATTAATTTTTTTCTTCATGGTAAAACTAAAAGCCAGGAAAAAACAATAATGCTTGCGGGAGCTCAGCCTCACCGTTAACCGTTAACCGTTAACCGTTAACCGTTAACCGTTAACCGTTAACGACGGTAACAAGCATGTCACCGACTCACTGAGTCGCTGTGGCATAAATCGAGTACAAAATAGTTCACAGTTCACAGTTCACCGTTCACACAAATCAATATCCGAAGCCGGCGCCAATTTGGATCCTGTATGATAAGTTTACTTCTTCTCCCTCTGATCTTCTCTCTCCTTTCACCTTTTTCCTCTTCCTCTCTCTACTCCAATCTTTGTGGACTGTGGTTTCCACTGTCTTCTCTCTATCCAGAGTCCCGGACCTCAGAGAGAGAAGGCGGAGCTGAGTGTAGCAAGTGATAAACCCTAGCAATGGCTACACTTCAAGCTTCACTTCTCTGCAAACCTTGCCTCTTACTCACGTCTCCCTCGCCTCCAAAGCAACGTCTTCACGCCTCTAACTCCTCGGCTCATCACCATTTCTCTCCCCTCTCTTTCAACCCGCCTTGTCTCTCAAAACTTTCTATTCATGCATTCAGCCCGGATTGTCATAACCTACGATTTCGCCCGCGCGGTACGTTGACATCTTGTACATTTCGACCTACGAATTCCTTGGAAGGTGATAGTGGCCTTGGGGAATTAAGTTTGGAGACTAACGATGTGGGCAGTGAGGAAAAGAGTGAGAAAGTGGGGGAGAGTGAAGGAAAGATCGCGAATTTGGATGGAAAGGAGGTTGGGGATACTAGATTACCGATACTGGTGTTCTTTGTGGGTTTGTGGGCGAGGATGAGAGAAGGTATCCACAAGGCTTTCTCTGATTTCTTTGATTGGTGGTCCTTTTGGCGGCAAGAGAAGCGCTTGGCGCGCTTAATTGCTGCGGCCGATGCCAATCCCCAGGATACGGCAAAACAGAGTGCGCTATTTGTTGAACTCAATAAGCACAGGTTTGGCGATGCACTTCTATGATTTTGCGTCTCATCTGTTTGGTAGATGGAGGTGATTTGGAATATCAGAAATGTTGTTCATAAATTTCTACTTAAAATTTATTTACCTATCAAGAATTGAACGCTCAGTTCATGATTTTCTCACTCAATAATTTATTTAGCATTAATCATGACGCTTTAAGATTTTGCATTCTATGATTGTGTTCTGCTTGATTGTGTAGGACTAGGACAGAAGAATTAAATATTCTATTTGGAGAAAAAAGGGAGTAAATGAAGAATGTAGCATATATAATGATCTAATGCTTAACTGTAGGGCAATTTGACCTTTTTCTCTTCTCTTAGATCTTATTTGAATGAGGTTTTGGAATAAGTTACAGTAAGTGGACAAATATAACTTGTTACAGGATATCCCCTAGTTCTTCTACCTAGATTTTATGTCTCAAATTTTCAATCGTTTTTTAGTCCTGAGTCTGTCATCAATCGATTCGAACAAAGGGATCATGCTGTAGACAGTAGAGGAGTTGCAGAATATCTCCGAGCTCTTGTGGTCACTAATGCTATTGCTGATTATCTTCCAGATGAGGATTCTGGAAAGCCTTCTAGACTTCCTACCCTGGTAATCAGTTTGTCTTGTTGGCATTCTTGTTCTTTTCCTTTTCTTCTTCTGTATTAACCAATTTTTACTTGCTCATTGTTTTGGAATCTATTTGATAGAAAAAGAAAATTTTCCATTTGTGACTGTTATGATCAAAGTTTTCAACTTATGTCTTTTTAATTATCATGTTGGTTGAAAGAAAAGTTAAAAGTTTCATAGAACAGTTGTCATCTTCTAGCTTTTAACTTTGCATCATTCCTGGGTCAGAAAATTGATTTTATTGTTAATCACTGTTGTTTTAATGTTTTTCCTGGTTTCTTGACTATTTCTATCCTAGAGTCTTATCACTCATGATGCAAAATTGACATGATAGATTGTGTAAATTTAAATACTTTCATTTTTTACACATACAAAAAATTTTAAGGCAGTAATTCTCCAACTACATTTTAGATTATTTTTTTTTAATTTTCCTGTTCTCTTCAAATCCGTGTCAGCATTAATAATGGACCTAAACTCTGCTTCTTTTCTTATTCTTCTTTTATCCTTAACTCTTATTAATGTTATTACAGTCTTCATTGTGGTGCTCCTGTTTCTGTACTGAATATATTTTAGGGATAAGGAGAAGAAAAAAGAAACGAGATTTAATCCTCACAAGTTCCATGTTCTACAACTTTTGCTTTTGTATTGCATACTTTGTATTAATTTTTAGAACAGCCTCATTTGATGTATTTTAGTTTATATTTTACATGTGTTAAATTGTGCAACTGATAGTAACTGTATCATTGCAGTTGCAAGAATTGAAACAGCGTGCATCAGAAAATATGGATGAGCTTTTCCTGAGTCCTGGAATATCTGAGAAGCAGCCATTACATGTGGTTATGGTAACAATTATCGGGAAAAACGTGTTCTCTATTATTTATGAATTTAGTCAGCATATTCTGTGAATCGCACAAAGCTATTTACTGCTTCAGGTTGATCCGAAAGTATTGAACAAATCACGATTTGCACAAGAGCTTATCTCAACTATCTTGTTTACTGTTGCTGTGGGACTGCTCTGGTATGAGCCTTTAAAATTTCTGTCTCTCTCGTATAGTATCCGCTCCTTACCTGAATTTATTTATGGCATTACAAAAATATAATTACCTTTTAGGTTTAAGGGTGTTGCTGCAGTTCAAAAATACATAGGAAGTTTGGGTGGGATTGGAACTTTAGGTGTTGGCTCAAGTTCTTCCTATGACCCAAAGGATCTGAACAAGGAAGTGATGCGAGAGAAGGTTAACTTCTTAGGATCTGTGTAACTAACATAATCTGATTTCATTGTAATATGTCAACTAGCTGCTTCAGTATTTCTTGAAAACTTGATGATTAAATTGCTTTGGAATCAATCAGCTAAAAATTTGGGCTGCAACTGAGCAGATTGTTAAGTACAATAGGTGAATGAACAACGGCAATGCTATATAATATAATACATGTGTTCTTTGTTTCTAGTTTGGGTAATTAGATTATAAAAGGCTATTTCATTGTCCAGTCGGCGATTAATTAGGAAATGTTACCTACCCTTAAAAGTTCTGAAATATATTAAATCTAATAAAGTGAGTCACTTATAGTTTTGTTATTTGTTATGTGAGAATTCTTGCACATAGAATATTACCAAGTCAGTAATTCTGCCATGCTGCCTAGTATAATCTCTCTATCTCTATGTGTGCCCCTCCTTGTAGAATGTCAAAACATTTAAGGATGTGAAAGGTTGTGATGATGCAAAGCAAGAGCTTAAGGAAGTTGTGGAGTACCTAAAAAATCCAGCTAAGTTTACACGCCTTGGAGGAAAGTTGCCAAAGGTTTGTACAAGTTATTTCATTCTTTTGTTAAATATTTTATCCCTGACAGTTCACATATGTTGATATTTCTCCTTTACTTGTACATGTTCTCAAATTTTTGTAGGAGTCACTAGGTTTCCATTCCTTTCAATGAGCTGATAACATGTTGGTTCCATCTACTTGTGCGAATTGTGTGTTGTTTGCAATTTACAGTAATAAACTTGCTAGCTTTTTATTTGTTTTCATTTCATGATATGCTGATGAATTTGATTGTCTTTGTAGTTCTTATAATAAGGTGTCTTGCCTTTTAGTGTTCTTGAGTGCTGTATTTTGCTTGTTTCTTTTGTTCATCATGTGAGCCTAAGACATCACTTTTTACAGGGAATTCTCTTGACAGGAGCACCTGGAACTGGAAAAACTCTGCTAGACAAGGTCAGTTAGTTTATGTATATCTCCAGATTGTCTTTATTTATTCAACTTTTAGGATTTTTCTTTTGTCTTTTGGATTTTGAACCAAGTGGTCTGCCTTCTATGTGCATTTGGGGTTTACCATCATTCACGATGTGCGACTTCTATGTGCATTCAGGAAATTATAGGAAGTACATATCTGGACTCTGGTTGTCGTCTTTCACTTATTTTTACATCATGACTCCACTGTCCCTTTACACAATTCCTACTTCTATGTTGTAACTAATTTGTCATCCTGTGTCAGTTCTTACAATTGTATAAATGTATTGTGAGGAATTATCATGATATAGAAGTTTTTACACATTCTTATTTTTCTTACGTAAGGGTGTATGTAGTCCTGTGGATGTATAAGTTTAACATTTTTATGTATTATTTTTCTTGAGCCTGTTAATGATGGATTCTCAGGTATTGAAGTCTTTGAATTACTTCAATCCATCAACCTTTTTATGACAACTTGAATTTCATGTTCGTCCTTGTGAGTTCATAAACACCATTGTAAAACGACAATTCTTTTTTACCATCAACATTTTGATTTAATCTATTGAAGTTCATAAATTTATTCTGATAATGTTTGCTCTAGTTGGGACCTTAAAGGCTATTGCTGGAGAATCTGGTGTTCCTTTTGTCTATTGGGCAGGATCTGAAGATGCAAGTCTTCTTTTGCTTCCTGTGTATCAATAGCTTACAATATGCCAGCACATACTATATGTTGTCTTGAGATCTGAAACAAGTTATATCATGCAATTTTGCTAGAAAATAAAGAAGGCATATTAGTTTTGAAATGATGCATAAAGATTGCAAATATATTTAAGCTTTTGTTGATGGGGTACCTTGGTTGTCATTTGTAATACATACAATATGTTTCCTATGCTTTTCCGTTATTGACCACTGGGTCCCCTTTATTATTTCTAGTCAAATGGGGACATATATACAATATTGCCAACTCAAAGTGGAAATTCTTTCTACTTTAGATCAGAAGGCCTTAGTATGTCAATGATGATATATTTACCGTGCTATGAATCAGATATCTTCCCCAAAACTTCTCTTTTTGGGGGGAGGGGGCTATAGAATCTATTTTGTAGAACTGAATGTATTCCCCCTCATCTGTCGGAGAGTAGATTCATCACATCAATTTGAGTATCTTGACATAAGGAGCCCTGATTGTTGATTAAGATCTTTTGTTTATGTGAAAAAGAAAAAGAAAAAGAAAATCAGTATCTCTGTCAAGGGTCCTTGTTTTTCGGCTGCCTGAGATGGAACTGGCTGGTTGGTAATGACTGCTTTAAGGAGGGAATAAATCCAAATCATTGGAAGAAGGAAAAGACAAACAAAACAATGAGTGATTCCTGTCTCAGATGGTTCTGAAACTTCTTATGGCCAGCATGCAAGTGCCATTGTTGAATTGATTGCTAAACTTTTTCATGTGATCTCGTAGCACAAGTGCAATATTTAATGTTTATCCCTTTGGGCAGTTGTAAGTTGTAACTGTTTATAGCTTAAATTATGAGCATTCAGCACATAATGTAAGTTTTGGTAATCAGTAATCAGTTAAAGGGATAATATCAGGTGACAAATTATTTTTCATATTGTAGGTTTGTTGGGGTTGGTGCTTGACGTGTAAGATCCTTATTTCAAGCAGCCAAAAAGAAGGTTTGCTGCTTTTGGTCAATAATCTCTCAAATTCTTCTTCATTCCAGTTTACTCTGTACTGTGGTTCCCTTATTTGTTTCTAATCATGGAACATGTTTTTTACATCTGTTTGTAGGCTCCTTATATCATTTTCATTGATGAAAATAGATGCTATTGGATCAACAAGGAAACAGTGGGAGGTTCATACAAAGAAGACATTGCATCAACTACTTGTTGAAATGGATGGGTTTGAGCAGAATGAGGTATCTTCCAACATATTGGAGAATTCGTTTGTTCCTTTCTACTTTTCCAAATTTATTTGAGATTTTCATGTTGTGGGGAATATTTTTTTTTTTTTTTGAGCATGTAGGGAATAATATTAATGGCTGCAACAAACTTGCCTGATATTCTTGATCCGGCTTTAACCAGGCTGGGTAGATTTGATAGGCATGTAAGTTCTTTCAAATATTCTCCTTTGATTCAAGAATTTATTCAGAGAAAGAATAGAGGCACAAAATAGGAGGATAAAAAACCTGCCAGAACAACACAAAAAAGAAAGGGACAAAAGTAGCTCAAAACATCTCTCCTGTCCTACTGTAAATCCATTATAGAAACTTTCTCAAAAAACCATGACCTTCACCCACAAGGAAGCCAAAAAGACAACTCTCTGATAAAAGTTGTGAAGAAGAAATCTCTGATTAATAACTGGCGTTTTGTTCCAGTCACAAACACCACAACCCCCATAAATGACACTCTGCCAAAGGATTTGATGCTCCTTACTTCTACTGAAGCCTCTAACATGGATAAATAAAAAATGGTCAATGAGTTTGGACAAGCGCACTGCTAATCAAAGAGGCCAAAAAGCCATTCCAAAGCTACCAAGCAACCTCTGCATAATATTCTGAATAAAAACCTAAATATCCTAGTAATGTATATTTTGTGCCAAATGTTTGGACAATATATTATTCTGTGCCAAATGTTTGGACAATATATTATTCTGTAACTTGCTTTACTTCTATAAATGGACTTTATAATATATTTTTCTATAGAATATAGAAGACTAACAAATACCCAATTTTAGATTGTTTTACCAAATCCAGATTTGCGTGGTCGCCAAGAAATATTGGAGCTCTACTTGCAAGATAAACCTTTGGCTGATGACGTAGATAGTAAAGCAATAGCTCGTGGTACACCAGGATTCAATGGGGCAGGTGAATTACCAATTAATATATTAAATGAAGACTTAGTCTGATTCTTATCTCCTGTCAACTTCTCTTTCAATGACGTTTCCTATTATTATTCCTTTAAATTAGATCTTGCAAACCTGGTTAATTAAAGCTGCCGTTGAAGGTTTAGAGAAATTAACAGCTGCACAGTTGGAGTTTGCAAAAGACAGAATAATTATGGGTACAGAGCGTAAAACACTGTTTGTTTCAAAAGAGTCAAAGAAGGTAAGTGATATACTAGGTAATCTGGTTTAGTACTAGAATGTATGGCCTACCTGGTAGATGTTCACTATAGGCAATGAAGAGATTATGCATGATTATCACAGATTTTGTTTTCTGCCTGTGGCTGCTGCAAGGAGGGCTTCAGGGTTAAAAAATAATAGATTGTCTTGGGTGTTTAACCAAAAGGGGTTGGGAGTTTTAGATTAAATTGACTTCAAGCTATAATGTTTTTATTTTAAAGAAGTATTGAATGAATGAGATGCAGGAAGGTAAGTGTCTAGCTGGTTTGAGGCTTATCAATCAAGATATTAATTAAATTAATCACAAAATATGTTCATGTTAATCATCGATTTTCCCTCCTGTAAGATGAGATGACTAGCAGTCTAAGATTTGTTTACTTCTTCTCAAGCACCAAAACTCTCAATTTGGGATACTACCAATGAAACTTGGAGCCCAAGGAGCCTAGGACTTGAACCTGAAATTTCTGTGCTAGAATATTTTAAAATTCCTGAGACCCTGCAATATAAAACTCATGTATGATGTAACAATGCAGCAAGCCTAACATCATAGCCCTGAAAATTGCTGAAATTGAAAAGTATTAAGAGCTCAACTCAACCTTTTATACGTTGGAAAAGAAAACATTGATAACATTCTAATGAATAGTTAGTTGCCGAACCAGTTGCCAGCTGGCGAGTTGGATCAGTAAATTCACTTTTTTTTTCTTAAATATTTTCCCTGTATTTTATCTCTAACCATTTTTCTGGAATTATATATTAGTATACCGCTAATCTGACCTACAGATAGCTCAACAGCATATCTCACAGTCTTGTTTATAAGCATCTTTCCAGTATATGGCCTAGTGATATTATGAAATATTGTGCACTCTGTAGAGAGACCAGTCTGGCATAATAAATATGAGATTGTATATTTGATCAGCAGGTTTGTAATTTGCTTGCTTTAAATCAGAGTTTTTACTCTCCAGAACCAGCATCCAAACTATATAACTGTTCTGTAAACTAATGACCTTTATTGCTATTATTAATCAAATATTAAGAATTTGTTTATGTATCATGGACATGATATTTGACAGTGCTTACAAAATGTTCAGCTTACTGCTTATCATGACAGTGGCCATGCAATTGTTGCGTTTAATACTGAGGGTGCACATCCAATTCACAAGGCAACGATCATGCCACGTGGATCTGCTTTAGGAATGGTCACCCAGCTTCCTGCAAGTGATGAGACATCCATCAGCAAGAAGCAGTTGTTGGCTCGCCTTGATGTTTGTATGGGAGGAAGAGTTGCAGAAGAGCTTATCTTTGGTTGGGATCATATCACAACAGGAGCAAGTAGTGATCTACACACTGCTACTGAGATTGCCCAGTATATGGTAATATTCTGCTCCCCTGTTTAGTGTTTAGGCAGTCTCTACATCTGTGGAACTAGGAGGATTCATTCTCAATGCCTTTAGGTTGGCCAGTGGCCACAGAAACAATACGAAATTGTTGTGCTTGTATATTCCCTTCAGTGCCATTTAATTTTTACTTGGAATATGTACTATAAGTAGTAACAGAGTAATTAGAACTTCTCTCACCAAAAAATGTAATTTGAACTTTTGGCTGAAATGCTTGAAGTTGCAGCCAGACTTCTCTTTCCACTTTAAAATGAGCTTCAAATTACTTGCTTAACTCTTGTTTTTTTTTTTTCTTTCTCCCCCAGGTTTCAAATTGTGGGATGAGTGATGCAATAGGGCCAATTCATATAAAGGAGCGGCCAAGTTCTGAAATGCAATCGTGTATTGATGCAGAGGTAAGTGATTTGAATATATGATTATGAAAATCATCGTTAAGACTTTAGATTTGTTTCTCCTTTTGTCTCTACTTAAATTCTTTTATCAAAAATAAAAAAGAAATGTTTGGATGTGAATTTTCTTTCTTGTTCTGCAGGTTGGGAAACTCCTTAAAGAAGCATATGATCGTGTGAAAGCCCTTCTAAAGAAGGTTTGTCAAAATAAAATATTGTCGAGCGGCAGTTTTTTCTTTAAAACCAAAAGCAACTTGATGGTGTACTATGCCCCACTTTCATATCTTCATATCTGCAATTTATTATTCATGGATAATCTGTAGAATAAATCATTATTTGAAGATTACATTGTCCACGGTTGATAGGTTCCTAGACTAAAATTTTCAGCTGTGTGAGCATGGCTATTTCTCTGGCATTGATTAATAAAAGTCGGGAACCTTGAATTTCCGCAATGTTTGAGATCTACTGTTTGGAATCTCCAAAAGTTCTGAAACCTAGTAAAATTTGACATGAGAAGGCATTACATGCACTGGCAAATTCATTATTAGAGTATGAGACACTTGGAGCGGAAGAAATAAATCAAATACTTCTCCCATATCGCGAAGGACGGCTGCCAGAGCAACAAGAACAAGAAGTAGAAGAGGAGCTTGTGCTGGTCTAATCTTTCTTCCTCTTCCTTTCTGTAACTATACTGAGGGGAAGCTTTGTACAGTATACCTAGAAGCCCTACAGGTATTTTTTTTTTAAAATTCAATTTTCACGGTTCCCCTCCTTGGTGCGTGCTATTCTTGTCAGATTATTAGAAATTAATTTATACACTTTGAGCATATCTGAAGCGACTAGTCTTGCTCACAATGACAAAGGTCTTTTGTTTAGGACTTGGGAGCATTATTGTTTTGGAGAGAACTATGTAATTTTCATATAAAGTTACTTAATTGGATATTTTCAGAAAATTTTGGTTTTCTATATTCTTCATTGGTTTAAGAATTTAATATTTATTCTGAAACCCAAGCTTGAGTTATCATAGCAATACAGCTTTCAATGATCTCTAACCCCAAGGTCCCGAAACCTGCTGTCAATCTTCGCTGGTGATTAACCGGATCAGTTGACTAAATTTTGAGTGGATAAGTAATGTAAGTGACATTGCCTGTTGGCGAACACAAGAAGCCTGTGAACACTTCACATGAAATACGTCGTGCATGTCACTGCCTTTTTCGTCAAATTTTCAATATTTCACATGCTCAATACAGTATATGATTCAAGCAAAGTCCACATTAAGTTTACAGATCTCGTAAAGCGCCTGAACTAAAATATTTTTCTTCGTCCGGACACTGTTTTGCTCTTTCACTTTTTGGGGTTTCTTAATTTCTTTCTACATTCGCAGATCCGAAGGGTTGTATGATGTAACCGTTTATCATTAAGGATACATTGGAGCGTCATTGGGCATAAGTTGGTCACTGATAAATAAGCGGGTCTAATGATATGTTTTAGCACTACTAGAAAAAGAGTGGTAGCCGTTGAAATCTGCTTAATATACGTAACCTCCACTACATGTTAACCTTACTGCAACTAGAAACTACAACTGCACCAATCAAAACAATTATACAGACAATCTTTCACCAGCACTTACATACAAAAAGAACGTACCATGAGTTACGAGAATAACCCTGAAGGTCACGCAGACGCGCCGGGTCTTTCTCCTTATACTGCACTGGATTCAAGACAACTGTGTGAAATGATTAACTAATAAAGAGTGAAACCAGCATATATAACAAGGATATATGTAATATAGCAAATGAACTGAACAATCCTGCAACTCTATTATAGATGGAAGCAGCACCATTGCCAGTCTGTCTCCTAAGCCCTCCCAGATTGGAAAGCACCCGAAGCTTCATTCATGGCGGCCAAGTTCTCAAACACGTATCATCAAATCCTACATCCGTTCAATTGGTTCAGTACGGTCCTGCACAGCAAGCCCTTCCGAGACATCAGAAAGTGATTTGAGATTGCATTTAATCAATGCTTCAATAAAGTAGCAGGTCTCGTCCTTGGTGTTCCCCTCAGGTACATCCACCACAAAAGATTCAATGACAAGGGTGCCTGGCCTTCCATCAATAATTTCTGGGTGGAGGGTCATAACGGACGAGTAGTTCTGAACAATAAAAGATACAGTTTAGATAGGTAGCTAAAAGCATTATTTAGAGGGGGTTAAAGAAAGACTAATCATTCAACTCAATTTCGCACCAACAACCAATCTACTAATCAACAAAAAACATATCATTACAGGGTTAAAAAATAATCTTAACTCGGACGATCCCAACTGTTTGAGTTCCTAGACAATGAAACTTATAGCTCAAAAAGCATATGCCATTAGTGACAGGATGGAAGCCAGAACTAGAATCTGATAAATTCTAGATAACTTCATTACCTCTGAATTGAAACGAGAACTGCCACTTCCTCAGAAACATGACAGTTATTTTCAGTTTTGTGAAAGTATCTGAAGGACCTGAAATTTAAGATGGCTTTAAAACATGTAACCCTGCATCTCCTTTAGGTGGTGTTTGGTACAATTAACTTGAATACACGTGTATCAGGATTCTCATATTTGGCGTTAAGAGATTTTTAAGAAATGACACAATACAATTGGCAATTCACAAAAGCTGGTAGAGCCTTTTACTTGGATGTCAGACGGCCAGATATTGAGAGGTATGACTAGAAATTGTTGGGATCAAATGCCTAGCAAGCATCTTCGATGTTGTTATTTACAATTATGTACCAAACGCAAACATCTAACTTAGTTATCTAAGATGCCAGGGAACCTTAGATGCCTAAATGAATTTGATGATGTACCAAAAACCTCCTAAATGGTAATAATTAAATATACATAAAGCAATAATTGCAGACATCAACCTGGTTATTCTTGCATGTTTTGACATGGAGAAACCACCATATTAGAAAATACCCAAACACTAAAAATAGATGCTATGCCTCAGAATTGTCAAGTTACCTTCAGCAAGAGAAAGGGACAAATTTAGAAGAACACGATGGCTAGTGCTGAAACTGTCTGGCATCTTTCAATAATAATAATTATTAGAAGTAATTAGCTATACAAACATTATTCAGCATCCTTTCTCAACAGAGCGCATCACCACATTCAATCAATAATATGAATGAAAAAACAATGTACACACCCAATCAATTCTTAAATAAAAAGGCCTCCTTGTTGCTACCAACACCACAGCTAGAAATTAAAGACATTTTAAGCTGCCAAAATTATTAGATTTGCTCAACTTCCTTCTATGTAATTGATGCAGTGTGCGCCTCAAGCACATAACAAGCATAATCCTCAAGCACATAACAAGCATAATTAGCACCTAGAAGGTCGCACAAAAATGCTGAGAAAAGTGCAGTAAGAATGCTCACTTCAAGGTAGAAACTTTCTCAGAAGAATAAAAATAAAATTGAGAATTCAAACTCACAAAATTTGATTATATAAGGATAAAAAACCAGATAATTTGTCTAGTCCTAAGCATATAATTCATACCCTAAGTCTATGATCGCCACCAATAATCCTGATGCTCAGGATATGCTGATTGTCATCAAGAAGCTCCAATCTTTCAGTACTTGTAGTGGCAGGAAGCCCTGACTTAACATCGACTTCTCTCAGACTCCCAATCTCAAGGTTACCCCTGACAACACACCTGCTGACAAATGGCTTATACTTCTGTGGCTGATCAAATCTCCTCACCAAGGACCATACCTAGAGAAAGCAAATCTATACACCATAAATAAGTAATCCCAGAGACAAGTTAATTAAATATAAGCGACATTTAAAGGTGGGGTTGGCCTAATCATTCAAGCCATCTCAATTAAAATAGTTTCTGCATTATGCAAAATTATTGTCAAGAAGCATGCCAAACTCTATTAGCAGAGAGGAAGACAAAATAGAACAAAAACTGTGTTTCCTTTTGTTAAAAATAAAACTTTAAGCCAGTACTCACTCATTGTCTAATTAAGCACTCAAGGAAAAAGTTAATGGTGCAATTCTTGTAATACATTTCCTCGGCAATCAAATCAAGTTAGTCGGACCTTCAATAAATTAAATTGTAGAGTACAAAGAACCTCGCAAAAGCCCCCAATAAAATCTTCCAATGAATCAAAACCAAAACTTCTACTACTACATTATTTTGCATGCAAGGGAAAAGATATAGGAATGGATACTTCTTGTTGGTTGCAGAAAAAGGGTAAGAAAAGAATTAATTAGAGCATGAATGCTATTTGCTCTACTAGGATAATAAAAAAACTCTGGTACAACTACAAATATTCACTACCTTGTTTTTCATTATTTGGAAACAAACAAATCATCTTTTATCTTTCACTTAAGTGCCTAATACAAATATTTGATGCTGGAACCTAAAAGAATAGGAGCAGATCGAATGTTCTTGAGAAACATGACAAATATAAGAAAATAGACCAAACTTAGAACCGGAGAAGTTCTGATGTTCTCAACAAAATTATTTCTGCATCGACGTATGTCCATACCCCTTGCCCACTCCCAGTCAACTCCCACTCCCTCAAAAACAAAAATAAATAAATATATAAAATGATGAAGAAGAAAAAGGGAAAGCATACCCGATTACAGTGATGCATGCAAACATCTCTATATATACATACAACTACAAATGAATAGAGAAACGCAGGCACACAGATTGAATAAGGATAGAGTGACTACCAGATGAACCGGCGCTTTGATATGCTTAACGACGGCAGAGCTACACTGATTCTCTCCCAGTTCGTGTCTATGGTGTCTCCTTATGTACTCCAACTCCAAACTGCTGAATCCTCCATTTCCAAATCCATTAGTATTCCTATTCATTTTGCTCCACGCGCAAGAAAAAAAAAAAAGGCGCCTTTTAACTTTCAATCTCAGCAACAACAACCACCATTAAGCTACGATGCAGTAACGAATCGATGCCGCCACACACGAAAGAGCGGATTTCTTTGAGACGGAGCTCCGATCGCCTTCCGGCGAAAGCTTCCAGAAAAGCAACCGCTTTTAGAGGAATAAGATGTGTATGACACTCACGGCCATCGATGAACTAAACTACCACTGCTGCTTTATTATCTCAAATGGAAGAAGAAAATTATTAAATATGATTAGTGATACGAAAATTATATAAACAAAAAAAACATTGTTAATTGATATTCTTGAAAATGGCCCCCATTTGATGGTACTATTACAAACACGCCATGGGTTTGTCCGTTTCTGCCAGTGTCGTTTTTGCGACAAAAATGCCCTCGACTTGCCCATCTATTTACGCCTTAATGAAATTGGTTGGGAAGCAATCTGAGGCTTAGAATTAGAAAGTTTTTGAACTGTCAAAACAAAGGGAATGTTCAGTTGTCTTTTAGCCACGACAAACTCCATCATTGATTGGCTATTAATGGTGCAGCATTAGCATGGCTGTTTAAGGTACCATTATCCTCGATTTAAATTATATTATTTAAAATAATAATATAAGAATTAAAATAATTATTAAATAATTTTAATTTTAATAAAAAATAATTATATTTAATTAAATTATTTTTATTAATTAACTTAAACTCTTATTATTATTCTATTAAAAAAATTAATATTTTATTAATAATATAAAATAATAAATAATTTAAAATAAAATAAAATAAAATAAATAATTTAAAATAAAGAGAGTAATTAACAATAAAAAATAAGAGAACAAATCTAATACCATTACCAACCATGAGTGTACCATTTCTACTCCTTTTCTCTTTTTCTTTTTCTTTTTCTTTTAATAATGCGTGTACTATATTTCTATTAAATTTCATTCACATTCAGTGGGCGTTAAACGGTTTAATTAACTCAGAAGTCTTTAATCTTCATATCTCTTGCCCTTTAAGGCCATTTTCTGAATAAGAAAATTTTTAAGTAAATTATACACACAATCATGTATATTTATATCTGAGTTTTGTTATTACTGAGTTGAATAATTTTTTGATGTGTCAGGCTGTTAGAAATTTATTATGAATCCTTTAGTCCTAAGCATAGATGGTATTAATTATGGAGAATAGGATATGACGAAGGGGGGTTGAAAGTTGAAAATGCAGTTAGATAAGCAATTACATCAAACATGGGACCAACGTGAATTTAATGGAGAAAGCTCCATGGAGTCACCCCACGTGTTTGCAATTTGGTTCATAATGAGCAGCCATAGTCGATCTGCAGAAGATCACATTCAAGTTCTGAGTGGAATTCATTAAGGACATGTATATGGGTATGGGTTTTTTCATATCTAATTACCAAAGTGGGTCTCTCGCCCCTTTTCAACTTTTATGGACTTCACCCTCAAAAAATCACAATCTGTGGACCCAGCTAGCTAGCTAGCTACCTTGCTAAGTACCACAGGTTCAAAGTATATAGTCACATTAAAAGACAAAAGGGCAACGATATTTTTTATTATAATAAAATAAAAAATGCAGTTAGATTAACTAAAATATTTGATCTCTTTGAAGAGACTTTTGAACTTTACTTTGCAGAGAGAGTGAAGTGGTGACAGAAAGCAAAGCATGTTGGTCCCTGATAGGGAAAACAAAACAAGGGGGCATCGTAACGTGAAGGTGTATCCTTCTTAACTTGTTTCTTGTTTGGTTGGATTAATCGCCAAAACTTGGCACTCTTGTGTGCTGATGTTTGCACTTGTAATGTATTTCTTTCTTGTGTGGTCAAGCACAGCAACTAAATCAAGAAGTAAAGATGAGAGAAATTTGAGGAGAGCTCTCAATTGTTCTAGAAAATATTATATATATCTCAAACCATTTGTCCCACGATTTCTTAATTTTTCGAGATAAAGGGGGTTGGATCCAGTTTCTCGACTGCAGGATCACCAAAGGGATAAAAACACCAATATCTGCTGTACATGAAATGCTATACGAAGGAAAACTAGTTGAACATATTTCTTCTCAATCAAGGGTAGGCAATAGGCACTGGCTTAGTTAGCTGAACAATAATTTTTCTTCAGATACTCACACTCATCAATCGACCAGTTAATATGGTAATGGACGAGATCACGAGATCTACAGTTCCTTCCTACCATTCCTTTTGTTGTAGGTCCTCATTCATGGCTGAGAACTGTTGATAACCCTTTGCTTTCTATCCTGATGGACCACAACTTCCATTTCTTATCATTTGGTCCCACCCCATCGACTCTAACCATTCTATAATATTATTGTTCTACCTTTGAATGCCCTTATAATCATTTTGAAAGTATAATTATTTAATGTATTACGAACAAACACAACTCTATTATAAACAGAGATGCTGATTACCTGCTTCCGTTCTGAGCCAGAGAGAAGCTTGGACTTTTTTGGAACACATACATGCACGCTGGCCAGTGACCCTTTTTTTTTTTTTGACACAGTATAATTAGTAAGAGACTAATAGTAGTGACAAGGTCGTTCTCCTCCAAATTCAAATGTTAATATTACTATGTATTAGTGTTGCGAGAAGATAATTTTAGATCAGAATTTATTTGCACGCTCGTGCCTCTTGGACAAGATTATAACCTGCATCTGATAAAGTCCTTAGCAGAAACAACAGTAATTATTCTTTCTTGAAAACTATTTACAAGCTGGAAATATACAAGCTTAACTTACAAGCCAACTAACTTATAGAAATTAGCAACTCCTCCACTTTTCCAAATCTATTCTGGGAACGGGAAGTAACTCATGTGCATTAATGCAAAACTCCTAGTTTGATGATCTAGACCTTAACCAAAATTTAAAGGCCTGCTTGAGCAACTGGTTTTCCTCCATTTTGCCAGCCGTGACAAGAAAATTAAAACTTCTGACGGGTCACGCAAAGAGTACAAAGCTTTTGTGTCTCTTGGAATTGAAGACACTATAATTGGATAACCTTGTCCTCTACACTGTATTACCTGCACCAAGTTTACATAAATCACATTACTTCTAGCCAGATCTCGTTGCATATATGCCTTAAAAGAGTTCTTTTTCTTCAGTAATTATCCTTATTATATTAAGTCATCCTCAAACATCGAAGCCCCAATGCCCATTTGTAGATTACCTTCAGTATACCCACTTGCATTGCTAGTATAATTTCAGCTGGTACTGTTGCGACGCCCCTAATGTATTTGTTCAAATTGCAGAAAATAAAAACATTCATAGGGTTCATAATTTTGCCTTTACCTTAAAAGCATCTTCATCAGTTCGATCATCGCCAATATACACAGGAAGGATATTGCTGGAACTGCTCAACCCTAGTGTGTCAAGAAAATATCCTAGGGCATGACCTTTATTCCATTCTATGGATGGCCTTATTTCCATAACCTATAAATTGAATAATATTCAGTACTCATAATCAGTGCAGAGGAGAAACCTAATCAGATTGATCCTATAATAAGAGGAAGGGTCGCTTTGCGTATTAACTGTTGTACCTTTTTACCCTCAGTTAAGCAAAATTCTGGATGTTTTTCAAGAACAGATTTCACCATCTCTTCCAATACGCCATAATCCTGTATATAAACGATCATTACCTTTTAATAGAGCAACTAAAAAATTAATTGGCCGATACCATTGCTTACTTAATATTTTCAACCAGTGCGGAAAATAATATTAATGGCAAGAACACTGAACAACAATAAAGATGAAAAAGGTTACCTCTTCTTGGACCTGCCGGAAATGTACAGAGATACAGAATCCATTGTCCTCTACCCTTGCACCCTGTACGACTCTTATTTTATTCTCTAACACTTTCAATATCTGTTTGCAAGAACAGTCAAACACGCAATTTTTGTTAAGAAACTGAGGATCTTTTTATTTTTTTCATATTGTTAAATTAATACCCAAAACGATAAATGGGCCTATGGAATTTAGCTGACCTCTCGAATTGCAGGCAAAAATTTCTTGGCAGGTTGAAAGGGAACTCCATTGCCCTAAAGATTAAAAAGATTTACATTAATGATTCAACCAAAGAAAGTAGCAGAGAGCAAATCCATTGGTATTTAAATCTAAATCTAAATCAAAACCAAAAATTGAACTGATCCACTTTCAAACCAAATAAGAAAACGAAAATAAAACCAGATATAGTGAAAGTGCCAATATATTTGTCTAATTTGAAAAATCTCATCGGTGGTGAAATGAACGAGAGTTAATTCTCGCCTTTATTAGATGAGAGAGTTTAGGAAAAGGAGATAGATAATGGTCTCCATTAAAGAAAATCACATATTCAGTTGACCAAATTACAGTCAGTCAGTCACCAAGTAAATCACCTTTGAGTGAAGGGCCATGTTATAGTGCTTGCCATCAGAAGATCTAACTGGCATTGATGGTGCCATTATGTCCATCCCATGGCTTCCAGCATAATATACATGACTCAACTTCACAAATTCTTTTACCTAAATCAAAAAACAAAATTAAGGAATAAATATAAAAGAAATATTAAAAAAAATGATGAAGTTCTAACTCTGTTCTGAACTTACCTTGTCTCTGCTTCTTCCGCTAATTATTGCTGTTGGGAAATTCTTAGCAACTTCAGATACAGCTGCACGCATCTGCCATTAACATTGAGCCCCACATTATATACAGTTGATTGAAGTTATATCTACACGAACAATTACCCGAGCGAAGGGGACAAAAAGCTGGTACACGTATACTGAAGGGTGTAGAGCTAGGGTATACTAAGGTGGAGTGATCTGCTAATTAATGTAATGTGTTTACCTCATCAGACATAAAAGCGCGATCAGGGTCAGCTACAATGGGTGATAAGGTGCCATCGTAGTCTAAAAAAACCAAGATGTCCTTCCCAATGGCCGCTTTCATTAATCTATCAAATGAGCGCAACGCAGAAGGGTGTCTGGCCTGTTAATTACATGCATTACAAGAACACGTCACGTGACATGAGCGTGATTATTCATACACCTATACACACATGCAATGTTTTTCTACAAAGGTACTTACCACCCATGAATCATAGCTTGAAGGAATGAATTTGGTAACGCCATGATCACTCGAGTTTAGTGATCTAACAATTAACGACCGGCCTTCCAGACCACC
The DNA here is from genome assembly GCA_034509205.1 of Ceratonia siliqua. Lineage (NCBI taxonomy): Eukaryota > Viridiplantae > Streptophyta > Magnoliopsida > Fabales > Fabaceae > Ceratonia > Ceratonia siliqua. The sequence goes on along the minus strand of JASKGM010000001.1, from coordinate 3,650,357 downwards.
ACTCGTCTCGTCCTTTACTTTCGAAACAGGTTGCACTCTCGGTTTACCAGCATTGGATGTTTGTAATCCCATTGCCTCTTGTAGCTTGCTCAGCTTCTTCTTAATAATCTATAAAATAAAATAAAATAGTTAAGTAGTTAAGAATCTCACCTAAAAAAAGAAAAAAAAATAGTTTCATGCAACAATAAAATTGATTTACCTTGAAAGTTACAATAAGAAAAAACATGTATTTCATATTGACTTCAATTCTCCAGCAGCAATTCTTTTCAACTCCTTCGGAAAGAGATCACCTGAAAACAAAATAGTAAAGAATCGAAATCAATAGAATAAACAGTTAATTGAACTACTCTTTAGACAATCATGCAAGCCAGGGAAAGTTTCGTAATTTTCAAAATGGACCGAGAATTAAGTGAATGGCAACACTTGCTTCGATGGGCCCAAAGCCCAATGCTAACGAACACAAGACCTGGGCAAGTAAGGACATAATACATCTGGCGCAACTTAACGGGCCTGGAGAGCAAATAGCAAATTCTTTCACACGCATCCCTAATCCCTATTTAGTGTGGCCCCACGGCGGGATTGAGTGAAGTTGAGAACGACTAAACTCCAAACCTCATTCTGCGAATCCTACCCATCTTCTGTTCATTCTTTTTCTGTGAAATCTTTAATTGCCTTAGTGCAATTTCATTTATTTTGTTTATATTTTCCTTTCGAAAAGCTTAGTACTTGTTTGGTTTGTTGAATACAACTCCGAAACCAGAATATACATTATTTTACTTTTGTGAATGGATCGTTGCATTCAGATATACATATTTGCCATGATAGAATTTCGACTTGAACGGCCAGTTTTGACAATTTTTATTGAAGCTAATCAAGCTTTAAGTAAAAGGTTGACCTATTCTTCATGTGATACTCATGTAGTTGTCCACCAAAATAATAATCATATGCTCCAACATGCTCTTGGCTAGAAATGTCTTGAAAGGGGAGAAAATATATATACTAGTTTTATTAATGATTTCTCATCCAACCAAAAGATAAATTAAAATTTAAAATACTAATATGATAAGAGAAAGTCGGTTGTACTAGTGAAATAGAAAAAGAAATCCATCAAAATAATGTGCCAGTCTGTTCAATAAAACCTAATAATTTAAAGTCCTTCCAAAAAAATGTGTGCAAGTCATTTTCACCCATCAAGTTCAATTCAAGAATAATTTTGATAAACCATAATGTTGTCTCTGGCCACTTTAAATCAACATGAAGATAAGCCATCAGCTTACAAGTGTTTTCCGTGGGCCTAACAAGGAATAAAGTAGCTAAACAACAGTAAGGTCACTTTCAAAACGGAAGGTTTTTCTTTTGTTTCGTTTAAACAACAAGTACTGGGAAACAATAAGAAAAATAAAAGAGCAACACATAATTGAAACAACAGATTTGACGACTTCTCCATATATAAAGGCAGAGTTGAAAGAATTATGTCCTAAAGTAGGGTATTAGTCGATTCTGACTCAGATGAGAGTGACAAAAGCTAAAAAGCTACGAGTTTAAGCCTACATCAATGCAATAACCACTCTCTGTGTCGGTTTCCCTTTTGGCTCCACTCAACTACCACCTTATACCCCAACCCAAGACTTTCCTAGCTTCCAACTGAATCATATTTTATTTTACCCTTTTAATTTCTTTTTTGACTAATCCAATGAGAATCTAATATGGCTAATACTATATCTTATAACTAGAGTAATGTAACCCACTTGCAGTCCTTTACATGACATACTATGAGTAGTTTAATATGTTTTCTATCGCTATTAGGGTTTCACGAGAACAACAGTACTAACCACAATATAATCTTTATTAATTAGTCTTTTGGATTCAAGCGAACAAGGAAAAGGACTTTGTAGCATATTTTAGGAACAACATGCATTTTTCAATAAGTATACTTACTTGTACTAAATACATGCTCAAACGTTAATAAAATAATCACCCTAACAGAACAAAGTACTTAACCAATCAAACAAAATACTAAATAGGCCAGTGTCTGAAAACCTGATGCAAATGTTGGCATGCAGCTAAGGTGAATATGATAATATTACTCTGGTTATGTACAACACAGAGCCAAAAAGATGGCCTTGTTTATAAATATAATGAAATATGCTTTAGTTTAAGATTATATATAAAAGAGAGTTTAAGAAAAAAGACTATATAAAAAATGAATACAAGAGCAAATGCTGCCAGGTGAGTACTACAGCATATATGCGCTGTCCTTGAAGTACACATAACAAAGTGAAAACAAGTTCTTGAATAAAAATGTTTCCCTTAGATCAACGCATATGATAGGAGGGTCTAAAATGATTTCCATAGAAAGAATATATTGGTTTTAACCTGCCATTGAATAAAGAAATCTTTAGCCTTACTTAAAAAAAACAAATTATATATAAATTGCAATTGAATTTTAATTGCTAGAAAAAATTAATTAAAAGACTTCTAGCAAGACAAATCAGTCTTTCTAATTAAAAATATAGTTGAAATGCTGAAACTTGAAACCAACCTGTGAATTTATTACGAACAAAACATGTGTGTGAGTGAGTGATATTAAACAGCCATTTCAGTCGTGTCATATTAACTATAATAGCTTTTCTATACCCACAGACTCTCTTGCTCTTCTACTTTATATCTTCCTTTTGTGTCAGACATGATTGTACCCATAGATTCCAGAATAAACAAAACATGCCATTAGAAAAACAGGCTGGACTCTGGAGAATTGTTCACAGAGACCAGACCATAAGTTTGTGAACAGCTTTAAAAAATGAAAAATAAAGATCACAAACAAACAAAGCACTAAAGAAGAAGCAGACAAATGCCACGCATCAAGAATACACGTGTAGTCTGTGAAACCAGAAGTTTACTTGTACTTTTTATCAGTTTAAAAAAAGCAAAAAGGAAAGATATGCCAAGAACAAAAGGACTTGACTTTTGAAACCGAAAGTGTGAACACAGATAAAACTAACAGGAAAAGTAATCTATTGGATATTAGTTTAAATAATCACAGAGGACAAATATATTTCACGTGTCAATTAAGGAAATGGTTGATACTAAAAGATTAAATATCCGGCAGTTGTAAGGAGGACACGTCTAGACATGGGTTGGTTTACCAGGAAAATTCCCCACAACCAGACATACTAGCAGGGACGAAGGGTTAAGTCTATAGAAAACTACTTGGATCCACAGCAGAAAAATTATAACCTGCTCAACTAGTCTCCTAGGAAAGAATTAATAAGGCATTATCATAGTCAAATATTATAATTATGATAGAAAAAGTCCAAATGAATTAATAATTGATTGTAAGGGCCAATGCATGGCTTAGTTAGAGACACCTTGTGGATCTGTAAAGATTTTATGTTGTGGAGCGTCCTCACTTACCGTTATTAATAATTAATTGTGTTGAATGGACCAACAATGGACTAGTATCAGAAGTAAGTATCTAGAATGATAGCTGTATGAATGGTTTAAAAGTTTGAAACGGCAAATGGCATGGCTGTTCAAGGTCAATGCTTTGTCTAATTTTTTCAAACAATTAATAAACTATCTTGTTCTAATATGCCACCCCAAAACCTTTGCCGATGATTAGGTATTTTAAGGTTTTAATATAATCTAAGTTGGAAGAAACAATATACAAACTAAAGCTTAAACCATGAGCTAGAATTTGAAAGAAAACAAATTTATATGTAATCAGTCCTATAGGTTTAATTAGTTCTTCGTTCTACCAAATAGTAAATATCATATAGATTATCAACAATCAACTCAGTGGTATTTTCTCTCTGTTCAGATGCATATCAAAATCAGGTATTTTCTTCTTCTCTTTAATTCCTATTCTTCCTTAATAAAAGGAAAAAATATATCTGCCTTGAAGTAATTAAGATATCTGGGCTGGCTATTTAATAGCCATTACTTGCCCTGCGATATAAACAACAAAACCCGGCACTCAATTTTTATAGGGTCTGAACTCTTTTAATATCTCCCTGCAGGTCTTGACAGTTGAAACTTGAAACCAATCAGCAGTGCACACAGAGATCCCTCACAAGTTCTAATATAGGAAGATTAAAAAAAGAGAATCTCTTGTAATCATAGATAAAATCTTTCACATATCCAAAAAATGACTATGGGAGTAAAAACTATACTGAAGAAAATATGCTTCCTGCCTGTAATAATAGGCAGTCTTAAGTTTTTTTTTTCTTTTTAACATTCCTTTTATTATATAGTTTTTTGTTCTGGCAGAATTTTGATATATACTATAGTCCTTCGTAAATAAATTTTGCAACTCATCAACCTAGCTAAAAAAGAAGTATGAAGAAAACCCTCAACCAGTATCAAAGATACCATAGAAAATATATTTTTATTTTATGCAAAATTATATTTTTATTTATAACAAACTATTTATGTTATTATATTTAAGGTATTTAATTTAATTTTTTACTAAACTCTAATAAAAACAACACCAGCAGTCCAGCAGTTTATTAAAAAAAATTGAGTAAATGAGGAGGAAAAGAAAGAGAAAGCTAAAGGTGACTCTGATAAGTTGACACGAGTAAGAAACTTCATGCAACAAAGGCTGTCACCAAACAACAGGCCAACGGAACATGTTCCTATCAAGTATCACCTAACCGTTTTCTAGGTACATGTCCTTTCCCCGAAGCTGGCCTAAGGCCTCGGCAAGGGCCCACTACCCCACTCCTGTTTCTAGACAAAAACTGCCGGATCTTTTTAACCGAATGGCAACTCGGTGGTGCTCACACTCAAACAACCGTACACGTGGCAGTTTCAAGGACATGTCTTCACGTGGCAATTTTCCTTGCGCCCGATGAGAACCTGTCGTTGGGGGTCCAGATCTCCGAAACCAGCACTCGGTAACATTGTCGGGTCAGTGGGCCTCCCTGGTCCAGTCAACCAGGGGGCTCAAATTATGACACGTGTACGGTCGACAAGCTCAACACTTTCACCATCTTCCATAACCGAAGAAGGACACGCACACGAGGTGCCAGACGCCATAAGTTAAAGCATAACAGCGCGTGACACCAACCTCCGAGATGCATACTACTCCGTTGCTGGAAAAATCAAATCCCGAAAGCAGCGCGTTGAGGAAGGGTGGGAGAGTGCTGATTGTTTTGGGAAGCGAGAGAAAGGAAAAACAAAAAAACGAATTCCAACTGCTTTTTTGCTTCCCGTGCAAAAAACTATTTATTTCCTCTAATATGAAAATGAATAATGAAGGAAGATTACAAATATATTAAAAAAAGAGAAAGTTGACGGTTAGAATCAATAATGAGAGACGTGACTGAAAGGGAATCAAAATGATAAAGAACAGCGAGGAAATGACTGAAATTGCAGAACATGATCTCACCGACAGATTCAAAGAGAGCAAAGAAAATGGAATGGAAGGAAAGTATTCAAGTTAGCAAAAATCAATAAAATGCTGGAAATGGAAATGAAAAAAAATTCACATAATAATGGCATTCATTTGAATAGCAAGAAACAGAAAATTCACATTAGAACAATGGAAGCAATCAAAGCGTTAAAACAATACAAAGAGCAAGAGAGAAGAGAGAGAATATAATTAAGAAAGCAGAAGCTTACCGAAATATATAGAAATATGGTATTGCTGATGAACTGAAATCGGCGGGCTCTGAGAAGGAAAGAGGAGAGGTGGAGAAAGGTAGAAGGTATAGGAAGGGGCCGGGGGGGAGGGAGAGAGGTGATGGGAGATGGAGGTTTATTTATAGAAAGGAGGCGAAGGGTTTTCAGAATTCTGGGGTTCGCTGCTTTGCCAAGTGCCATGATGGGTCCACCCTGGGATCCCATTAACTGTTATTTTCTCTATCTTAAATTACTTGTAGTTTTAGGGATTTTATTTTATTTTAAATTATTTTTTATTTTATATTATGAATAAAATATTATGTATTATTTTTAATATTATTTATCTTTAATAAAATAATTTTAATTAATTTTAATAATAATAATTTAATTTAATTTAATTATTTTTTATTAAAATTAAAACTATTTAATATTTTTTTTAATTTTTATACCATCATCTAGATAATTTAAACTGGATTGCGTATTTAGAACTTTCTTCTTTCAATTTTTCACACTTTTTTTTTTCTTTTTGATATTAGGGTAACAGTGCAATTACCAATATAGGCCTAGATTGCCTCTTTTATTGCAAATCGCATCTTTCTACCAGAATCGGTGGGTTCTGGTTTTTTAGATTGTTTTTGTTTTTTGGATGCTGCATTTACATACTGGAAATTACTTTTGGGATATCTCATTAATAAAGTTTCACGGGAAGTTCCTAAATTTGACTTTGACTCCTACTTTGATCTCGGGATGGATCTTTGAAGGGATATAGGGGTAATGGCTTCTAAAATTTGTTTCCCAGGTAAATAATACCTTTAAAATTTTATTTTTTCCTTTAAAAAAATTTGTTATATAGTTAATTTTTAAAAAATTTGATTTACTTCCTTCAAAATTTTCATATTATTTTTTTTATTTTATAAATATATTATTTTTTATAAATCCATCACTCATAGGTATATATTATTTTATTTTATTATTTTTTGTTATCATTAACTTATTTAGTATCAATTTTTATTATGTCATATTGTTAATCTTCTCTTTATTTTTTTAGTACTTTACAGTATATGATTATACACATGACTAAAAGTAATTTTTTTTTATAGTTTCACACAACTCTCAAAATCTCAATCCCTTATCTCTTCCTTAATCAGAACCCGCTACTCATGACGGTGCTTACATTGACTATCGAGCTGCGAGTGGTAACTGCTTTGTTCAATTATTCCTCACTTCTTCTCATTTGGGTCTTCACTAGCAGGCAACACAATAGCATAATAGATAAAACTCTCAATGAATCTTGTAAAAATACTCATTTCCTATTTGATTTTAAAAGTCAAAATTATTTTCTTTCACACTACATTCTTTGCGATATCTCCTTCACTCATAAATTTCATTTTGATATTTGAGATTGAATATGAAATTTGAAAATTCTTAATTCACTATTCTAAGCAACTTTTTTATTGGATTAATTATTTTTTTATACTCTGATATATTTTTATTATTATTTGCCGTTACCACTTCAACATCTACCTTTTCACTCCATCATAAATCAAAAGAAAATTTCAACTTTCTCCCTCCCACTAATTTTATTCAAGATCAACCACTATTTGATCTAATCTTTTCTACCTCTCCTTCTCCAACCCAAAAATAAATAGCTCATTCATTTAATAGAAGTATATTTTTTTTAAAAAATAGAAATACATGGTATCAAATCTTATTATTTTTTCTTTCTAGTACTTATTCTTTAAATTAAGATTAGTTTGATTATTATAAATTGAGTTCTTGCTCATGCTATTTTAATTTTTCTCTTTCCACTTCTTATAATATCTTGACAACTACTTTTCGTATTAAAAAGAGATCAAAATTAAAATTAAGTGAAACATTATATTATCTTATTAAACAATAAATAATTATTTTAATCTTATTAAAATTAACCTCTAAAAAAGCAAGTTTTTTATCCCTAATGACTTATCTAATTAAATACTCACAGCAATCAAATTACTCAAACCCAACCCTCAAAACTTACAATGTTTATTTTTTTGGTAGTTGTAGTTTTAATATCAACTTAATTTCAAGTCTTTTTGATATTTCTCATTATAAATGTAAATAATATTCAATACTATTACTTTTTTGAAAGAAAGAAAACATCAATTAAAAAACATTAATAGGAGTGTGAGTTCAACAGCTGGGTTGAATCCCACTTATATAAGGATGGGTTTTTTAAATGGTTAAGTTTTAATTAGCTATAGGGAAATAGGAATACACTTCATATTAGTATGTTTGCTGACTTGCTTTATATATATTAGTGACTATAATGTTTCTCACACTGAAATGTCCTCCAAATTAGATTGCACAAATTTTTTTTTAACATATCATTCTTTTTGGTGTGATAACATATCATATTTTAATTAAAAAATCATAAATACTTTAAAGAAAAATAGGGGAAATTAATTTGTATTAAATAATTTCTTCTTCTTAATATACAATATTAATTAAACAACCCTTAATTAATAGATGACATTAGTAAAAAAAATATTGACCAAAACTCTCATATATATATATATATATATATATAGAACGCCAAACATTTGTAAATATTATAATTATCTTAAGAGTACCTTTGATCAAAAAGCAATATGCCAATAAGATACTTCATTATTAATAATATATAAATTAAACAACGAGCTAGAAGATCATAGAAGATGTACAAAAAATATTTTATTTTTATAATCACTTGAAAAAGACAAGATCATTAGTTGTTTCTAAAAGTTATATACCACGAAGAAATGGATACGAAAATTCTACTTGAAATTGAATTCACGTGACAATATATATGGGGATTGTGATCTCTATATTTTTTTAATTTAAATCTTTTTTAAAAAAGACACAATAATTATAAAAATAGTTTGATAATTTTATTTGAATGACATAATAAATGTAAGAATATTAAAACAATTTGTTCAAACCATAAATTTTAATAAAATAACTTAAATATTCTTATATTTATTGTGTTTTTCAAATGCAATGACTAAAATATCTTTATATTTATTGTGCTTTTTAAAAAAAATGATTAATTTTGTAGTCTATTAAAAAATATGAATATATATATAACATTTGATTCGGTCGTTTTCGGTTCATTGATGTCCTACTCCTCCTATATACTATCTTCCAAACTTAACACAAGAAAAGTAAAGGAATTAGACAGCGTCTATTTTGATGAGCAGCAATAAAAGTATTAGGTTTTTGTCGTAAGAGAAAGACAATAACATTAAGTGTACAGACAAAAAGAAAACAAAACATTTTATTCACACTTATTATTTAAAGAAAACTGTGAGCTAAACAGTAATCCAATCATATGAAAACATAAAGTTGAATAGTTCTTCTAAGACCAAAATACTATATATGCATAATGAAATGAAGAAATTAAAAGATATAATATATGCATTTGTTGACACTTAAAAAAAATAAAAAGGCTAGCGGTGAAATTGTCTTTTTAGGACTGAAGACTATTGATATAAATAGATATCAGAAAATAAC
>JASKGM010000001.1:3603364-3621316 GCA_034509205.1 Ceratonia siliqua | reverse complement strand
TCTTATAAGTCTGATATCTATAGTTATGGAATGCTCTTGTTAGAAATGGTTGGAGGAAGGAAGAATATAGACATGTCACCTGAGGAAACTTTGCAAGTTCTATACCCAGAATGGATCCATAGTCTGTTTGAAGGAGAAGACATACATATTCATAGTGAGGATCAAGTGGATATCAAAATTGCAAAGAAACTTGCAATTGTGGGACTTTGGTGCATTCAGTGGCATCCAGTTAATCGTCCATCCATGAGAACTGTTGTACAAATGCTGGAAACTAGCGAGGGAGACAAATTAATGGCGCCCCCTAGCCCTTTTGACTACTACTGTAAGTACAAATAAACTTATTTGGGCCAGACAAAATTTGGAGTTGGAAGTAATTAATGAATGAGCAAAAGGTACATTTTCACACTCATTTTGTACTGTCATATTTGGATATGAAACTCGAAAGTACAAATAAACTTATTTTGTAAAGTTGTATGATACTATTCTAAGGTTATCATACCTACAGCAGGTTTGGCTTGCTTTTTCTTTAAAAATAATAATAATTGGTTCACATGTTCAGAGAATTTCATTTATATGACTGGGAGATTGGAGTAATTTCTTTCAATTATAACTTCTTATTTTCTTTCATTTTGTTTTTTTTTTGTATAATCTATCTCATATAGAAGAGAATTTCGTAACATATAAAAACTAATAAGGATTCATAAAAAAAAAGAAGTAATAAGGAAATGATCACACGTAATTTTAACCTTTTTCATCTTTTCTTGCTTTTTTATCTGATGTTATCTAATAAGACTTTTTTGAAGAAATTGAAAATTAATCTTAACTTTTCAAAAAGTACATGTTTCTAATTATTTTTTATACTTTTACTTATGTGCTTTTAAAGATATAATGTTCATAGTATATTATGAAAATTATTTTTTTAGTGTCTTAAACTTTTTAAAATTGATTTATAATAATATTAAAAAAATATATCTCAAAAACTTTATTTAAAATATGGCACATCTAAAAACACTTAAAAATAATGTTTTTTCTCTTTTACATTTGTCCTCAAAATAACTTCGCTTTATAATTAACGTAAAATTTTTATGAATCCCACATAAAATTATTATTTGATTAAAGATTAGTTCATAACATAATACTTAAGGAATAACTATTTTGATATTAAAAAGTTACACTAATTCTAAGCTAGGTGAAGCAAGTTTTGACTCTCTTATTTGTATTTAAATATATTTTTTGATTCTATAATTAAGAATAATGATAGGAAAGTATTATTTTATTCGTTTTAAAATAATAATTGTTATAAAACTTGTAATTTATTTTAAATTATTTATTTTATATATTATTAAAATAATTTTTTTTAATTTTATCTTTATTTTTTATTATTTTTAATATAATAATAATAATTTAAATTAATTTTAATAAAGATAATATAATATAATATAATTATTTTTTATTATAATTAAAATCACTTAATAATTTTTTTATTTTATATTATTACATTAATCATCAAATAAAATGAAAGTTTAAGATACTGGATAATGATTCGAATGCACATATTTTGATACACGTGCAAACAGGTAAGTAACGTTAATCAGAAAGAGCAAGTGGATAAGATTAAAAGGAGAGAAGCTTATGTTTATGATAATAAAACGATAGGTAATGTGGCCATTGATTTTGGCGAGATGGTCCCCTGTGGCGTACTAACCCAAGTCAATTTTATAAAGCAGCGGTTCATGATTCATGCCTTTCTTGAAAGTTGAAAGGAAATAGTGCTGAATTTGAATAAGAAGTTGGCGTGTGGAGCTGGATTTTGTTGGAATTCCAAATGATGGTCTTGATTGGCATGTGGTCATCATCAATCGGAATGGTATTATGTCCTTTTACTTATTTTTAGGCGATTATAATTTAAATATATATATTTTTTAATTATTTGTAACAAAAAATTATGATGATTTAAATATAAATAGATGGTTATAAAGATTGTGAATCCATAATATATCTTAAAGGATTTTTTATTTCCCATACAGATTTCTCTTTTCTCAAATGCACGCAATTGAAGAACATATCTCATTTGGTTGTGCAATGACAAAATTTTTTCCGGTCTATTTAAATGCATGTAAAGAATCATTTTTTAATGATAAAAATTTAATTTAATTTAATTAAAGCCAGATTGTGGTTAGGCCACAATATAGGCCGAGAAAAGCCCTAAATGATTGTAGGTAGTGGACCAACAAGAGTTGAAATCTGAAACTCTCTCACCAAAAAAAAGAAATGAAATATCACAGTCCGACTTGGGAAGAGAACCTACCAGAAATCTAAACACAACAGCCTAAGGAAGTACAAAATGTGCTCTTCTTTGGAATCCCAATAAGAAATGTTTCAATTACGCTTTTTATAGGCTATACAGAGCCAGAAGTGTTCTCTAGGAACTTTGGGAATGTATCCTACAAGTCTGATGTTTATAGATGGTTGGGGGAAGAAAGAATGTTGATGTTACTGCAAAGGAAACTGGCGCGGCCTACTTCCCAGAATGGATTTACTATCTATTAGAACAAGAGAATCACTTGTGAGTCCATATTGAGGTAAACAAAGATGCTAAGATAGTTAAGAAACTTGCAATTCTGGGACTTCCATTCAAGTTGTTGTTCATATATTGGAAGGAGGAGGAGATAATTTAACCATGTTACCCAATCCATTTGCTTCTGCAGATCCAGTTCTAATGACTGTCACTATGCTTGGCAGGCCGCTTCACTTGGAGTTATTTATCTTTTCAAAGATTAAGAACATTGTTATTTCTTCAACAATAGGTTAGATAGCAGTTTCAGGTTTTGTTACATGAGATAATCTATTTGAATACTAGTACATCTTGGAGAAATGAAATTAAGTTTTAATACGCTATAATTATTGAAACAAATCCCACAGCAAGACAATAATTAAGTAATGTTATAAATACAAACTGATAATTTGAATTGAAGATCCTAAATGCGATAAATAATTAAGAGAAAACATTATTGTGCCTCTTTTAGGCAATTTCCCCCTGATGACTAGGAGAATATATGGTGTCACTGGATGCTGTTTGTTCAGAGTTGAATTCGTGATCCTCTGCAACAGTTTCATGAGGATACAGTTCTGGCTTTGGAGGCATTTTAAGGCTTTCAACTTGTGATTCTAGCATCTCTACTACTTTGTTCATTGATGGTCGATCAACAGGCTTCAATTGTATACACCATAGCGCAACTATGAACATCTTCTTTGCCAATTCCTTTTCCTCTTTTGTTAAATTTTCCGTTTTTATGTCTTTCTCTTCAGTGAATTGATCATAGATCCAAAGGGGAAAGTAAAGTTGACTTGAATGCTCTGCATGCGGATTCAAGTTCTTCCTCCTACTTGCCATTTCCATCAAAAGCATTCCAAAGCTATAGACATCAGCCTTATAGGACACTCCCCCAACATTTTTGTAGAATAATTCTTGAGCCATGTACCCTATTGTTCCTCTAGCTGCAGTTAAAGTGACAATGCTATCATCTACAGGATATAATTTTGCAAGTCCAAAATCAGAAACCTTTGGGATAAAGTTTTCATCAAGAAGAATGTTATGGGGCTTGATATCAAAATGCAGAATTTGCATGTCACAGCCATGATGAAGATAAGCAATCCCACGAGCCACTCCCAGAGATATCTCATATATTTTGTCATGACTTAATGGGGCACTTCCTTCTTTGGAGAAAATATATTTATCAAGAGAGCCATTGGGCATAAATTCATAAACAAGAGCACGCTTTGATCTTTCGACACAAAATCCAATAAGACGAACCACATGGACATGGTGTATCCTTCCAATGGTTGCCACTTCATTAATAAAATCTTGGCCATTTCCTTTGGATTTATCCAAAATTTTGATAGCTACATAAGACCCACTACGAAGCTTCCCTTTGTATACAGAGCCGAAGCCTCCTTCACCTAACTTGTCCTTGAAACCTCTGGTCATCTTCTTGATTTCTTTGTAGGAGTATCTTATTGGCATGAGGTTATTATCTTGCAGAAAACTTTCAATATTTTCATACATGGATAAGTGTCTTCTTCGCCATTTGTAAATTAATAGCGCAAATAAAAATGTTACTCCAAACAGAATTCTAACTGCTATGAATGACAGTAGTCCATACCGTCCAACGACAACTACTTCAATCAAGTATGGTTTAAACGGAAGAGTTGGATAATCGAAGGACCCAAGTATGTACTGAACTTTTGCTGGTGAACGAATCGTTATTACTGTGTACATCCCCATACAATTATATCAACAGAACAATCAGAAGGTAATTAAATGCAATCAAAAGCTATAATTTAAATTGACAACGATCGGACAAAGAAGAAAAGGAAAAAAAAAAAGAATATGTGATGAAAAGTATATATTTGCATATTATATCTTCTTTCTACAAAGTTTTAAATTCGGTTACAATTAGAGCTGTAGTAAATGCAGAATAAGAGTTAAAGCTAGACTTACAAAAACCTTTTTACAAACTCTCACAACAAAATTGTCATTACTCATTATCATTTATCTCACTTAACTTACATCACTCTACTACTTGATGAGTAGTGAAATTTTTTTTTGTTAAACATTATAAGAACTCTTTATATAAGAATTGAGCATTTCTCATAGAAAAATATGAGTGCCTTTTAAGGGTACCTGAATCTAGTGCAATAACTATAACTTGTGCAGTTATTATGTATAGCCACGATTTTGTTGCGCCATCCTAAATCATATGTGCCACTCAATCGTGGCTGTTCAATGTAACTGCACTTGATGCCATAACTACTGGATTCACATGCCTTTTTGGGGCTTCTTTGAAGTCCTTTCTTCTTGGGTTGTTTCAAACAACCCAGTCCATTCTATTGATTCTTTGTGGTTGGATCTCGCTAGTAAAATCAGCCTCAATGGGAATGGTTCAAGCGAGGCCCCAGAATTAGAAAGAAACTTCCTAATGAATCAAGGATGGAAGTGTAAGTCAACTGTCCAAATTCTTGGTCGCGGTGTTTTTCTTTTGGGATTTTTTTAAAAATAAGGAAGCAAATCATAATGACTTCCACTTATAAAAACCAAATAATTAGATAACATAATTATTCATTTTAAAATAATTTAAATTAAACTAATGAGTACCTTGTGATAAATATGACGTGCACTTCATATGTCAGAAATAGGTGATAACTAAACCTATATGCTAAATGGAATGAGAAAAAAGAGAGAAGGATTAAATTTGTAATCCTTTCCACAAATTCTTATTCTCTTACCCGTCTGAGTTAACTTCATGTGATGAGAAGTATGTTAACAGATTAAATGGGCTGTGTCACATATCAGAGACCAAGTCAAAATATGCAGTTCCCAAATATCTTTCTTCTGTTAGTATAATTCAAATTGTAGTTAATATGATTTTTTGTATCTCTATATATTAGAATATGCTTATCTGTAATTTAAATTTTGTACTTCCTAAACTATAAGTTATAGCACAGCAGGCCGTAGCTCTTTAACTTGACCCTGCAATTGATATATATATATATATATATATATTCTTTGATAGTAAATAATAGACATAGCGTTCCTTCATTCTTTTAGTACCATCTTCCCTTTATATGGTATCAGAGCATGCCTAACTAGTGCCACCATCATTTCAAACACCACCAAATGGATACTACCAACAACACCAGTTCAAACACACATACTGCACCAATCCACAACACTAATGAACCACAAAACTCACTGATCACCATTAATATCTCTGCTCAAACCCTACTCAAACTTACCAGCACTAACTACACATTCCAAACTCTGTTTGTGGGATATGACATTCTATGTTACATTGATGACTCAATAAATTGCCCACCCACCTCAAATAGAAAGTAAACAATAGAGAAAACTGATGAAATGTGCTTAAGTTTCTCAATAACTTACCGCTTGGTATTCTTTTATATTTATATACAAGTTTCATATACAATTAGGAGAGAGTGAGCGATATACTCGTGATATAAAGTTTAAGTTACAGATAAAGATAAAAAAGAGCACAATAGAGTATCTTAGTGTTAGTGAAACTCAGTTTAAATACTGATGGATAAAGTTCAGACTGCGTGCATGGGTTACTTGCTGGTTACGTGCGTGGGACTCGGGCTGTTTGGTTAATGGTTAACACTAGGAGGAGTATCATCAAGACTTGGTCTAACATCACCCCGCAAGCTGAAGGGGAGTGGCAGAACCATCAGCTTGGATTTGAGAAAGCTGAACCGAGTGGCAGAGAGTTCCTTAGTGAAGATATCTACAGTTTGATCAGCTGTGGGTAGAGGCTTGAGTTAGACATCCCAGTTTGCCACATTTTCACGAATGAAGTGGTAGTCTACTTCAATGTGTTTGGTTCGAGCGTGAAAGATGAGGTTGAAGGCAAGAGCCAAGATACCAAGATTGTTTCACCAAATAGTAGCAGGAGTGAACAGGAGAAGATGTAACTATTTGAGCAGCATGCGAAGCCAATATAACTCAGCGACAACCATGGAGATGGCACGGTATTAAGCTTTAATGCTGGAGCGAGAGACAACCACCTATTTCTTAGCACACCATGAAATGAGACAAGGTCCGAGGAAGACGCCGTATCCAATGATAGAATAGCGATCATGGGGGTCGTCATCCAAATCAAAATCACAGTAGGCAGTGAAGGTAAGGCTGCTTCATGTGAGATATAAGTCATGATCAAGAATACCCTTCAGGTAGCGAAGAACTCGCTTGGCCGAGGTCCAGTAGGCGGTTGTTGGGGCATGAAGGTGTTAGCAAAGATGGTTGACAGTAAAGGCTATTTCAGGCAGTGCGAGTGTACAAGATTGCAAAGCTCCAACAAGTTCCCGATATTCAGTAATAGTTTATAGGGGCTCATTGTTGGTAGGTCGAGGCTTGCTACTCGAGGTGCAGGGTGCTGGATAAGGCTTAGCACCAGCCATTTTTTAGCGATACAGAAGGTCGACTATATACTTGCTTTGGCTAAGGTGAAGCCCATCTTAGTTACGGGACGCCTAGATACCGAGGAAGATGCCAAAATAGCCAAGGTCACGGAGCTTAAATTCTGATTGTGGATGAGAGATAAGTGAAGTGACAAGCCGTTCGTGGGTTCCAGTGACCAGAATGTCATTAACATATCGGAAGATGAACATATGTTGGTTTGCCCAATGGGAAGTGAAGAGAGAGGTGTCCATAGCTGATGTAACAAAACCAAAATCAAGGAGGCACTATGATATACGTGTATGCCAAGCATGAGGAGCTTGTTTAAGGCCGTAGAGAGCTTTACGCAAAATGGCAGACATGATCAGGCTTAGAAGGATCAACATAGCCCTGAGGTTGAGAGATATAAACTGCTTCCTAAAGAAACCATTAAGAAAAGCATTGGAAATATCCAGTTGAAGTGGACTGCTATGGCAAGGACTGCGCGAACCGTGGCTGATTTGATTACGGGGCTGAATGTTTCAGAGTAATATAGCCCACTGACTTAATGAAACCCCTTAGCCACAAGACAGGCCTTCAACCATTCCACCTAACCCTCAGTTCTCCTTAACCTTGTAGACCCATTTGGTGGAGATAACATTACTGTGTGGCGGTTTAGGTACCAAGGACCAAGTACCATTGGAGATGAGAGTAGCATATTCCTCATCCATGGCTCTAACCCAATCTACAGATTTAATGGCCTATGAAAAGGACGTGGGGCTTGATATAATAGGGAAGGTGTGGAGAGCGTGGAGTGGTTATTTAGTTCTGTAGTGAAGTTGGTAATCAGGGAAGCTCTTGGGCTTGGAGGAGCCAGTTTGAGATCTGGTGATTATTCTAGGAGGGGGTGGGTTGATAGCCATGGAAAGAGAGAGTTAGGAGGGAGAAGCCGAGGAAGAGGTCGCTGAGCTATGGACTTTCGAAGATGGCGAGGGGAAGAAAGTGGTGTAGGGAGAGTAGTTAGTAGAGTACGATGGTGTACAAGAGTGGAAACGTCAGGTGGGGCCGAGAGGGTAGGGCAAGTATGAATGGTGTGATAGCCAGGTGGTATATTGATGGGGAGAGAGCTATGGACAGGTGGCAAAATAGTGATGGGGAGAGAGCTTTGGACAAAAGAGTTTACTTTAGGGAGGACATTTGATATCAATATTTTTTTTAATTTTTTTAAGAATTATGAGTTGAAAATTTTACTTTTTTATGTTTGGTACAATGACTAAAAAATTTTTTTTAAAAAATAAAAATTTAGAATATTTTTTAAACAAGTTTTTCACAAAAATTTTCTCATGTGGGGGGTTGGTATTCTCAAATTCTTGTCTCATGGGAAAATTTTAGAAAATACAAATGACCATTTTACCCTCCTTCACAAACCATCATACCACAACTCCAAACCCCAAATCCCAAAACCTTAAACTCTAAATCATAAAATCTCAAACCTCAAACCCCAAAATCCAGACCTTTAAATCTCAAATCCCTAAACTCTAAACCCCAAATCTCTAATTCCTAAACCCCAAACCTAAAATCCCAAACTCCAAAACCCCAACCCCAAAACTCCAAATCTTAAACTCTCAAACCCTAAATCTCAAATCTCAAACCCTAAACCTCAAAACCTAAACCCTTAAATCCCAAATCCCTACACCCAAAATCTCCAATCCCCAAACCCCAAACCCCAAACTCCAAACCTCAAATCCCCAACCCCAACTCCAACCCTTAAACCCAAAATTCAAAATCTCAAACTCCAAACTCCAAACTCCAAACTCCAAATTCTAAATTCCAAGCTCTAAATTCCAAACTCTAAACCTTAAACTCCAAGCCCGCAGCTTCAAACCCTAGATCACTAATCATAATCATCAACCCATATTTTTCTTTAAAATATAAATTTATTGTAATTTATATATAGGAATATATTTATAAAAATCACCTAGATTTTCAAGAAAATAACATCTGAACAAAAAGAGAAAATGTCTATCATTCTCAGAAATTTACAAGACTAACCAAACATAATTTTTACATTCCTGAAAACAAAATTCTCAAGAACCATGACTCTCAGAAAATCATGTTTCCTAAGAAATTTTTTTTTTCCTATACCAAACTCCCCTAGGCGTGTTGACCAGCAATGGAGGAGTGAAAGGTGTCTTCTGCAAACCTAGGAATAATTTTTCATCAAAGACAACATGCCGTGATATATAAACTTTATTTAACAATGGACCAAAATAGTGGTATCCTTTATGATTATATGCATAACCAATGAAAAGACACTGCTTGCTACGAAGGTTAATTTATGTGAATTATAAGGTCTTAACAACGGATAACATGCACACCCAAATGAGCGAAGGGAAAGGTAATGTGGTTGACGATTGAAGAGTTTATGGTAAGGAGAGTTTATGGTTGACGATTTATAAGGTCTTAACGCCACCATCGTCACATTGTAGAAACAGGCTTAGCCCTACTCACGCATGGATCTCTTTCCTTGCATTTATGCTTCCATGTATTTGCAACTACAATATACCCATTAACTGAATGCCCAACCCAACTCTCAACTTTGCTTTTCCTTATGATTCTAGTTGTGGCACTTCACCAAATTACACCAAACTAAGAATATTTTGTTGCTTGTGCTACGGGCTTCGTCCTTATTCTCCACATAAACTCGAGCCTCATTCCCATACTTGTAGTTTCTTTGGTTACTTCCTTACTCAAAATGCTTACCTTTGCAATTACCCTTCCACCTCAAGAATTTATATCTCTCACCATGTTGACTTTTTTTGAACATGTCTTTCTTATTCCATAATTACCTAATACAGAACCATCATAAGAAGATGCCAACTCCACCTTATTTCCACCTCTACTCTCGGTTCCATGATACGTATATAATTTGGGGAAGGGAGGGTGAAGGATGAAGTCTAAGAGAAAGAAAAAGAGATAGGGAAATTGAGAAATATATCTTCTTCATTCATAGCTTTTTACCCAACAACTTAGCAAGATATATATACATTGATATGGAAACAAAAACAACCATAATACGTAGTAGTTCCCAACTGCCATACCAACCCAGCATCATCCATAGTGGCTCAACTGCTTAACCACTCTCTGGTCTAGTCAGCCCAAGGCTCAAGGTTATAAACACATCATTCCTCCCTTTCTTTTAATTCCTTGCCTGCAAGGAAGAACTCAGGGTATGCCTTCTTGAACCTCCACTCATTCTCCCAGGTGGCGTCCTCCCGAGAAGTACCATTCCACCTGACTAAAACTTCCGTCTTAGGCCTGTATTTCCCCCTCTGACTTGTGCGCCTGTCCAGGATAGTTTCGGGCAAGGGCAGGATAGTCGACTCCTGTGCAGTTGGGGGCGGTTTATCGGACAGGGGAGTGGTGATCCCTAGTTGCTTGCGTAGCATGTTGACGTGGAAGACATTGTGGATTTGGGATCCAACTGGAAGCGCCAGGCGATATGCCACTGAGCCAATTTTCTCTAGAATTTGATATGGACTAAAATATCGGGGGGCTAGTTTCACTGAGCTTCGAAAAACCACTGAACTTTGGCGGTAGGGCTACAACTTCAAATACACTGAGTCCCCCACTTTGAAATGTACCTCTCAGCGATTCTGATCAGCTTGATTTTTCATCCTGTCTCGGGCTTTCGTAAGGTTATGCTTTAAGTCCTTGAGGATACCATCCCTGTCACGCAGATATTCGTCTACTGCTTGTACTCGTGAGGTACCAGGAACATAGCTCATAATGTTTGGTGGAACAATCCCATACACTGCTTCGAAAGGGGTAACCTTCGTAGAAGAGTGCCATGACGTATTGTAACTAAGTTCAGCTCAAGGAATCCAGTCAAACCACTTGGTGGGCTGCTCACCGGTGAAGCATTGAAGGTATTGTTCCAGAGTGTGGTTCACAACTTCAGATTGGCCATCTGAAGAGTGTTTTCTAGAATGTGCTAATAAAGATTTTGTCCCGGTAGCTAACAATGGAGACTGGAATTCCATGTAATCACACAATGTTGGCAATGAAAACTTTGGCTACTCCAAAAGCAGTAAAGGGGTGCTTCAAGGCAGTAAAGTGGGCGTACTTGGATAGCCGGTCAATGACGACCATGATAACGCTATAGCCCTGTGACAGAGGTAGGCCCTCAATGAAATCCATGGATACCTCGGTCCAGATGGAGGCCGGTAGGGACAAAGGTTGAAGCAGTCCAGCAGGCTTCATGGAATCTCCCTTATAGCATTGACAAACTTCGCATTGCTTAAAAAATTCTTTAATGGTTGGTGCATGTTAGTCCACACGAAGCTCTGTTTTGTGTGAGCTAAAGTCTTGTGGAATCTAAAGTGGCCCGCCATAGGTGAAGCATGACACTCCTCCAGAACCCTGGAAATCAAGGGTGAATTTGGGTTCAAGAGAATCCTCCCCTTCTGGAACCACACGCCATCCCTTTGGACCAATCGTAGAGACCCAGGCTCTTTAGCTAATTTATGGTAAAAAGGATCCCGTTGGGACTTATTTTGGAGTAACGGCCACCAAGATGTGTGAGGAGACGAAATTGCGAGGAGCTGAAACTCCACTTGTCACGACAGGGCATCTGCCCCCTGGTTTTCTGATTATTTCTTATATTCAATGGTGTAATCATACCCCATTAGTTTTGACAACCATCGGGACTGCGCTGGAGTCGTTATTCGCTGGTTCAGCAAGTATTTCAGGCTCCTCTGATCGGTACGAATGGTGAAGGGCTTACCCAACAAGTAAGGCCGCCATTTTCGGACTGCTTTAACCATTGCTAAGGTTTCCTTCTCGTATGTGGACAATGCCAGGTTCGAGCCCTTGAGAGCCTCACTGAAATATGCAATAGGCCGCTTACTTTGGGAGAGAATAGCCCCGACTCCTACGCCACACGCGTCACATTCTATTATGAACTCCTTAGAGAAATCCGGAAGCTCCAGAACAGGGGATGAAGTTAAAGCTGCTTTTAAGGTGTTAAAGGCTGTTTCTGTCTTTGCATCCCAATGGAACTTTTCCTTAGATAAAAGCTTGTGTAACGGGGCTGTAATGCTGCCATAGTGGCGGATGAATTTCCAGTAGTAACCCGTTATACCAAGGAATCCACAGACCTCTCGGGGAGTCTTTGGATTAGGCCAGTCCAAGACTGCCTGTATCTTTTCAGGATCCACAGCTACGCCCTGTTCTGAGACAATGTGACCCAAGTAATCTACTTGTTGCACCCCGAATCTGCATTTGGACTCCTTTGCAAAGAACTGATGGGAGGACAGAATAGAGAGTACCTCCCGAAGATGCAAAATGTGCTCTGCCCACGACCGAGAGTAGACCAAGATGTCATCAAAGAAAATAAGTACTAACCATCTCAGGTGAGGCCTGAATACATCATTCATCAGGCTTTGGAAGGTAGCAGGCGCATTGGTGAGGCCAAAGGGCATTACCATGAATTCGTAATGGCCCGAGTGGGTCTTAAAGGCGGTCTTGGGAACATCTTGTTCAGAGACACGGATCTGGTGGTAACCGGCACGGAGGTCCAATTTAGAGAAGAACTTAGCCCCATGCAATTCATCTAAAAGCTCATCTATAATCGGAATGAGGTACTTATCCTTAATAGTAATGCTGTTAAGAGCCCGGTAGTCTATACAGAATCTCCATTCTCCATCTGCTTTTTTTACCAACAGAACAGGGGATGAAAATGGGCTATTGCTGTGCCTGATCAACCCTGTTTGGAGCAATTTGTCCACCATTTTCTCAATGGCGACTTTTTGATAGTGAGGGTACCGGTAAGGCTTCACATTCACCGGTTCCGCCCCAGCTTGAAGGGTTATGTGGTGATCATGGGTCCTTGAGGGTGGCAAATGTCTAGGTACCTCAAAGACAGTTGAAAATTCTTTTAGGAGTTTCTGGATATCGGGGTGGTTAAGTCTTAATCCCTCCTCTGCCTTAACCACGGTAATTTGGAAAAAGAAGCCCATACCCTATAAGTGATTAGTCTCCTTGTCAGTCAATGGTGCAAGCGTAGTTGGCTGTAACCCCCGGAGTGTGTAAGTATTTCTTCCCATGGTGAAGGTCATAACCAGCTGTTTGTAATTCATTTCAACCGGTCCTAAGGTTTCTAACCACTGAACTCCCAACACTAGTTGGTAGGCTGCAACAGGTAGGATATAATAATTCGTGTTGATCACTAGGCCCTGCAGGTTAATTGTAAGTGCTTTACACAGACCTACACATTCCACAGACTCTCTGTTGGCGACCATCACCTGCAACCTTTTCCCTTTACTGACTGTTAACCCATAACGGGATACCAAGCCTTGGTCGATGAAGTTATGGGTGCTCCCCCCATCAATCAGTATGGTCACTTCTTTGTTCTTCAACTTGCCAAGAACTCTCATGGTCTGAGGATGCTTAGTGCCAGTTATGGCCTGGAAGGAGACCTCGGGGATGTCCGCATGCTCCTCTGTTTCTTGAGGATCCCTTTCTTCTTGGCCGGGGTTCCGTAGGTTATCCTCTATCATGAACAGCTGGGGCCTTTCGCATCTATGTCCCGATGTATATTTCTCATCATAGTAGTAACACAACCCCATATCCCTCCTTTCCCGAGCTTCTTGGCCAGTAAGCTTTCTGAAGGTCATTGAAGTACTCTGGTTTACTGGTTTAGTGTGTGGCATAGGTCCCGAGCCTAATATACCTACAGACGGACTCATATTTCCCCTCGAGTTGGATGTGGTCTGTGGGGTCCGTAGGGCGAACCCACTTTTCTTCGATGTCTGTCCCTGTTCCTCAATGAGCCGGGCAACTCCGATAGCATCCATCAATGTCCGAGGCTGCTTAAGCTTAACATCTAAGCAGATGTCATCATTTAATCCTCCCACAAAGTTGCCTATAAGAAATTTCTCCGATAACCTATCTATTCGGTGGGAGAGCCTCTCGAAGGACTCTTGATACGAAGCTACCGAGGTCGTTTGTTTAAGTCTGCTTAGAGCTTCTGAGGGATCTTCATAGTCGGTAGGTCCAAAGCGCTGAAGGATGGCTTGGGTGAACTCCTCCCACAGGAATGGTCCCCGCGACTTAGTGATCCAGTGGTGCCATTGAAGGGCGATCTCTTCCAAATGGAAAGATGCCAACTGAACTTGCTGCTCCGCCCTGACTTCCTTGAACTCAAAATACTGCTCCGCTTGATAAACCCACCCCATGGGGTCCTCGCCATTAAACTTTGGAAATGAGAGCTTCATGTGATGGGTATCATTTCCCCGGTAGTCTCTGGTTCTTCTATCTAGAGGGGGTAGTTCTTCTTGGCCAAAAGGATTGATTTTTGATGCTCCGATTGACGCATGCCGGGAAACCCTTAAAGCTTGGAGTTCCGTTAAGATAGCTTACAACGTAGCATGGACCTGATCGAAACTCGACTCATGTCGAGCTAATGCTTCGTTCACATCATTCCTGAACTCCGCGTTCGTCTTGCCTCTGGTGTCCATAGGGCTCTAATACCAATGATACGTATATAATTTGGGGAAGGGAGGGTGAAGGATGAAGTCTGAGAGAAAGAAAAAGAGACAGGGAAATTGAGAAAGATATCTTCTTCATTCATAGCTTTTTACCCAACAACTTAGCAAGATATATATACATTGATATGGAAACAAAAACAACCATAATACGTAGTAGTTCCCAACTGCCATACCAACCCAGCATCATCCATAGTGGCTCAACTGCTTAACCACTCTCTGGTCTAGTCAGCCCAAGGCTCAAGGTTATAAACACATCATTCCTCCCTTTCTTTTAATTCCTTGCCTGCAAGGAAGAACTCAGGGTATGCCTTCTTGAACCTCCACTCATTCTCCCAGGTGGCGTCCTCCCGAGAAGTACCATTCCACCTGACTAAAACTTCCGTCTTAGGCCTGTATTTCCCCCTCTGACTTGTGCGCCTGTCCAGGATAGTTTCGGGCAAGGGCAGGATAGTCGACTCCTGTGCAGTTGGGGGCGGTTTATCGGACAGGGGAGTGGTGATCCCTAGTTGCTTGCGTAGCATGTTGACGTGGAAGACATTGTGGATTTGGGATCCAACTGGAAGCGCCAGGCGATATGCCACTGAGCCAATTTTCTCTAGAATTTGATATGGACTAAAATATCGGGGGGCTAGTTTCACTGAGCTTCGAAAAACCACTGAACTTTGGCGGTAGGGCTACAACTTCAAATACACTGAGTCCCCCACTTTGAAATGTACCTCTCAGCGATTCTGATCAGCTTGATTTTTCATCCTGTCTCGGGCTTTCGTAAGGTTATGCTTTAAGTCCTTGAGGATACCATCCCTGTCACGCAGATATTCGTCTACTGCTTGTACTCGTGAGGTACCAGGAACATAGCTCATAATGTTTGGTGGAACAATCCCATACACTGCTTCGAAAGGGGTAACCTTCGTAGAAGAGTGCCATGACGTATTGTAACTAAGTTCAGCTCAAGGAATCCAGTCAAACCACTTGGTGGGCTGCTCACCGGTGAAGCATTGAAGGTATTGTTCCAGAGTGTGGTTCACAACTTCAGATTGGCCATCTGAAGAGTGTTTTCTAGAATGTGCTAATAAAGATTTTGTCCCGGTAGCTAACAATGGAGACTGGAATTCCATGTAATCACACAATGTTGGCAATGAAAACTTTGGCTACTCCAAAAGCAGTAAAGGGGTGCTTCAAGGCAGTAAAGTGGGCGTACTTGGATAGCCGGTCAATGACGACCATGATAACGCTATAGCCCTGTGACAGAGGTAGGCCCTCAATGAAATCCATGGATACCTCGGTCCAGATGGAGGCCGGTAGGGACAAAGGTTGAAGCAGTCCAGCAGGCTTCATGGAATCTCCCTTATAGCATTGACAAACTTCGCATTGCTTAAAAAATTCTTTAATGGTTGGTGCATGTTAGTCCACACGAAGCTCTGTTTTGTGTGAGCTAAAGTCTTGTGGAATCTAAAGTGGCCCGCCATAGGTGAAGCATGACACTCCTCCAGAACCCTGGAAATCAAGGGTGAATTTGGGTTCAAGAGAATCCTCCCCTTCTGGAACCACACGCCATCCCTTTGGACCAATCGTAGAGACCCAGGCTCTTTAGCTAATTTATGGTAAAAAGGATCCCGTTGGGACTTATTTTGGAGTAACGGCCACCAAGATGTGTGAGGAGACGAAATTGCGAGGAGCTGAAACTCCACTTGTCACGACAGGGCATCTGCCCCCTGGTTTTCTGATTATTTCTTATATTCAATGGTGTAATCATACCCCATTAGTTTTGACAACCATCGGGACTGCGCTGGAGTCGTTATTCGCTGGTTCAGCAAGTATTTCAGGCTCCTCTGATCGGTACGAATGGTGAAGGGCTTACCCAACAAGTAAGGCCGCCATTTTCGGACTGCTTTAACCATTGCTAAAGTTTCCTTCTCGTAAGTGGACAATGCCAGGTTCGAGCCTTTAAGAGCCTCACTGAAATATGCAATAGGCCGCTTACTTTGGGAGAGAATAGCCCCAACTCCTACGCCACACGCGTCACATTCTATTATGAACTCCTTAAAGAAATCCGGGAGCTCTAGAACAGGGGATGAAGTTAAAGCTTTCTTTAAGGTGTTAAAGGCTGTTTCCGTTTCTGCATCCCAATGGAACTTTTCCTTAGATAAAAGCTTGTGTAACGGGGCTGCAATGCTGCCATAGTGGCGGATGAATTTCCGGTAGTACCCCGCTAACCCAAGGAATCCACGAACCTCTCGGGGGGTCTTTGGATTAGGCCAGTCCAAGACTGCCTGTATCTTCTCAGGATCCACAGCTACTCCCTGTTCTGAGACAATGTGGCCCAAGTAATCCACTTGTTGTACCCCAAATCTACATTTGGATTCCTTCGCAAAGAACTGATGAGAGGATAGAATGGAGAGTACCTCCCGAAGATGCAAGGTGTGCTCGGCCCACGACCGAGAGTAGACCAAGATGTCATCAAAGAAAATAAGTACAAACTGTCTCAGGTGAGGCCTGAACACATCATTCATCAGGCTTTGGAAGGTAGCAGGCGCATTGGTAAGGCCGAAGGGCATTACCATGAATTCGTAATGGCCCGAATGGGTCCTAAAGGCGGTCTTGGGAACATCTTGTTCAGAGACACGGATCTGATGATAACCGGCACGGAGGTCCAATTTAGAGAAAAACTTAGCCCCATGTAACTCATCTAAGAGCTCATCTATAATCGGAATGGGGTACTTATCCTTAATAGTAAGGCTGTTAAGAGCCCGGTAGTCTATACAGAATCTCCATTCGCCATCTGCTTTCCTTACCAACAGAACAGGGGATGAAAATGGGCTATTGCTGTGCCTGATCAACCCCGTTTGGAGCAATTCGTCCACCATTTTCTTAATGGCGGCTTTTTGATAGTGAGGGTACCGGTAAGGCCGCACATTCACCGGTTCTGCCCCAGCTCGAAGGTTTATGTGGTGATCATGGGTCCTTGAGGGTGGCAATTGTCTCGGTACCTCGAAGACAGTTGAAAATTCCCTTAAGAGTTTCTGGATATCGGGGTGGTGGAGTCTTAATTCCTCCTCAGCCTTGACCTCAGTAATTTGGAAAAAAAAACCCATACCCTGTAAGTGATTAGTCTCCTTGTCAGTTAATGGTGCAAGCGTAGTTGGCTGTAACCCCCGGAGAGTGTACGTCTTTCTTCCCATGGTGAAGGTCATAACCAGTTGTTTGTAATTCATTTCAACCGGTCCTAAGGTTTCGAGCCACTGAACCCCCAACACTAGTTGGCAGGCTGCCACCGGTAGGATATAATAATCCGTGGTGATCACTAGGCCCTGCAGGTTAATTGTAAGTGCTTTACACAGGCCTACACATTCTACAGACTCTCTGTTGGCGACCATCACCTGCAACCTTTTTTCCCTACTGACCGCTAACCCATAATGGGATACCAAGCCTTGGTCGATGAAGTTATGGGTG
>JASKGM010000001.1:3585856-3603264 GCA_034509205.1 Ceratonia siliqua | reverse complement strand
AAATTTCGTGCATGTGAAATGATCAATGTGAATATCGAAAAAAATTTGGCATTCCAGGGCACCATACTTCTTTCATGCGACTGTGGAAGTGCTAGTTTGTACCATAGAGACTTTTACTGTGAATTCTGCAATCATATTAAGGTATTAAAAAGGAAAAAGTTAAAAGTTGCAACAAGACTGCATACCCCCAAGTACGCTTATGATACGTTCAATTCCGCCTGCATCACGAGAGAAACAATTGAGTCACTACTAAGGAATAGGGAAGGTTATACTAATATAGTGATATAAAGGCAAGTTAATATAAAATGAAATGTTTTACTAATAAATTAATATGATACAAATATAAAACATACATATTATATGAGTGTTTTCTATGCTACTAATCATGAGTATTGCTATTATATGAGTAATTTTTTATTTTATTATTTTTATTTTAAGAAATAATTTTAAAAAATTATAAAAAATAAAAAACTTTTTCTTTCTTTTTTGATTTATTTTTGAATACTTATGTTATAAAAATTTTAAAATTTTTTTATATTCTTTTAAATTATTTCTTAAAATAAAAATTAAAAAAAAGTTACTTATAAAATATTGCAACCTCATGAATAATATAGAAAGCACTTATTATATACTGTGTATAGTTATTAATAAAGTTGCATGACGAAGTGCCTGATATCTTCAGAATATGACATACTTTGTAATAAATAAAATCAGTTGTTCATTGATTATATTAGTGACAAATATGATATAATTAACATAGTTTGTCTAGTTACAAATTATAATAATATGTGAATAATAGTAGTTTCTATATCCTCTAACTCGTTCTACCATTAGTTGTGTATCACTTTAAATTTTTTTCAATGTTATTTTCTTGTTCTTAATTTCTGGGAATGAAAATTAAAAAGAAAATTGCATAGGATTATAGAAATCAAAGTGTATCAATTCAAAATGTTAGTTTGTTCAATGAGAAATTCCTCGAAAAATCTCACATAATAGTGCACATTTCAACCAAAAGCTCAAGTTGAGAATGATTTGATATATATCCAGAATGTTCTTACTTCTGTCACAACGAGGCTTGTTGTGATAATCGAGATAGGAATCAATTCCAGCTCCTTCACAGATACTGGCCAACCACGAAAGCTCAAACCCATAAAGTAGCATATTGTGGATGTCTCTACAGGAATGGTTGCTGTGTTGGTTTACAGCAGACCACGATGTCATATACATGAGCTCTATACGACAACCGTCCTCTAACCCCAAATCCGATAGAGATTCGCTGCCAACATTGGCATATAACCTCTTTTCCTGATGTAAAGATGAAGAACCTGCAGATTCATATGAACCATCCATGCAAGGGGCATTGTCAACGTACTCAGAGGAATCCACTGGTAGTTTACAGCTAACATATATCATCATCTTTGTGAGTTCTTTCCGATCTTCTGTCCACCAAAATGCAGACTTAAAGCGTCTCTGAAAGGTGCTAAATGGATCGATATAGCTGAAGTTGTAATCAGCTAAAGAATAACGTGGTAGGGAAAAGTAATTGTGCTCGACAACATTGGCATCCCTCAGTCGGATAGTGTATTTGCTATTATCAATGGACAGAACAGAGTATTTTCCAGATTCCCAATAGAGAACCAATTGGTTGTTCTCGCAAGATAGGTTATACCTCTGGTCTCCACAGTGGTCCGGATAGTCTTTTAGCCGGAAAGGGCGACTGACGTTAAGATCCCCACATGAAGTAGCACAACGGGGATCATCTGTTGCCTTGCAAGTTTTGTAGGATAGGACTATCAGAAAAATGGCCACCAGTAGTTGTGCAGAGGAAGACATGTGGAGAGCAGGGTAGCAAAGCCAAACAGTGGGGGAAAAGTAGAATGCAATGTTTAGCTTTCACCAAGCGTGCGCAGATTGACTTAAACAAGTCCTGTGGAAGCACATATGGCCAGCTCATAAATCATTATCAAGAAGTTGCCAAGAAATTTTCTAACTTTGGAGCTGTCAATTCACAATGGAAATGTGACGTAAGCAGCCATGTCATATGAGGAAATTATTGGGAAGCTTTTCTTCTTTGGAAAATTCTTTTAGCCTGGGATTAGGTATTATCTACTTGCAGAGCCAAAGACTCAAGATATGGATACTTCTATTGTAACCTCAAAGTTCTCTATTCGCTTGCTGCTTATTGTTGGCTTTGTAGAGCTTGTGGTAGGCTGGAATAATTGTCCAGAACCAGTAACAAAGTGTGGAGAACTGGACATCTGCTTCCCCTTTCGGATCAAAGGCCGCCAACTAGGAGACTGTGGCTATCCTGGGTTTGCTTTAGAATGCTCCGCCAGTAATCATACTGTGCTCGAGCTCCCTCGCTCAGTAAAGCTCAATGTCAAAAACATTGATTACATATCGCAAATAATTGCTTTATATGATCCTTATGGCTGCTTTTCTAGACAACTTGATAACTTCAGTCTATCTGCTTCCCATTTCCAGTTCAAAGCCCACTCTCTTGATGACTATACCTTTTTCAATTGCTCACCAAAAGCTAGAGTATCAGACCAATTAGTTCCATGCTTAAGCAGGTCTACCTATCAAGTATATGCCATACCATCTAGAGCAGAAATCAGATATCTTCCCTTGTCATTTTGCAGCAAAATATTTACTATTGCATCCATCCCAGATGAATTTCTAAGCGAGGATAAGATTCTTCATTTGAAGTGGTCTCATCCAATGTGTAAACATTGCGAATCAAAACGAAAAAGATGTGTATTGAAGAACAGTAGTAACAGTTGTGAAACTGAATGTTTTGGGGATCACCAAGGTAACGTGAATCTTTTGCATCAAAATATGCTACTTATTCGCTATGTTTTTTTATGGAAACTTCTCATTTACAATAACCTATACCATATCATGCATCCATGAATATAATTATCACTTGTAAACATACAAAAGCCAAGTTTCCTGCAATCAGTTGCATGTGTCCATCGTATCTCTTGTATCATGCGGAGCATCAGAGCAATTTATAAGACAAGTCATAAAATTTTGTTAAATACTTACATAAACAAGTTAGCTGACAAATCATTTTTAATATCTTTTGCAGGTTCACCAAACGCATTAATAATTACAGGTTAACTTTCAAATTAGAGATTATAATGTTTCCCTTTAAGTAAATTGTTCTATTCTTATAATGGAGTTCTGATATATGCAGGACCAATCCTAGGCTCAGTTCTTCTTGTCCTAGTGACTGCTGCAATTCATTCGATCTACATCTCTTGCAGATTACGGAAAGAAGATCAAGCCATGATTGAAAAGTTTCTGAAAGATTACAAAGCTCTCAAACCCACCAGATATTCTTATGCTGAAATTAAGAGAATTACCAACCAGTTTCAGGATAAATTAGGACAGGGAACTTTTGGTACTGTGTTCAAGGGAAAGATTTCAAGACAACTCACAGTTGCAGTGAAAATCCTCGCTAATTCAGAAGGAAATGGGGAAGATTTCATTAATGAAGTTGGAACAATGGGCAAAATCCATCATGTTAACATTGTTCGCCTCATTGGCTTCTGTGCTGATGGATTTAGAAGAGCTCTTGTTTATGAGTTCTTAGAAAATGGTTCACTACGGAAGTTCATAAATTCACCTGACAACAGGCAAAACTTTCTTGGTTGGGAAAAGCTGCAGGAAATCGCTCTAGGCATAGCTAAAGGAATTGAGTATCTTCATCAAGGGTGTGAGCAACGCATACTCCATTTTGACATCAAACCCCACAATGTTTTACTAGACCACGACTTCACTCCAAAAATCTGTGATTTTGGTATGGCCAAATTGTGTTCCAAGGATCAAAGCATAGTGTCAATGACTACTGCCAGAGGAACAATGGGCTACATTGCACCGGAAGTCTTCTCTCGGAACTTTGGAAATGTGTCTTACAAGTCAGATGTATATAGTTTTGGAATGCTGCTGCTTGAAACAATAGGGGGGAGGAAGATCACAGAGGACACAGCGGAGAATACTAGCCATGTTTACTACCCGGAATGGATTTATAACGTCTTAGAAGAAAGGGAAGACGTAAGAATTCATATTGAGGATGAAGGGGATGCTAAAATTGCAAAAAAACTGGCAATTGTGGGATTGTGGTGCATCCAGTGGCATGCTGTGGATCGACCACCAATGCAAGCTGCGGTTCAAATGTTGGAAGGAGAAGGAGACAGATTACCAGTACCACCTAATCCTTTTGCCTCTGCAGATCCAACAAGAAAACGTGAAAATGTGCCAGCAAGACACCTGACCGGAGGTTTAGAAATAACCCATGAATTAGAGTGAGAATCAATGACGGGCAACGGTTAGGAAGGTTTTGTAAGTTTGCCTTTAATGTGAGGGATTCTGTCATTGTTTACGTAAGTAATTTTAAGCCTTCAGTCACTTAAGATTGAATAGAAAAGTGCAAATATTGAACCATCTATAATATGATATAAAAGCATCTTCCTACGCTGCCTAAGTGAGACCATACTTATATAGTTATCTGTTTAGGCCTTCTTAATTCTTGGTTGTATCTGTTGTAGGCTATGCGTGGTTACAGTTTATTATTTAAATTTATTACAAGGGTAAATGGAAAAAAAAATAGATGTTACGGGTTAAATTAATCTAAAAAAGAAAGTTGAATAGTGTTGTTCCTCAGAATTCGTCTGAAAACTCAGATCAACAGCGAACATCAGCCAAACATGTTGAAACAGAGAAGATGAGTTAAAAAATAGCATATAACGCAAGCAATCAACTTTTAAACAAAACACACAAAACAACTTATGATAGATGGATAGATAGCTTCAGAACAGATGAATGAAAGTGCTGAATCCAAGATTGCAAAATTGAAGAAATTGAGTCTCATAACGTGGCGGCCGGTGAAAAGTTATTATTTTATGATTTTATGCGCATAAGAAAAAATACACAAAAAAAAATGTAGTCACCAATAATTAATTAAAAGAATAATTAAAATTTTTAAAAAAGAAAAGAAAACTGGCCCTTGTAATAAGAGAAAAGGTTTGGGAGTTTAATTACGTATGAGGAAGGTGTTAGGCACTCCACAACGTCCATCCCTGATGATGGTTACCCTAAATTGTTTGTGCTTAAAGTTTTTAATATATTTTAATTATCCTTTTATTAATAAGATAATAAAGGACAGAGATAGAGACAAAAATAAATAAATAAATCTGCCTTACTAAGTAAGTGCCTACGTACTCAAAATAGATCAAAGTCAACGTAATTCGGAATAATTTTATTAAACTAATTAAGTGAGAAGAATTTAAGACATTTAGAAAAAAATAATATTTCACTTAAAGCCTGGAAAATGAATTTAAGATATTGGAGAGGATAATCTCCACTGAATATTCGTGAAAGTGAGTACCTCAGGGAATATAAAATTTCATTGAAAACCTATAAAATGAATAAGAGTTTTGAAGCATATAAAATTTCACTGAAAGCCTATAAGAATTAGGACACTGAGGAGTATATAACTCTATTGAATGCCTATAGGGATTAAAACTTTTAAGAAGATAAACTTCTATTAAAAGTCTATTGAATATTGGTTCATTGAGACAATAATGAAATTTATAAAAATAGTGGAGTAAAAAGGAGATTTGTGAAAGAAATGGGGCAAAATATAATTTCTGAAAATTGGGGGCTGAAATGCAATTCTTAAAAAACTAGGGAGCCAAAACAAAATTCTTAAAAGTAATGGAGCCAAAATAAAATTACTAAGAATTTTAAGGCAAAAATGAAATTTTAGGAATAACATAATAAAAAAAATAACAATTAGAATTTATTTTAAAAACAACAGATAAAATAAGATAACAACTAGAATATGCCTTAAAACAACAAATAAAATTATAACAACCACAAACAATAAAACAAATAAAAAACCAGAAATAATAAAAAAATAGATTAAAAATAAAACCATAAATGGTAAAAAAAATGTTAAAAATTAAAAAAATTAAAAAATGAAAAAATAAATAAAAGCATATTAAAAACAAAAACAAAAACATTAACTGAAATAATAAAACATATTAAAAAAATTAACATAATAAGATTTGAAACAAACAAATACCCCCTTACTCATGGATCCCTCCAAGAAATCTTGAACCTAAGAAATTTACACATCATTATCTCACTAAAAATATTTACAAAAAAAGAAAGTTAGAAGAAAAAAAATTAATCAATGATGAAAAAATAATTATCTTTATAATAATTATGAGAACCAATTCCCCTTCTCTCTTATTCATATATTTTTTTTCAGGTTACTCAAAATATAATATTAAAATTAAATAATAAAAAGAAAAGATATGAAAAAAAAAGAAGAGAATGGAGAGGGAAGAAAATGAGAAGAAAAAAAAAGATGAAAGGAAAAGTAGGACGTGTGAGATATGAAGGAGTGAAGGAGATGATAAAAAAAAAAAGTGAGTGCGTGTGTAAGAGGTGGAAGAAGGAAAGAAAAGAAAAGAAAACAGATTAAAAAAAATAAAATAGGAGTGGACGTGAGGCCCAGACTCCTACGGGAGGCAGCAGTGGGTGTGTGGAAAGAAAAAGAGAAAGTGGGTGAAAAGAAAGATGTGATATGAGTGTGTTGAAAGAAACAAAAGTAGGTGAGTGCGTGTGTAAGAGGTGGAAGAAGGAAAGAAAAGAAAAAGAAAACAGATTAAAAAAATAAAATAGGAGTGGACGTGAGGCCCAGACTCCTACGGGAGGCAGCAGTGGGTATGTTGAAAGAAAAAGAGACAGTGGGTGAAAAGAAAGATGTGATATGAGTATGTTGAAAGAAACAAAACGAGTGAGAGTATATTAGTTAAAAAGAAAAAAAGGAAATTGAGTTTTAAAATTAAATTTATTTTTTATTTAAATTTTATTTATTTTTTTAATTTTATAAATAAAATAAGGTTAAAAATAATAATAATAAATTTATAATTTTTTTGGATTTTTTATTTAATAATAAAAATTTATATAATAATAATAAAAAATTGAGTGTTTATATTAAAAATATTAAAAAAAGAAAAATCAGATACACTATATTAATGTAGTGATTCAGCCAAATGGGAGCCTCTCTTCAAGTGTTATTTATTCGCACTATTTTTATCTTCTTTTTTACTCTTCTGGTGTGTAACTTTTTCTCATTTTTATCGAGGATATGTACTATATTGATTACAGGTCATTATAAAAAGGTCACCCAGGAAAGCAGCGTCCATAAGTCCCTAATATCTTAAATACAAAATATTGCACCCCAAGTT
Source organism: Ceratonia siliqua (assembly GCA_034509205.1). Lineage (NCBI taxonomy): Eukaryota > Viridiplantae > Streptophyta > Magnoliopsida > Fabales > Fabaceae > Ceratonia > Ceratonia siliqua. The sequence goes on along the minus strand of JASKGM010000001.1, from coordinate 3,595,999 downwards.
TTGTCTAGAAACTTCAGAAATGTTTGCTGGAAGGAAAACTATATATGGCTATGTCAGTGGAGGAAACATACACTTCTAATAGATTTTAGAAATCAGGTCCCTACAATTCTAATGGAAGTCATACGGTGAAAGTTGTTAAAGTATAAAAAGAAAGATAAAAGTTTATATATATAAAACAAGGTAGCCTAAAAAAAAATGTAAAAAGAAGTAGAAGACCAGAGGTCAATATATTTTTGTTATATAGAGTCTGATTTTGTGAAAATGAATCAAATAAAAAGAATGAAATAATGACACGCATTTCTTTGTTCTTTCTTGGTTGTGGTCCCCACCCCATGAACTGTATTATTAACATAGAAACTGAGTTACATCTTTCACCATCACAATAGACAAAGAGGCATAGAATTCAAGCACCGAAACTTCGGGAGGCCATCAAGACAAATATTTGGGGTCCGGTTTGAGATTAGATATGAATGGAAATTGTAAGGTTGCGGTGGTTATATACATTAGGCAACAAAAGATTTGAAATTGGACACTACTGTCCAAACAAGGCTCACGTTGATTCCGGGAAGACTGTGCAAGGCAAGTTGTGATATAAAAGTGACCACAAAACAATTACATGGGCTTCATTTTTTCATTCCTATCATATGAGAAATTGAGTGTACGCTCTAAGGCTCCGTACAAAAAAGACCCGAAACCCCAATCAATTATTTGATTTTAGACTTTGACTGACAAGATTCCTGGAAATTAGAAAACACGGGTTAATCTCGTTTTTTTATTCGTACGTGATCTTTTAAAACTTTTCTTTCCTTTTGTGGCTATAAATAATCTGAGCAGCTGTTTGTGAGAGGTTGATCGTTCAGGCTTTTTCCACCTACAGTCTACGGAGAAGCCAGCAAGTACTGATTGGATCACCCTTGTGAGTGAACTAGTTATGTCAAAAGATTAGTTATATTGTCGGATGGTTGTGAATAGGTCACGTTATCCCATCCAACAATTTTAGTAGAACGTGACCAATCATTTGACCCAACTAAATTTACAAGTAATAAAAGCTATAATAAGCTAGCACCCATGCTTTGGGTAATTTTTTTATATTTTAAAAAATTAAAAAAAATTAATAGAAAATTCAAAACAAATTTAGAACACAATATTTTAAAAAAAATTAAAGAAATTCAAAAAATAAAATACAAAATGAAATCTAAAAATACAAAAGAAAATAATTAGAGATAAAAAAAATTAAAAAATCATTGGAAGATTTTTGGGTATAGCTTAAAATTCACCTAAACTTATATATATATATATATATATATATATATATATATGCGCATTTAAAATGTCACATTTTGTATAGAGGCTCGTGTTTTATTCATTCAAAATCAAGAAAAAACCAAATAAATGGAAAGCTAGAACTCCATATTATCTTCTTGTAAGCTTACAGATACAAAGAGTTAAAGGCTCAGTAGTTGAACGTTTGAGCCAATCACTCCACATATCGGATAGGAACGATTTCAATTTATTTGGAATAGTCCATTATCTTCATCATCTACCCATAGCCTCTCCTACAAACATATTTACCATTTCATTTTATAGAAGGACAATCACGACGCTTCAATTGTATACACCAAAGTGCAAAGTGCGGTTCATGAACATCTTTAGAGAGAAATACATATATGGGAAGGCAATGAATATGTATTACTGTAGAATGCCAACAAATGTCACACAAGCAAGGTTACCAAATTAAAGGAAACTTATAAACTGCAAAAACACCTAATTACTTGCATTTATCAAGCACTATTCTCCTATGTACAATCATTTGCAGTTTCCCCAACATAACTAGTAGAACTAGTGAAGTCACTTGATAGTGTTTGGTCAGAGCTGCTTCCGTGATCCATTACAAGCGTTTCTTGTGGATACAGAGAAGGTTTTGGAGGCATGTCAAGGCTTTCAACTTCTCCTTCAAGCATCTCCACTACTTTGTTCATTGATGGACGGTCACGAGGTTTCAGTTGTATACACCATAATGCAACTATGAACATCTTCTTAGCTACATTCTTGTCCTCCTCAGTGGCATCTTCCATTTCTAAATCTTTCTCTTCACTAAATTGGTCATAAATCCAAAAAGGAAAGTAAAGTTGGCTTGAATGCTCTGCATGCTGGTTCAAGTTCTTCCTCCTGCTTGCCATTTCCATTAAAAGCATTCCAAAGCTGTAAACATCAGCCTTATAGGAAACTCCTCCAATATTTTGGTAGAACAATTCTGGAGCCATATAGCCAATTGTTCCTCTTGCTGCAGTCAAAGTGACAATGCTATCATTCACTGGATAAAGCTTTGCAAGTCCAAAATCTGAAACTTTTGGGATGAAGTTTTTATCTAGGAGAATGTTATGAGGCTTGATATCAAAATGTAGAATTTGCATATCACACCCCTGATGAAGATAAGCGATTCCACGAGCCACAGCAAGAGATATCTCATATATTTTCTCATAACTTAAAGGGATGCTTCCTTCTTTCAAGAAAATATATTTATCAAGAGATCCATTAGGCATAAATTCGTAGACAAGAGCACGCTTTGATCCCTCGACACAATATCCAATAAGGCGAACCACATTCACATGGTGTATCCTTCCAATAGTTGCCAATTCACTAATAAAGTCTTGCCCATTAGCAATTGAGTTAGCCAACATTTTTATTGCTACATAAGGCCCACTGCGTAACTTTCCCTTGTATACAGAGCCGAAGCCACCTTGGCCCAACTTGGTCTTGAAATCTCTGGTCATCTTCTTAATTTCTTTGTATGAGTATCTTATGGGCATAAGTTCATTATCTTGCAGAAAGTTCTCAATATTTTCATAAACTGATAAATGTCTTCTTCGCCATTTATAAATCAATATCACAATCAGAAATGCAGCCCCGAACAGAAACCTAGCTGCCACATATGATGGTAGGCCATACCGTCCAACCACTAATGCTCTGTTAATTGGATTAGCCTTGTCAACATGTATGGCATGAAATGCCACTAAACTGTATATTCCTGCGTGGGTATATCAGCAAAAGAGTCAAGAGAAGCTGCATTGGTGGTTCTATATATAATCTTGACAATGCTTTAATTAAGACTGCTATTACTAAACTTACATAATTTTAACGCAAAAATATAATAATCATGTAACAATATGGAGAAAAGAAAGGAGAAAAAGAGACTGATTTAAATTGTGGAAAAAATGTATCAGAGAGTCATGATCTTACCACTTAAAATGCCGAGAAAATAAGCTGCAAGAAAATTTTCAAGGTCAAGTTAAATCACAGAAATGATTTATATACTCAGGAAAACATACTATTATAAAGAAAAAGAGAGGAAAATGAAAGGCCAGGACTAAATAAACTGCATGGAATAAATACTACTATATAGTTATCCATATCTAATATCACACATATATACATGATATATAGGCATCTTCTTCTATTTGTAACATACTATATCTCTATACAAAAGTCTAATTTCCGACCTTCGTAGGATCTAATCAAATTCATGTAATAACAAAGGATAAAGAAAAACTGAAAGAGCAATCAGGTTATGCATATGAATTAGAGTACATGAAGAGGATTAGTTACCTTTGGTATAACTGCCAATCCTTACCCAAATTCCTATAGCATCCAAAAAACAATTAGCTAACAAATTTTCGAAATCAAAACAAGAATGTAAATAAAATTGGTTACTTTTCTGCCTGGTCAAGAATTAGCACTTTAATTAATTGGTGTTTACATTTCAAAAACGAAATGCCAAAAAAAAAATTTGAGCTCTATTGATCCCAGCACAGGGGACTAGTTGTTGTCATATCTTCTTACCGCAAGAGTGGGCTTTTCCATTGAGATAATAGCAGTTAGTGTCGTCAGTTTTACACTGAATCGTTCCAATGGTATTGTTGAAGTAGCAAGGTGTGGATCCACAATGAAAATCACAAACAAATTGCAACCAGGAAAGCTCAAATCCATAGACTAGTTGCCTGTGAATATCAAGGTAGGAAAAATTATGAACGTCTATTACAAAGTTATTCCAGGAAGCGGCAGAGAGTGCCTTCACATGGCAGCCAGGCTTCCAACTGGTTATGTCTAAGTCCCCAACAATAGCATATGTATGCGAATCAAGGCATGAAGTGGTATCCACATATGAAGCATCGTCGCTCACAGGATCTGCACAACTCAAATAAATTATATGCTGAAATAGATTTACCCTGGCGTACTCATCTATGAGTTGATAGGGTTTATATGAATCCACTTGTTGAAAGTTGAACAGGAAGAAGGAGTCCGAGTAGTAGACACCGGTGAAATTGGCATCAAACAATAAGTAGCGAGGGATAGAGGAGCAATTAGCCTCTTGAACGTTGGGATCAACGAGTCGGATTGTGTAGTTATTGTAGTTGATTGCCTGAACATAGTACTCTGCAGAATTCAAATGTAATACTGCAACGTTGTTGACACAATCTAACTCATATCTCGGGTCGCCACACTTGTCCGGATCTTGTTTTAATCTAAATGGATGGCTTATGTTGGGGACTTTGCCGCAGGAAGAAGGAGTACAATATTGCTGTTGCTTCGCGGTACAAGTTCGCTGGGTCACAGGAATAATAAACAGCAACAACACCCAAAATCCCACACCTCCGCAAATGGAGGTTGAAACCATTTTTCCCTTGCAAATTGCACACCGCACAACCCCTCCTCTCTTCCTTCGCTTTCTTCACCCATCAATGCTAATAATCACATGTCAGAGTTGAAGTCTTTGGGTCAAACCCAAAACATTTGTTTGAAATGCTGAATAATTACGGTTTGACTGGCATATTATATTTTATGATATCTGTTTCGCCGCAGAAAAGTCTAGTAGAAGCCACAAAAGCTTAACAAATACGCCAAGGGATCGAATTTTCCATTTAGCTCAAGTTACATAGTATTTTGACTGCTTAAGCTTAACTAACCCTTACAATGATCTGCCGTCCCAGTTCTTGTTGGTTGTTGATCATGGCATTGCTCCAGCTTATGAATATGGGGATGTGCCATAGTGATAATAATGAGTGCAGGGAATCAAGGTGCGGACATCATGGCCCGCCTATTCGGTTTCCCTTCCGACTTAAACACATTGACCCCGATCACTGTGGCTATCCTGGGTTTGATCTAACTTGTACACATGAACATGACACGCTGCTGGAGCTTCCTGCACTTCCTGTTCCAATCAAATTCCAGGTTACTCGCATAGATTACGAAAATCGGTATATTATTGTATCTGACCCAGAAAATTGCCTTCCCAGACAGTTTCTAAAGCTCAACCAATCTTCAATCTCACCTTTCGTATTTTTTGAATCGTCCAAACTAGGAGGAATCAACGTCTCTTTCTTCAATTGTCCACCAAATTACTTCTCCTGCCCCATTTATGCTGCTGCCTCGGGCACACTCCTTGATTTGCGCCTAATATCCTGCACCAAGATTTTTGACACTATTTTATCGATGGTCTTCGAAGATTTTAACGGCCTAATGGCAAATCATTTGGGTCTATTCTGGTTCAAACCAGATTGTAGTAAGTGCGAAACCAAAGGCAAATTATGTAAACTGAACAACAACGGCACTATAGATGCTATCCAATGTTTTGAACGCCAACCCAGACCAATCAGGAAGAATACGATAGGTTTTGCTGCTATTGGTAAGATCACTTCCCTCTTCTTTTCTTGTCTTTTTTTCTTTTTCTCCTCTCCCTATGTTTTGGGGATAGTGAAGACTGGAAGTTCTATGGCAAGAATTTTTGAAAGAGAATGAACGAATGCTTACTGTGCAGGTGTATCCGTTGGCTCAATTGTGCTGGTTCTGGTGCTCTTCGCATTCTTTAAAATCTATAGCTATTTTAGAATCAAAGGAGAGGATCAGGCAAGAGTAGAAAATTTTTTGGAGGACTACAGGGCACTCAGGCCTTCTAGATTTTCTTACGCTGATATCAACAGAATCACAAACCGTTTCAAAGACAAGTTAGGTGAAGGAGCTCACGGAGCAGTGTTCAGAGGTAATCTCTCCAATGAAATTTCTGTTGCTGTGAAGATACTCAATAACACAGAGGGAGACGGGACAGAGTTCATTAATGAAGTGGGAACCATGGCTAAAATCCATCATGTCAATGTAATTCGCATGCTTGGTTTCTGTGCTGATGGATTCCATCGTGCTCTTGTCTATAATTTCTTTCCAAATGGTTCATTGCAGAAGTACATAGGTCCACCAGACAAGAAGGACAATTTCCTTGGCTGGCAGAGACTGCAACAAATTGCTCTTGGCATAGCCAAAGGGATTGAGTATCTCCACCAAGGTTGTGATCATCGAATTCTTCATTTCGACATCAATCCTCACAACATATTATTAGATGACAATTTTATTCCAAAAGTTTCTGATTTTGGTCTAGCCAAATTGTGTTCCAAAAATCAGAGTGCGGTGTCAGTGACTGCAGCAAGGGGAACCTTGGGCTACATTGCACCCGAAGTTTTCTCAAGAAACTTCGGAAATGTGTCCTATAAGTCTGACATCTATAGTTATGGAATGTTGTTGCTAGAAATGGTTGGAGGAAGGAAGAATATAGGTTTGTCATCTGAGGAAACTTTCCAAGTTTTATATCCAGAATGGATTCATAATCTTCTCGAGGGAGGAGACACGCATATCCAAATTGAGGATGAAGGAGATAATAACATTGCCAAAAAAATTGCAATTGTGGGACTTTGGTGCATCCAATGGCACCCAGTAAATCGTCCATCCATGAAAACTGTCATTCAGATGCTGGAAGGAGAAGGAGACCAGCTAATGGTTCCCCCTAGTCCATTTGACTCAACAACTTCCATTAATACAAGTTTAATTGTTCCAGCAAGACGTCAAAATTTAGAATTGGAAGCGATTCATGAATAAGGAAACTAGTCTTTTCCTTTATCATAGATATATTATCAAAAGTTATTCACTTAAGAGAAAATAGTATGTCATAAGAGTTGTATGATCAATTCTAACATTACCTTACTTACTGCTTTGCTTGCCTTAATTTTCTTTTTTAAATAGAAGTTCAATTTGATTTACTCTTGGAGAGTTAGAGCTATTTATTTGAAATTTTCAAGTCCAACAAGAAAAATCTAATTGAATCTTTAACATAGACTCTACCTAGACCCCTTTGAATAAAGGACTTAAATAATTCATTATATGAGATGAGCTGTTTAAATAAATTCCATTACAAATAAGCAAATTTATATTTGAATACACTTTCCAAGTCGTATAAAATTCACAACTAAGAAAATTACTCCAATAGGTTACTCAAAAGCATTATTCTTTTTACACATGTGATTTTTATGTATTTCATGAGTAAATTTTTATTTTAAAAAATAATTTAAAAAAATTTAATTTTTAAATACTTATGTTATGATTTTTTAGATTTTTTAAATTATTATTTTAGAAATAAAAATTATTCATAAAATAACAATACTTATGAATAATATAAAAAATACATTCTATAAATAAAACCGTTCTATAAATAAGTACTTGAATAAATAATTTGAAACTAAATGAACATGAAAAAGTAGCTGAACTCTGTCATGATTCAAGTGGCAGAGATGAATACTAGCTCAATCGAAGTAGTAGAAAATTAAAAGGTGTTCAAAGTTTATATATAATTATTTTCTAAATGAAAAGAGTGTGGAAAAAAGAAAAAGAAAAAGTAGAAAGCCATATCAGGTCAATATATTTTATATAAAGTCCAATTTTGTGGGAAAACCATATAGAAATATGGAGAATAATGAAAAGATGACATATCTTTGATCCTTCTTTTCTTCTTCTTGGTCATGCTCCACAGTCCATCCCTTGAGCAGCCACATGAAATTCAAGCAGAGAAGTTTCGTGGAAGGCGTCATGTTGCGTATTCAAATGGAGATTGGAAACACTTGACTTGAGCATTTGGCTTTAAATTTATATAAATATAATTTTTAAAAAATTAATAGTGAATTAAAATTTTAAAAAATATGTTAAGGGTGAGATATATACTCATTTTTATTTTAAAAAATATTTTTTAAAATATTAAATAATAATTTTTTACCAATCAAACTTGTTATATAATATCACACTAAATATTATAATATAAATATGTTATCCTTTATTCTATTAGATTTTATCGTATATAATGTTATCAAATTTTATTTTATACGTTTGCATCAAATCAAATGAGACCTAAAACCTGATAAAATGACAAGTAGCTCACTAGCTGGGCTTTGTTTTTCAATATTCAAACCAGTCATTGACAAAGTCTCAGTGCGAAAAGGCCGGCGGTTGCAAGCGTTTATCTAATAAGATTCTTAGAAGCCCGTTTACTTTTTATTTTCAAGATTCATTTTAAAAGTAAAAAAGTGTCTACAAATGTATTTTGTATCTTGGTTTTTAAACAAAAGGAAAAAATAATTTTAAAACATCTTCTATTCTTTTATTTCAAAAACTAAAAAATCAAAGAATGGGACCTTATGAAAGAAAATTTTGTGAAAGTAGAGTTTTTCTTCTATTAATAATTATTTAATGTTCTACGACTCTTCAAAAACTAAAACCAAAACAAATTCTTTTCAAAACAATTTTCAACTTTATGTAATTTGTTATGAAAGTTGTGTTTAGCTTTTATTTTACATAGATGTATTTATATTGTCACATTTTGTATAATTAGAGATTCGTGATATATTCATTCAAGATCAATAAACAAATCTATTTCTTTTACAATATTAACTAACATGGTTGTTGATCAATTTTTTTTTAAAAAAAAGATATAATATTTTGTTAATGACTGAGTTGTTGTCTTTTACACTATTATTTATTTATTTCCCTATCAGTGTTATGGTAATTTTTAGCCTTGAGGCTATGGATAATTTTTCAAGAATCGAACATTTACTATTTTAATGGTGAGAGGCTCTTGAATCACTTGTCAAATGTTTGGTTGTTGGAAGACCCTAGTACCAACAATAATCATGACATTAGTTATTCCTTCAAAAGGAGATTACAAACACTTGACAATAACACATGTGATATCAGGACCTCTCACTATTAAAATAATTAAAATAATAAGGACTCGATTTATCGGAGTTGCCCTCTGCCTCAAGCCTAAAAATTATCACAACGCTGAAAGGAAAACAAATAAATAATAATGTAAAAAATGATAATTCAGTCATTAACACATTCAAATAAGGAAAATCATGAGTTTGTAACATCTAACCAAAAATGTTTCATGTACAAAATTAAGATAAAAAATTTGAAAAATACTAGGGTTGTGTTGATGAGGGCTCCACCTTTGCTGGTAACTTCCGAGGAGAAGTCCGGCAAACCGGGCACGACGCATTCAGTGGAAGCCATGCATCAATGCACTCAGCATGAAAACAATGGTGGCATGGAGGTATGCTCTTAAGCGTCTCATTAGGCCAATACTCCGATAAACATATTGGGCAAGTATTGGCATTGGGCCTTGGTAGGCAACGACTCTGACCCACAACTACTTTTGGGTAGGACTCAATTGTAAGCCCATCAAGACCCGAAACAATGGTGGGTTGTTGACCATCAAGGGAGTTGAAATCTGCAACAGTCTCGGGGCTCCATGCCCGAGCCCGACGCCTACCACAAAAGTAATACGCTATCCCGACGAAGCATAACATTGCCTGCACACCAATGCCTACGCTTATAGCAAAACGAGCGCCCCGAGAAATCCCTGTAAATAATTTTTAATTATGATTACTATTTAAGCCATTAAATATAATTTAGTGATACAAAATTTAAATTTTATAAATATTTGAAATTAAATTATTTAATAATTAAAGAAAATAAATGTATTTGAGTGAAGTGAACCATTAATTAATGCTATTAATAGTAACAAAATTCTACACTTTATAACTGCATAATTACTCATCAAATGACTTCAATTAAGTTTATATTGCAAGACTTTCTCCAAATCTTTGAATAAAATGGAAGGGCCTTTGCACGCGCTGTTGAGGTTGGTAATATAAATTCTGAGTCGACAATGAAAAGAGCCACCCAATTTGGACTCAGGTTGGGTACAGTTATTGCATCTGATGCAATTACTTTCAACAATCATGATTGCATCGTATGGTACAGCCATATGGG
>JASKGM010000001.1:3567084-3585756 GCA_034509205.1 Ceratonia siliqua | reverse complement strand
AGTTTCTCCAAATCTTGTTTGTTTTTCGTTTGCTTAGATAAATATTTTTTGTTGTTTTCTCTTGGCTACGTCTCCTTATCTGGAATGAGGGGAGAAAACAAAGGGTTCATTTTTATACGATGACGTATAATTTAAATTATTATAATTCAATCAGCAAACGCAAGCTAATTCCATTATCTTAAGAGCCCTCTCTATCATGGACCAATTTAAACCAAAGCTCTTTCAAAGTTTGGCTTAGATCTCTCCTAAGCAATGGGATTAATTAAACTTAAAATACCACCAAAATAAAAATTAGTTATCTCACTTACGTGACATCTAAAGAATTATTTTCGACACCATTTTTCTTCTTCTTGGTTGATTTATTTATTTTTATTTTACTATTTGTTCTCAAACAAAGGCTACGGCAGTATCGATTAATAATCTAAAAGTATATTGAAGAAGTAAGAGCCAAGACTAGGAGAAAAACAAGAGAAAATGAAGAAATGTTAATTAGGAGGAATTGGATGGGGAAGTACCTTCGGAAGGAACATAGGAACAGGCAATTTCAAAAGTGGAATTGCTCTTGAAACCACACCTTCCACCACGCGATTCACACCTCCCACACGGCGGCGAATCCCATGACAGCCGGAGGTCTTCGCTGAGGTCAGACGACAATATTTGGTCATAAAATGGCCACTGAACTGGTACCGTGACTGTACTAACCAAACTGCAAACCGTGGACAAGTGCATAAACACAGTTTTGGAAGATGTAGCAAAAACTGTGTAGTTTGACTCACTAAGACAAGCTATTGGGTTATACCGATACTTCAGATACTCCAAGGAACAGTTGAAGAATGTAAAATCTTGATAATAAACGGCATTAAACGGAGATCCAGAGAGGTTCAGGGAGAGAATGCGTTTTGGGAGGCAGTTTCTGGGATCATTAACCCGTAATTCTTGTGTGGAATAGTCTATGTCTTGGATATTGAATTCTCCTCCAGAGTAAGGCAGCTTGAGTAGTGTTTCGCCTTCTTTACTGCAGGATACAGATACACTAAAACCCGGATAACCACAGGTCTTTGGTTGCTGCCCCTGTATCCGGAACGGGAATCGAATTACTGGATTCTTGCTCTGGCAAACGGCGTTTAAGCAAGTTTCTATACTTGCTACGACTATGAACTGTGGTAGAGGAAGAAGGAAGAGGAAGGAGAGGAACAGTATGTGAATATTCATGTTGTGGAGGGGTATTGACCTTGTGTTTTGCCACTTTTTTGATCTGATACTAAATTAGAAATAGCAAATGGTTGTGGAATGTGGACTTTATGCCAATAAAAAGACATTATTTTAAGGAATAACCCACTCATGATTGTAGCATGGAAGCCAAAGGAATGGAACAAGTCCTTGTACGGATTGTGCTAGGGCCCACGTAGATCACCTAATTAACAGCAATAGTGCTGATACAAAGTAAGCACGTATAAATGAAAGAACGGGGCAATGTCTATGTAGTTTCCTTGGGAATCATGATTTTTGACAAAGGATATTGGCTCTCTGTTCTTTATAGATTGACCAGTTATATTGAGTAAGATGAATGCAATGAGCACAGCGTGTGTCACTGTCACTGGGTACAACTACCAGCAGAGGGAATATATTCAGTTAGCTAACATGTTTACTTCTGTTGTGGGTAATGTATTTGATTATATGGTGACAGAAGCAATGTCAAAGTATCACAAAACTATCATTATTATGGAGAGCTCAAGTTGGACAATCATCCCGTGGACTAACCATTGTAAGATTCACTAATAAAACCGAAAGAGAGAGAGAGAGAGAGAGAGAGAGAAAAGTGTGAAACTATAAGCTGTTCTTCTGGGACACCATGAAAGTTCAGTAAACTATGTGTATTAAGCAAAGATCTGTAATGGTTTTCCATGTCTGGCTTTTGTTTGAACAAAAGTTGAATCTTTTTGTGTTCTTCTTTCCCATGAACTATATGTACAACCAGAGCAGCCCTGAGCTGAGAAAGAGAGACAGGACAAGATCCTTGCAGGGATTGGAGAAATGAACCCAAGTCCGCGCAAGTTAATGCCTTTTGGCCTGTCAAGCAACCATGAGCTACTCCATCCTTGCATTAGCGCGAGTTAATCACCTTGGAGAAGCAACTGCTGAATCGTTTTGAGTCTTGATTAGTGTCTAGTCAATGATGAAATAGCCCGTCAGCATTTGGGTCGTTTTCACCCTAAACACAAATTTTTGCCTTCCTTGTAAGCAGCCCAAGGAGGGATCTGTAGCTTCTTCTTCCCTTGGATAAGATGTTTTCAAGGCAGAATTATATTCTACAATCTACAATGCAGCTCACAGTCACCGTCCGAGATTCGTGACCAAGAAAGAAGCATTAGGCATGATCTAAGTTTTAGTCGTTCTTTATAAAGATGAATAGAAGTTCATATTTGTATTGATGCGTCTATTTGAAGAATGAGGAGATGGGTTTTGTATACCATATAACGTCAGGCACTAATCGATTACCCCTCTCCCCTTCACAGCAACATCTTCCCCAGAGTGTGAAGGGCCGCATGGCCCGCATCAGACAGTCATCATCAAGTAACTGGCAGGTTAGAAACAGCCAAACTGGTTTTTCTCTATATCTCTGAACATTTGATTAGATGAGGCCCTGATCTGTCTTAATCACATTCTGCTACATCTGTCTTCATCAAAATGGCCATGATAGCGATTTTGAAAATAGTGACAAACTAGCTAAAACAAATAAACTACACCTAAGAGTTTGCTTATTCACCATCAAATTTGCAACTTTTAAGGTTCTCGCAATCATTGAGAAGCTCGGACTTTAATTCCAAGAGTTCCATTTGATTCTGGATCGAATTTCCTATTATAGTCGATTTCACTTGCATAAAGTTAGGCAAAGTAACACGCAAAAGCAGAGAAATGAAGAACAAAAAGAAAAAGATGTACGCTTTATATATGACAATTTGACAAGCTTACATCATCACCTCCGACAAACAAAAAACTAGAACCCAAAACAGGAAAACCATGCAACATAAAATCATAGCACCGACCATTTCGCTCCCAATCGCCATACCTGGTGGGCTTGGGTCCTTTGGGCCCACCGATCTCACCGGTTTCTTTATTCATGTGGCTGCCACCTTCTTCGTCGTCGTCTTCTTCCTCTTGGCTTTGCCTATTAACAACAGGGAGATTCTGTTTAGGGGCCACTGCTTGTTCCTTAACAGGGTTGTCCTGGTGCGATTGGGCATGCTGAGTTGCGTAACAAAAGAGGCGCATGACTGAGTCGTTAACAGAGGAAGTCAGTGGTTGGAATCTGGTGGAGTGAAGAGCAGGATTGGCGGTGGAGAGATTGGTTACCAATGAGAACAAGCAGCTGGGAAAGGTGTCATTGTTAGTCCGATGACACAATGATGAAACCCTCAAAAGTCCGAAGACAAATAGCGAATTCTTAAATATTGATGCCATGATGTGGCGTCCAGATGTAACAATGCCACGTCTATTTCCAAGTGAAATGTTTAGTGTTAATTTTAAATTAGGTATTTGAGTTGTATTTTATTTATAATTTAAATGAGTTCCACTTCTTCTGATTTTAGCTTCAATCCAAACTCTTAACTCTTAATTGAAGGCATTAGCCCTTGAAAGGAAAACAGACGAGTAATCAATCAAAATTTTAAAACCTTCACTAAAAAAACATTAATGATATTCAATTTTAATTTGTAGTTAATTTTCACTTTATTCCTTGTGAATATCTTTCTCGTTTCATTTTAATTCATGTCCCATACAAGGCTAGCGCATATACCTCAGCAGAAAATAACCTAAACATTTTGTCACCAAAAACTAAGCAAATCTTAAATTAAAATACAAGTCAAACCGTATTTCTCTAAATAAATTTCTCTTTAGAAAATAAGAGTAATGATATTAAACAAACGAAGATTGTGAAGTGTTTCTCTTTACTAATTCATTATTGCCTTGAGAATAAATAAAAGAGGAAGACTTGAAACTTGCTTCTCGGAAGGTAACCGGATTTTTCACCACATATTGTTTGAGAAAATGAAACCTCAGATTCATACCTACTAGGATTTAGGAACCTCATTGACTTATTCACACAAGTATAAGATGCAAACAATGCCATATCCTCTAATTCAATAATTAAATAGCAAACTGTACATTGCATTAACTGCCAAAGGGCTAACATTTCCAACAAAAGCCTGCATAATCCCTATAAACAAGATTCAATATGCAGTAACTATATATACCCCGACACCAAGACAACCTCTTTCTTTTATTATTATCTTCCCTTATTTTGCCCTTTTGAAGTACCAACCAAGAATGCCTACGTAAACCAATTAAAATCCTTGCTCAATCTTCAGAAATCCCTTTGTACTTACTGTGCAATTCCTTTTGGTACTCTATCAGATGAAGAATCTCACATAAATCTTAAGTCATTACTGTGTGTTTGCTGGTGCCCTGTTGCCTCTTGGTGAGGTCCTTCTGCCTCTTGATAAGTTCCTCCTGATTCCCAGCTATATTGCTGTGCTCTCTCTCTTCTTCTTCAAGGTACTTGTCAACTTGTGCAGCAGCTTGCCGTCCCTCTGAGATAGCCCATACCACCAGAGACTGACCACGACGACAATCCCCAGCTGCAAACACCCCTTTCACACTGGTTGAGAAGCGCCCATAATCTGCCTTGAAGTTTGACCTATTGTCTCGCTCCATGCCCAGCCTCTCTGCAATTGTCTGCAAAAGCAAAGCACCAAGATCAGTGATGAGAAACTCCCTCACAAAAACCTTTTGTGCCAAGGTAGAAAGGATTGGGAATACTTAACATTACTATTAAGTCTGTATTTTTAGTAGATTATAATGAAGTTCATTGCCATTATTTATATATAATTTAGGCTGTCCCTTCTAACTGTAACAGAATTTTTCTTGCCATCATACAACACCACTAATAGAACCAACATCAGTAACCAACTTCCTCTTAGATATAAAAATGAAGATATTACGAATACTTACAGACTCAGGGCCAAGGAATCCCATGGCTAGAAAAACTAAGTCAGCCTCAATAATCTCCTCAGAACCCTCAACTTCCTTGAACTGAAACTTCCCAGTTTCATCCTTCTCCCAGCGAACACGTACCACTTCAAGTCCTTTCACAACTCCATTCTCATCTCCTACAAACCGCTTAGTCAATACCTCATAAGATCTTGGGTCTTTCCCAAATTTAGTTGCAGCTTCCTGGTGCCCATAATCTACACGGAATATACGGGGCCACTGCATTCAGAAATATTGGGTGGTTAGACATAAAAGTCGTGTGCAACTTCAATGAAAAAAAAAAAAAATGACATATTTTTAGCCATTCCCTTTCAATTGAAAAGGCTAAATAAATTAAATGGATCTCACCTGTGGCCAAGGGTTGCCAGGGGCCCTAGTTCGTGGTGGCTCAGGAAGAAGTTCTAGATTTACAATGCTACTACACCCATGACGGATGGATGTCCCAATGCAATCCGTGCCGGTGTCACCCCCACCGATGACAACAACTTTCTTGCCTTTGGCAGAAATATAGTTACCATCCTGGAGATTACTATCAAGCAAGCTTTTGGTGTTTGCGTGAAGAAACTCCATGGCAAAATGAATTCCTGACAGCTCCCGGCCTGGTACAGGAAGATCCCTGCATACAAAATAACAACTCAATTTGAAGCATCGTTCTATAACTATTCCTTTAGAAACCTGCATTGCAAGCAAAATTGCGCTTAAAAACGGTAGGAAAAAACATACGGAACTCCTGTACTGTCTCACCTTGGTTTTGTGGCTCCTACAGCCAAAACAATAGCATCATTTTCCTCTCGAAGCCGATCAAGAGAGTATAAAGGATCAAGTCCAACATTAGCATTTACCACAAAGTTGATTCCCTCCTCAACCATAAGTTTGACCCGCCTTTGAACTATATCCACTTTGTCAGCTTTCATGTTGGGAATCCCATACATCATAAGCCCTCCAATCCTGTCAGCCCTCTCATATACAGTTACTGTATGGCCCCGTTTATTTAGTTGATCAGCAGTGGCTAAGCCTGCCGGTCCACTTCCAACAATGGCAACTCTTTTCCTGTATCAGTAAAGAATTTAATCAGTAATGCTGTCTAAATCAGTAAATATTGCAACAAAGTTCAGAAGTTTAATAACAGAAAATCACATATACATTAAACCAGCTCAGAGGATTATATTCATTTGGTTGAAACGGAACACCAGAAGTTGCAAAAATGAATTTAAGGGATGTTAAAAAGAAATGGCATACCCAGTTCTCCTGGCTGGAGGTCTCGGCACCATCCAACCCTCCTCGAAAGCCTTGTCTATGATAGCACATTCAATGCTTTTAATAGAAACAGGATTCTCAATAATACCCAGGACACAAGAACCTTCACAAGGTGCTGGGCACACCCGACCAGTAAACTCTGGGAAGTTGTTTGTCTCAAGAAGCCGCTCCAATGCTTCATGCCACCTATTTTGGTATACTAACTCGTTGAATTCAGGTATTTTATTTCCAAGAGGACATCCAGAATTTTCCTGCAATTTAATGCAAATATATTTAGTTTAGTCATGGATCCTAACTTAAAAATGAAAATTTCATGGAAGCGGCAAAGCGCACCTGATGACAGAAAGGAGTACCACAGTCCATGCAACGGGCTGACTGGGTCTTCAGAAGTGGACCAGGCTTTGTCTCCTCCACGACTTCGTTCCAATCATTCATGCGAACATTAGGATCCCTGTACTGAACACCCTCACGCTCATAAGCAACAAAACCTCTATGTTTAACGGCATCAGCAACTTGGCTAGGTCTCTTGGATGCTTCAGCCTGTTCAACCTTCTGCACATTTTCAAAGACATCAGCAAACTAAATTTGTACTACTATAAGTGCTGTTATCTTCCAAGTCAATCAGTTCATATTTAAAAGATAAGGAAGCAATATACCAATCTTGGATCCCACCAAGAGGGTAAATCATATACTACATCCGGCATAGTACTCTCACAAAGTTAGTGTAAAATATCTTTACATTTATATAAGACTTAAATAGAGCAGAGAGAGAGGAAAAAGAATTTCTCTGGACGCATTATAATTTATTAAAGGCTCTGTTACCAAGTCAAGAAACCAACCATCCAAAAGCTTAAACTGATAGAAAAAGGCCTAGGAAAGGTTTTATTAATATCTCTCTAATACCATTCTTAACCACCTAAAAGGCTAAAACTAAAATATAACAGGAAGCAGAAAACCCATTCTGAGAAGGTACAATAGTACAGCCATCTTTACACAATGGAAGAGACAGAAATGACAATTGTGAAATTAGAACTCCTAGGAAACTAACCCTAATACTAATGAACATAGTCTCCCCTTTTGTAGCCTTACCTCATTATTCAATTTTGCAATAACTCTTCTAGAAAGAAAACTCCCCAAAAGAATCAGGAAACAAGTAGTATGAAGGCAACAATCAAAAAGGTCAGGAGAAGAATCCCACCATCTAAGAGTGCAAAGTTCACATTCGATTTATTTCATTAAAAAAACAAAAAAAATTAGAAAATGCATCCAATAATTAATGTTTTAAATCACCTGGCTTGGTTTTTCATTCAAAGATGCAGCAGCCAGTTTCTTAAGCTCTTCAAAAGCATCTTTCTCCACCGGTTCTCTTTCATCTTGCTCCTCTGCATCATTAGTAGCAAGCTCCACTGCCTCTTTGGAGGCTGCCTCAACCTTCATACTAGCAAGGACACGTTTATACTCCCTGGGGAACACCTTGATAAATTTAGGAAGAAGATTCTCAAAGTTGGAAAGCACTTCTTTGGCAAGATTACTATTTGTGTGACGTTGATGTTGCTGTATCAACATTCTGAGAGTAATAATATCCTCCTCCTCTTCAACCTTATCCAGATCTACAAGCTCAAGGTTGCACCGGGAATGGAATTCTCCATCCACATCCAGAACATAAGCAATACCACCACTCATACCTGCTGCAAAATTTCTACCAGTTTTTCCAAGCACAACAATAGTTCCACCAGTCATGTACTCACATCCATGATCACCAACACCTTCCACAACTGCCTTAGCCCCAGAATTACGTACACAAAATCTTTCTGCTGCCATCCCATTAAAATAAGCCTCACCATTTGTGGCACCATACAGTGCCACATTACCAATTACAATGTTTTCCTTAGGATCAAAGTTGCTTCCATTTGGAGGGTATACAACAATCTTGCCACCCGATAATCCTTTACCAACATAGTCATTTCCATCACCTTCAAGTTCCAAAGTGATGCCAGGACAGAGGAATGCACCAAAGCTCTGACCTGCACTTCCAGTAAATCTAATATGAATGGTATCAGTTGGAAGACCAGCCAAGTGGTACCGTTTAGTCACCTCATGGCTAAGCATGGTTCCCACAGCACGGTTTACATTATAGATTGGAGTTTCAATGTATACTTTAAGACCTTTTTCCAAAGCAGCATTCGACATACTTATAAGCTTATTGTCGAAAGCCATGTCCAAACCGTGATCTTGTTTTTGCACACAGTATTGAGCAGCTTCTGGCCGCAATTCAGCTGCAGGTCTAAGCAACAGTGAGAGATTAATGTTCTCCAGTTTCTTGTTGCTCTTAATTACTTCTTTATCAACTTCGAGCATATCTGAACGGCCAACCATCTCATTAACAGTCCGAAACCCTAGATATGACATAATTTCTCTCATCTCCTCTGCCACCATGAAAAAGAAGTTAATAACATGCTCAGGTTCCCCAGCAAACTTCTCTCGAAGTACTGGATCCTGGGTAGCAATGCCAACAGGACAAGTGTTCTTGTGGCACTTTCGCATCATAATGCAGCCAAGAGTAATGAGTGGAGCCGTACTGAAACCAAACTCTTCAGCACCAAGAAGTGCAGCTATGGCCACATCTCTTCCAGTTTTGAGTTGCCCATCAGTCTGGAGAACCGTGCGACCACGTAGGTCATTAGCCACCAAAGTCTGGTGGGTCTCAGCCAAGCCAAGTTCCCAAGGGAGCCCAGCATTCTTTATGCCAGTCCATCTGGACGCCCCCGTACCTCCGTCATGACCTGAGATCAAGACATGGTCGGCATGCCCTTTAACAACTCCACTAGCAATTATGCCCACTCCAGCTTCAGATACTAACTTCACACTAATTCGAGCAGATGGATTCGCATTCTACAAAATCAACAAAAAGGGATTAAGCAAGAAAGTTGTACAAGAAGCACCTAAGGGAAAAGAATAAAAGCTATAAATGGACATACCTTTAGATCATGAATTAATTGGGCAAGATCTTCAATGGAGTAAATATCATGATGGGGAGGTGGACTGATGAGTCCTACCCCAGCAGTTGAATTCCTGGTGACAGCAATATCTCCTACAACCTTGTGGCCAGGAAGTTCACCTCCCTCACCAGGCTTTGCTCCCTGGGGAAGAAAACAAATAAGTTTTCACTTAACTTTAACCTCACCAAAGGCCAAATGTAGGTATTATAGTATTAATTAAAGACACAAGGGCACCCAGAGGTGGCTTGCAGTCAGAGCATCATCTGCCATGAATATGTTTATAAACAACAGAAACTTCACTCCAAAAGGAAAGCAAGGACAAGAAACCAGTGAATGAAGTTTTTTTATGTATTAAAAAGGACAAATACCTCAACTTAAATTTGTAAATTTTGACAATTACCTGGGCCATCTTTATCTGCAGTTCGTCAGCATTTGTAAGGTAGTAACTTGAAACTCCAAATCTTCCACTAGCAACCTGCTTGATGGCACTCCTTTTGGGGTTCCTTGATCCATCAGGAAGAGACCCCATACGAGATGGCTGCTCACCTCCCTCGCCTGTGGCAAAACTTGCATGAAATAAATTACCAGAAAAATATAGAAATTGAGGAGGCTGATCTTCACGTAGAATGAATTGAAGTGCTATGCCCTAATTTATTTTTCAAGTAAAAATAACGCAGAAGAATATGTCTCATCAACATTTTTGACCCTTTATCTATAGACTTTGAGACATCTATTATCTCTTTCAAGAGGGAAAAAAATCTGTGACCAGACATTTTTGAAAGAAGTTTAACAAACCTGTGTTGGATTTTCCTCCTATCTTATTCATAGCAATTGCCAGCGTTGTGTGTGCCTCCAACGATATCGACCCATAACTCATGGCCCCAGTGCAAAACCGTTTAACTATCTCACTAGCAGGCTCCACTTCATCAAGGGGAATCTTCACCGCTGCCTCTTTAAATTTCAGCAGTCCCCTCAAATTGCAAGCCTTATTTAATTCATGAATGAGCTTGGAGTACTGTTTATAGGCCTCTATGCTATTAGTTCTGGCGGCCTCTTGAAGCTTTGCTATAGCAAGTGGATCATTCAGGTGAAGTTCACCACCTTTTCTCCAATGATAATCCCCAGGATTTGGCAGTGCTACAGCTTCTGCACTTCCAGGAGAGAAAACACGAGTAGGAAACGCCAACTCATGCAATTGAAGTGCATCTCGAGCAAGCATCTCAAATGTTGCACCTTCAACTCGACTTGGAGTTCCAGCAAAGCACCTTTCAATCACTTCTGATGAAAGACCCAGAGCTTCAAAA
Source organism: Ceratonia siliqua (assembly GCA_034509205.1). Lineage (NCBI taxonomy): Eukaryota > Viridiplantae > Streptophyta > Magnoliopsida > Fabales > Fabaceae > Ceratonia > Ceratonia siliqua. Next base: position 3,575,147 of record JASKGM010000001.1, on the reverse strand, counting down.
ATCTGAGCACCTTTATACGAGGCCAAAGTGGATATTCCCATCTTGGCAAGAACCTTCATCATTCCATAGTTGCTTGCTTTGAAATACTTCTTCACCAGCTCATCTTTTGAGTGAAATTCACCACTTGCTTTTGGTGGGATCTTTCCATCAACCTGCAGTCTCCAGATTGTCTCTATGGCCAAGTATGGGCATATAGCATCGGCACCATATCCAACAAGGGTGCAGAAATGGTGCACTTCACGTGGCTCAGCAGATTCAACTATTAGAGCAACTCTAGTACGCTCAAGTGTTTTAACTAGATGTTGATGGACAGCACCAACAGCCAAAAGAGAGCTCACAGCAACACGTTTCCTTGAGAATGCTACAGAATAAATGCCACATAATATTAAATTAGAAGGAAGTGCATTGTAAACAGTATCTTTCTGCAATACAAGTATAACATAATAGTTTAATACCTCTGTCAGACAGCACAAGCGTTGTGTAGCCCTCATTAATTGCATCATGTACTTCTGCACAAATCCTGTCCAGGGCTTCCTCCAATGCTCTCTTACCACAGTCCTTAGAGTAAGTTATGTCTATAACTTTGCTTCGCCATCCCCTATGATTCATCTTTTTAATGGCTTCAATTTCTTCAATAGATAAAAGGGGACCTTTTAGTGAAAGACGGTGACATTGTTCCTCAGAGGTTTCTGTCAGATCACCTTCTGGACCAATCATACATTCCATGGAAGTGACTATTTTCTCACGAATAGGATCAATTGGTGGGTTTGTCACCTGGGCAAACATTTGCTTGAAGTACTCAAAAGTGAGCTTTTCTCTATTAGACATGACAGCTAATGGAGTATCATTTCCCATTGATCCGAGGGCTTCTACACCATCTTTTGCCATGGGAAGCAATAACATTTCCAGGGATTCAACTGAATAACTGCATGAGTGGAGCAAAATATTAAAAACAATTTTTGTAAGTACAATGGATAAATTGAAGAGCATATTCACAAGATGTTGCTTACCCAAAAGCTTTCAATGGATCCAATAAACCTTGAATTCCCATATTTTCCATATTCACGTCATCACTAGATGCCTGTAATTCATGGAAGATGCAACAGTAAGACATAGGTACAAGAAATTTATGAGAAGTTGACATTGATTGTGATCTTATACTTACTGGCACCACCCCTGCTATGGCTGGTGGCGCTCTTTGAGATTCTTGAACAGAGTCAACAATGTCTTTGAGTTCAATCTTCTGCCTTTTGAGCCACTCCCCATAGGGCCTTGCCAATGAGTACTGTTCCTTCAAGGCATCATCATTTACAACAATATGCTTCTCAAAATCCACCAGAAGCATCATGCCAGGGTTTAGTCTTCCTTTCCTACACACATCTTCAGGAGGAATGTCTACAACGCCAACTTCACTGGCCATTATTACTCGTCCACTGTGGGTGACATAGAAACGGCCAGGTCGCAGCCCATTACGATCCAATGTAGCTCCAAGATAGTGACCATCGGTAACTACAATGATGTTAAATTAGTACAAACCATACAACCAATACCAAGAGTACATTTTATACAAGAAGAAGAAGGTGATTTTCTGGAGTCCCAAGGAATTTACATGATATAAGAGCTGGCCCATCCCATGGCTCCATGAGAGCCGAGAAGTATTCATAAAACGCTTTACGTTGAGGATCCATGTTTCTGTCATTTTGCCATGCTTCAGGTATCATCATCATAACAGCTTCAGGAAGACTTTTTCCAGATTGAACCAAAAACTCAAGGACACCATCAAAAGCTCCTGGAGAAGAAAAAATATCCCAGTTACTCTAGAAGAGAGGAAAATTGCAGAAAATCACATTGCCTACAACTTGTGCTTTTCCTGACTTGCTTTAAATCCAGCATATCAGATTCCACTAAAATACCTCAGTATACAAACACATTCCAGCATAAAGAAAAAGGGAATCAGATAAAAATTCACCTGAATCAGATGAATTTGCATCCACAATAGGCAAAAGGTTCTTCAATTCACTCTCCGATAAACCAAGCTTCTTGCACTTCAGTAGACCCTCACGTGCCTTCATCCTACAAAATACAAAGCATTAGCTGATATATCCTACTTCAATCAAAATGCGATCAGTAACATCCAGCAAAACACTAAGCACTGTAACACTTGACTGGAATATTGTAACCATATAATAAATCCAAAGAAAGGCAATCACATAATAACTGTATCAAACAATATTCAATATCTGATTCATCCAATTCAACAGCTTCAAGATATTACATGCTGATACATCCATTTAAAATTGCAGCACAATTCAACATTCATTCTTCTAGGTTTTAAATAACTGTACAGATTTGTTTAACAACACTTATTCAAGACTTACCAGTTAACATTGCCTCTGAGTGTGTTGATTTCTCCATTGTGGCCCAACACACGCATAGGTTGAGCACGATCCCAGGTTGGAAATGTGTTTGTAGAAAATCGGGAGTGTATCTGCACATATGTTCATTACACCAAATTGTCAGTCTATATGATCAACTCTTATCACATTACATAAACCAATGCAGAAAAAAAATAATGCACAGGGCACTTCAATATAAACATATACTGAAGTGCCAGTAGAAATTTCCGGAAATCCTATTCAATTTTCACCAAAATGATTTTCCCTCCACCACTTGAATGAAATTTTCCTTCAGACCAACTAACCACAGAAAGCATCGGCAGAAATTGATTATCTTGATAATGAACTTTCTTACCAACTGACCCATTGCATCCAATCCAGCATCCAAATTCAAACAGTAATCAAGGGAGTGGAAGAACTTAAGAGATCATTCAAACCTCAATGCCTCAGAAGTCATTCCTCAACCTTGCATCTCTTCAGTTACTGGTTGTTCCCATGCTGTTTGTTGGAGTATAGAGTTAGTGGAGAAAGAAGATAAGTTAATGGGTAATATATTTACCAGGGCCATGTAGCTCGTAAACCTTTCATTGCCAATGTCTGCATAATAGTAATCCTTCAATTGAGCTGGTGTTAACTGACCCTTGTAAACAACAGTCCTGCACAAATTGGATAATCAAGTGACATTAGAAACTGATTAGATCTTGGCATTAACCATAATTCACTTCTCAAAAAAATGATGTTGCCTCTCGACAATGCACCTTGATGAAAGTGAACAGATATAGAAATCTGTAATGCCATCATTTTGGAGGCCCAATGCAGATTTAATAGCAACCATGGAGACCTTTCTTAAAATGTACATCTGCAAGAAAGGAACCAAATAAGAATTAAGCATGAGTACGAAACGAGTGCAACAAAAAATTCTAAAAGCATTTATTTCTTGAGCAATGAATTCAACTTATTGCAGGATTTTGAGAATGTCTAAATCATAACGTTTCCTGAAGTAACTTATTATTTGAAAAAGAACTCAGGTTTTATTCATATATTTTAGCAAGAAGCAGGAGTTTCAATTCAACCATATGTTCATTTGCTTTAATGTTAAAGCAACCTAGAAGTCTCACCCACAAGAAATATAGAAAATGGTACCTGTCTTTCCAAATCAACTTTTGATCGAGGAGTAGGTGTAAGGAACACCTGCTCAATCACCGGTTCTGTTTGCAGGGCTGATTTGCCCAATCCTGAGTTATCTGTGGGCACAGAACGCCAACCAAGAACAGAGTGCCCAAGAGACTCCGCAACCTTTAAACACGATCAAAGAACATATATAAAGAAATTTCACTAGATAATTACATCAAAAAATTTTGTAATAGCTTAAAGCAAATAATGGAAAATAGTTAAAAAAAAAAAAGCAAATTCTTGCTAAGGATGTTTGCATGGAGCCATGTACAACTTCAACATGATCACCACAATGTAATGGCAGGGCAAAATTAATCCTTCAGCCAGATACAAGCCAAAGACGGAAAGCAGGAAAAAATTAAAGCATGAAATCATGAACCCTTTTGATAAATGTGTGGAATGCTTAATCAAATCAAGTTGAACTCAGAAGCCATGAGCAAACATCTCTAGGTAGAGGTTCCAAGATAAGAATGATGACCCAATAATTTAAAACAGGATACAGACACCTCTGCTGTATTGTTAAGAGCAAATGAACTTCAGAATTAAATTTACCTCTCTAAATACATTTTTGCTTTCCTCCCTACGACTCTCTGATGTAGGCAAGAAAAACATGCCAACAGCATATTCTCCAGGTGGTGGAAGCTCAAATCCCGCATCCTTGGCGGCCTGCAAGAAGGCAAAACCCCCCTTACAATCAGCACTCTTAACTATATATGAGAGGTGAGAAAAACAGAGGCAAATAATAAAATACCACTAAATCAAAACTTATTCAAAAACTCATTGATCTTGATTCATCAAATAAAAAATACGAACGGATTAAGAGGTACTATGAAATAGGAAACAACCAATTAAAATCTATATGAACGGATCCAAGCAGTCTTTCTACATTTTTTCCACTGAATCGAGAAGCTCTTATCGGTATTATCCTCAAACGAAAAAAAAAAATGGAGGGGGAAGGGGGAGGGAAATGGCGGGAAAAAACCTCTTCAGAAAACGAAGAAATAAATTTCTGCTGATTTCAGAAAGGAAAACATCTGAACGAGAAAAAACTCTTTTTGCTCCTTTTTAATATTAATAATAATATGATTTTTGTAAGCATTAAAACATCCAAGGAAATTATAAGCAGATTTCAAAAAACACATAAAATAAAATTGAAAGAGAACGAGCACAAAATACAGAAACATAAAATAAAAGGATTAGCAAATAAATATAATTTGAAAAGTATCAAAAATAAAGTAAATAGTAAAAGAATATATGATCAATTAGAACGGGAAAAAGAAAAATAATCACAGGTTCTCAGCGAACCGGAAGGGACAATATAATAAGTAAAACCAATCTCACAAGTGAAAGTAGTAGGGAATATTATAGATTCTTAGAAGTGAAAAAACATGCCTCCTGGTAAAACTCGTGAGGAAGAGCCACAAGAATCCCGGCTCCATCTCCAGTGCCATCACACCCACAAGCACCTCTGTGTGTCATGCGTACCAACATCTCCAAAGCATCGGTTACCTGAGAAAACAACAGGGAACTATAAATCTCCATTACCGCAAGGTCATATACATCCAAATGCAGTAATCCCAGCCCTTACCGTTTTGCGGCTACTCTCGCCGGATAATTCTGCAACAAATCCAACCCCACAAGAGTCCTTATCGAAAGCCGGATCATAGAGACCAAGGGGCTTTTCTGGCACTGCTGACAATGCCGACCGAACAACTACCCTTAGCTTCGGCGACCTCCCCGGACCGTCCGATCGCCAAAAGTGTAGCCTTTCCGATCCCGGTGCTCTGCATGAACGCAAACGGGTCCCAAAAATATTCTTCTCCACCGCACATGATTTCTTTGTAGCAGAGTATCGAGTAACTCTGCCTTTGAGGCTACTTGGGGGACGTACATTGAGTTGGGGGTTGTTTATGGAGGGGAGAGCACATGAAGAGCGAGTCGAAAGATGTAGAAATGAAAGGGAGCTAGACATCGTTTAAGAAAATTCGAAAATCCTTTATCTTGATTATTAGTTGCTGGGTTTATATTTGGAAAGATTTGGTCCTTATAGAACTCTTTTTGAATCTTAATACCAGTATTTATAAGGCTATTAAACACCTGAGTACCAAGAGAACGACGTAAATCTGGGAAAGGTTGGAACTTTGACGACCCAGATGGATTTTCACCCCGGTTGTCGGATTATATTTCGGTTATATCAGTTGAAACAAAACAGATCCGGGTTTGTTATTCACAAGCAATAAGGATAAGATATAGTCCACACCAAAACAAACAATTTTCGCGTCAGAAATACTTATTCACAAGCATAACGATGAAAACGAAAATTCAACAGTTGCGAATGAAAATTGTTCACGGACAGGATTGCAGGCTTAAGCTCACAATAGCCTCTTTGGCGCAGATCGTAAACACCAAGAGCGGAAAAGCGATAAAGAGAAGAGATAAAGAGAGAGAGAGAGAGCAGCGCCGCCCTAAAGCCTCTGCTCTTTTGAGGTCCCAAGCTCAAGAGGGCGAGGATTGTTTTATAGAGGTACAGAGAGGAAGGGGAGTATATGAAATGATGGGGAAGAGAAGAACGAAAGGGAGTGGGGACCGGCAAGTTTTCTGTAATTACCAAGCCCGAACTTACTTTGTGGACAGCTCAGCTCAGGAATCAAAGAGTTGCCACGTGTGTTACTCTATGCGGCACGCGACAACCGCTCCGAATGGGTCCCATCAAAGATAACAATCTTGAGCCTTGTTTCGTGTCTTTCTCAATCTGAAGCCGCCGCTCGCGTCCTCATTCCACCGTGTCAGCCTCGGTTAAGAACATATGCTATGTACATTGAAGATTCCCTCATTAAATTTATTTTAATAAAAAAGTAGAACATAATCTATACTTTAAAAATTAGTTTTATTAAATGATAATAAAAATTAATATTTAAATGTCTTTAAAAACTTTTAATTTTAAACAATAATGTAAAAGATTTATCTCAAATCATGATAAAACAATGATTTAAAATAATATTATATAAAGAAAATAAAATATTATAAATATCATTATAAGATATAGTGTTTTTACTTACTTTAAAAATAACATTAAACGTTGAAGAAGAATAAATGTATTTATTTATTCTTTTATGTGACGACGCAAAGTATATTCTGGATGGATACGCAAGGGGGAAGTGTGGAACTACCAAGATAGAAGAAAATGTAGGTTAAAATATTTGATAAAATGCATTTTCAGTAGGGATGAGGGTATTACTATTTTTATTTTTTATTTTGTGAAATAAATAGGAGGGAGGGGTAGGGGTTGGTGTGTTGGTGATGAAGGGTGAAAGGTGGACCACGTAATGTGACGTTATGAGTGACGAAAAGCTAAGTGGCGTAAAAGGAAAAACGTATTTATATATTAATTAAAAGAATGTAATCATACGCGGCCAATGGTATATGTGAAAGTAGAAGTTGTCAACTACCCACAGCCAACCGTAATTTTTTTGTTTTTTCCAATTTTCTTAATTAGAGTTCCATCAACTTCCTTTTTTCTTTGGTGCATATCGAATTTCCATTTGGAAAGTCAGGTTGGAAAAGGAAAAATATTAAGTATGAAATGTAAGTCTAGATAATTTTCTTTTTTATAAGTTAATTTGTAAGGAATAGTTGATTATGATTAAAATTTAACATAATATTAAAGTCAAAAGTTTAAAGAAAAAAATATCTACTCTTGTAATTGGAAGAATAGAAAAATTAAATATAAATTTAATATGATATCAAAATTATTGAATAATCTTAATAGATCGATAAAAACACTTCAACCGGGTGTTTGGATATCCTTTTGTGGGAGGAGAAGTGTTTTTTTTTTTAAAAGAATCCCTTCTATAATTTGTTGAGCTGTTTACATCATTTTTTTTAAAGAAAAAGAAAATGAGAAATTGTGATTAAAGTAAAATTTTTATTTTATAATTTTTACTTTTAAGAAAGTATATTCATTTTTCTCGACGATTTTATCAATCTACTCATCATAGTTACTTTTTTTTTATTATAATATCATAATTAAATTTTATCATAATTATAAAATTTAAATTTAATCAAATATATTTTTAATATAATTATATTTTTTTTCATTAAGTTATTTTTTATTATGATTATTTTTATTTAATTATTATTTGTAATAATATTTATATTCATTTTATTATTTTTAAATTAAATATATAATTTTGATCTATTAAAATTATTAATTTTAAATTTATTATGTATGTTATTTTTAATAATTTTATTAATCAAAAGTCTTTTTATAATTTTACAACTGAACATTTTTTTTATTTAAAAATCATTCTTATTTACTGCATCTAAACATAAAACCACTTCTCATTTTATTAAAATATATTTTTTTTCAGAATCAACTTCTTATTTTATTGAAGTTATTTTTTTAAAAAAATATCCGAACATAACCTATGAATATGATTGCTCAACACATTTAAAATAAAAGGGCCACGTCAAAATAATACAAAAATTAAGTAT
>JASKGM010000001.1:3554094-3566984 GCA_034509205.1 Ceratonia siliqua | reverse complement strand
CCCCCCCCCCCCCCCCCCCTGAATGTCTTGAAACAAATATATTGTTGTTTTGTTTTGTTTGTACTTCTTTACCAGTTTGAGTAGATGAATACTTGTCAGCAATTCAATATTCTTTAAAGAATCCTCAATAGTTATTGTTTCGTTTCAAATCTACTTGTTAATGGTCTCCTTTTTCCTTTGAGTGAGTCTATAATACTTGTCTTGTATTGACAGCGAAAGAGATGGGGAGGATGTTGGGGTGCATTTTCTTGTTTTGATTCGCATAAAGGTGGGAAGCGTATTGTACCTGCATCTCGCATTCCTGAGAGCAACAGGTCAACTGCCCAGCCAAATGGGCCTCCAGCAGTTGGGTTGACCAATCAAGCCACAGCACTAGCTCCTTCTCTTCTAGCCCCACCTTCTTCACCAACATCTTTCACACATTCTACCCTTCCTTCAACTGCACAGTCGCCTAGCTGTTTCTTGTCATTATCTGCCAACTCACCTGGAGGTCCTTCATCCACAATGTTTGCCACCGGACCATATGCTCATGAAACACAACTGGTGTCTCCTCCTGTCTTCTCAACTTTCACTACTGAGCCATCTACTGCTCCTCTCACTCCTCCACCTGAGTTGGCTCACTTAACGACTCCTTCTTCCCCAGATGTACCATTTGCTCATTTTCTTTCATCTTCAGTGGATCTAAAAAACAGTGACAAGACTCACTACATCCCTGCAAATGATCTTCAAGCTACATATTCACTCTACCCTGGAAGTCCTGCCAGTAGTCTTATATCTCCAATATCAAGGAACTCTGGTGACTGTTTATCATCTTCTTTTCCTGAACGGGAGTTCCCTCCTCAGTGGGATCCATCACTATCTCCCAAAAATGGAAAATATCAAAGAACTGGATCTCGGAGGCTGTCTGGCCACGACACAAATGATGTCACGATGGCATCCCAGGATACAAATTTTTTCTGCCCTGCTACCTATGCACAATTCTATTTGGACCAAAATCCTCCATTTCCTCATAGTGGTGGGAGGTTAAGTGTTTCAAAAGATTCAGATGTTCAATGTACTGGTGGAAATGGACATCAGAGTATTCATGCTAAAACTCCTAAGCAAGATGTGGAAGAAATAGAAGCTTATCGAGCATCCTTTGGTTTCAGTGCAGATGAAATTATCACTACCACTCAATACGTGGAGATTTCTGATGTAATGGAGGACTCTTTTACCATGACACCCTTTACCTCTACTAAGTCCACTATTGAAGAAAGTATAGAGCCTCCATTGATGAATGAAGGATTCAAAGCTCAGGGGACTCAGATGGTTTTGCAGAGCTTGAAAAGCCTTAAATTAGAATCAGGTCCTGTTGGCAAGGAAGGACACAATCAGCTCCCAATATGCCAAGGATATGAAGGTATGCTGTGTTTACTTTATCTGAATTGTGATTTGTTTCATTACTTGTTAAGGAAATCATGGAAAGAGAAAAAGAAAATCGAGAAACTCACTTATAAATTTGTTTACATTGGATTCCATCTATATATAGAATCACTTTATAACTGGAACATTGGTATGTTGTGTGTACTCTTAACGGGTGAAATTATCACTTTTTTAATGGGTGATGTGGAAGGCACATTGATCATCCTTGTATATTCAGTTTGTAAAGTACTACATTATTGTGAGACTGGAAAAGATGGAGGATAATTTTGTGCAAGAGTGGGTGTCTTCATTTAGCTGAGTAGGATACCTGCCTCTAATTCATAGCGATTTCTTTATCTCCCTGTAAGCAAATACTCTTTTCTTGCTCCTGTCAGATCTTAAATCACAAAGGCATTGTAGCAACAGTTCAGGATCAAGTATGCCAGGTAACAATACTCTGATGGACGAAGAGGATATATTCTCACAAATGGGGTCGTCCAGAGTCAGCAAGAAATATCAGTTGGGGTTGTCTTGCTCTGATGCGGAGATTGACTACAGAAGGGGCAGAAGCTTACGGGAAGGAAAGGGGAATGTGATATGGCATAACTAGGGATTACTGAATCAGTGAAGAACAGATTGTCAGTTGTCTCTGTATTAATTTGCAGCTTCCTTTTTTCTTTAGAAAAATAGAGTGAATGAAACTCTTCTCTTGGGGTTCTCTAATAGATGGAATGATCTAACCTAGATATAACTAATGCTCTCCCTCAGGTGTCTGACCAGATCATGCTGATCAATGTAGTCTCCTATTGCTTCCAGCGGAGTTGCAATTGACAAGTCCAGTTTCATGTTTTGGGTGAATGCAGTTTGAATTTACTCACAGACCATAGAGGAACACCTAGTGTTGGTCTGACTATAGGGTGTATTTGTTTGCTCTATCATGTGGTGTACCAGTCAAGGAGCACCAGCACGAGATATGCTACTTACCGGACTTTTTTCACAAATTGTTCATGTGGTTGTATGAGTTTGACAAAAAAATTTAAATTTGGCCACATTAGCAATTTGTACAAAGTTTGTAAAAAGAAATTGCATAAGTAGCATTATGCGATCAGCACTTTCTTGCTAATATATGAATTGGCAAATATCCTTTTTTTAGCTTAATATAATTTCGGGTTCTATTTTTGTTCCTTAACGTTTTTTTTTTTTTTTGCTCTAATTTCTTGCCTTCACTTATAAAAATCATACCTATGTTTTCTTGAAGTCTCATCCTGCCAGTTACGTAATTTTTTTTTTTTCAGTTAAACCTCGGTGGACGCCAGTTTTCTGAAACGGATCTCTATAAATTTAGTGGGGCCTTCTTCATTCATCTTATTTCTTCTCCACCTCTCCTCTCTGAACTTGGTAGACGTGCCATAGATTATTGACTTCATCATCCCGTCCATTCCGGAGTGGCGAAGTCTCAAATCGGGTGCACAGCCAAAACATGCAAAAACCACTCCAAATGGGTACTCAACTCTGAACTTCACCCAAAACCCAATCAAATAATTTCTTCAAATTTTGTAGAGGGTAGATCATATTGAAGCCCCAAATTCTTGTTTCAAATTGCTAGTATGAAGAGCAACTATGAATGTTGGAGTGCGTTGATATTCTTTCAAAATATGATCATGGAAACTCGAATTTTCTCGCCATTTTCGGTCTGGGGAAACTCTTGCTCTTTATGGGTATGGCTAACACACACTTGGTAGAATATTGGTTATTTCAGATAGTCTAGGAAAAAGAGTAAAGCTACTCTTATAATGATTTTTTTATCAAATTTTACAGAAGTCTTTTCTATCACTCATCAAATGTTAAGATGATGTAAGTAAAGTGAGAAGAATGATGAGAAGTGATTAAAGAGAAATTTTTGTAAAAATTGTTATTATAATTGTAAAAGTAACCAAACTCTAGAAAAGAGCAAATTTTAATTTCCGCAAAATCTGTGTACTAAATTTAACAAGCTGAAATGGATTGCTATAGTTTCTTTCCACATATTTAACCCAAACAGTTGGGAAGAGTTAGGACAGAAGATCTAGAACACTAAGGAACTTGGTGGAGTGTGAGCGCCGAGAGCTGAACTCTTTTTAGGCACAAAGCCTCACAGATTGTTAGTCTTAAGCATCCAACTTGGCAGGTAGTTGAAGTGTGTTAAGGTTTCAGTCAGAACTTCTACCATGACACAAGTGTGTTCTCTCAAGGCGAGAATTAGCCACAATTTGATTAGAAAATAGATGCATAATATTCTGTAGAGTTTGTACAGTATTTAAACATAACATCCTACAACTACTGGTCCCACATAATTACACACAAATGGAAATAAACAACTAAACAACAACTGTCCAACACTTAAGCCATAACTGCTCCTAGTGGCCTACTAACTCCTGCATGTTTGATGCTCCACTCTTCATATAGGAGTTCCATGCATTGCCCACGTTCTTCATTCAAGTCTCGTACCTCGGGTTCCTTCTACTTGCATGACGTGGCCTTATTGACCTGTCAAAGTGTCAGGCCAAGAATTTTAATAACAATAATTGAGTGAAGAGTGTGATGGCAAGGTGCTAGGCTCGTGGGGTTGGACAATGAACTTCTTGTTCGCAGAAGACCCCGGAGTAAGCTACTACAGTGGTCCTCTCTACACGGTGAATAAAGTGAGGAGTTTAATTTTTATTATAAATAAATAGCAAAAATTAAAAATCACATCATATACAAAATGGATAAAAATTGTTTCAACATTCTATTGATAAGAACTGAAATAGTTGGCTTAAAATATTTACGTTCAATTATTGATGTCAATCTCTTTCCCTAAACTTTTTCTTGCATAAAAAAAATTAGTTTGTTTTATCCTAAATTGGCGAACAAATGCAGTTATGATTGCCATAGGAACAAAATAATCCAGCCAACTGATTTTGGCGGAGTGGCATGATTGGAAATTATTGAAATTGTGTGGCCATTTTTGAAAAGAGCATCCGGTGTAATCGAATGAATTTGAATCCCATATAGTTAGATAGCACGTTGTTACCACTATCGTGGCCATTCAGGGCAGGCTGGATGACCACGATCATTTAAAAAAAAAAGTGTTGAAATGCGCACGTGTCCAAAAAAAATTAGATACATCGAGAGCATCTAACTTATAATGGATAATTATTATGCAACTGCATTGCTTATAGTTACTTTATGACAGTACAAGATCTGAATATCATTACAATCTATGTTGTTTTTGTCAATATATATTAAAAGAAGTTTTTTTTCTTCTTTTTTTATTTTTATGTTTTGTATTTTTAATTTTTTACTCTTTGTCTTTAATTTTTTTCACCTTTTTTTAACATTGTATTCTAAACTATTTTTTAAAATTTTTTTAACTTTCTTTTGATTCTTTTCTTAAAATAAAAATTAAAAAATAAAATAAAATAAAACACCTAAAGACGCTGGTGTCTTTAAATGTAACTTAACAAATACCATATTAAAATTATTATATTAATGATAAAAAATTATATTAATACAAATTTATGAATATAATTTTTATTATAAAAACTTTTAATTCAACAGTATATTTTATGAGAAACTAATTCCACAAAAAATTATTCAATAGTATAATATTAATTTTAATTAATAATTGTGTAAAACACATCTTCCATATCTTATTATAAAATGAAATTTTCATTAATCAACCTATTGAATTAAAAATAATTATTATGTTTATCTTGCATGTCAAATCTTAAAAATTAAATAATAATCAAATAATTTATTTTTTTATATTTAAAAATTATATTGTACATTAATTTTGTGCTATATTAATGAAATACAAAATAATTTATATGAAGAGATCATAGTGGCTAAAAAATTCAAACATTTGTTAACTCACACGGCCAAGTGATTAACCATTTTAAACTACTATAGTAAAAGTTGTAATTGGTTTGAAGTACTCATTTTAAACTACTATAAACTGAAATCGTTCATTTGCCAAACACCCACTTAATTAAAACAGACAAAACTCAAACATACTTCCAAAAAAGTCTCGTTAAAGCAAAAGCTTTGGCATAGATATTTTTCCATATCCTTATAATTATAAAAATGCTAGCGACTCTTCCCAATACTTAAATGTCATTTAATGGTCACACGATTTTTACAGTTGCATCCATAGCAAGGTATTAAAATCACACCCAAGAAAAAGGCAAAAATAGCATACACAATTACACATTCTGTCATATATCCTCGAGTGAAGAAAACATCTTGGCACCATAGATACGGGTGAAGTAAAGGAAACAGATCTTAGCACCTCATATTCCATTCAAAGTGATGACAACTCTGCGTGAAGTAGGAGAATCCCGATGCTCACAAAGCCATATACCCTTAAGCATGATAAAGGAATAAACGACATTACTATTTTTTTTTTTTTTTTTTTGGTTATGATATTTCACAATGTGATATGGCCTAGTAATAGATGTTTGAATGATGACTATATCATGGTTCTTAATGTTAGCCAAGTCCTCCATCATGCATCATATCACATAAAAATTATTAAGATGTAATAAAAGGCAATTATATTCAATGACATTATATAATGCTACAATATGAAACTTTCTTTTTCTTTTGATAAACAATAATAGTATGTGGGAAAATCTAAGTAGAGAAGAAATGAAATTTCATACTTATTTCCCTCCAAAACTTCTAAAACTAGGTTGTCATAAGTAAATCACTTATATAGCTGCCAGTAAAGCCATTACATATGTTAAATTATTGGTGGACTAATATGACTAAAAGTCCTAATCCTCAATATAGAAAACTTTCGAATTGAAAAGGATCCTTGAAAATAGACTCTTTTATATAATTTATAAAAAAACAAGAGTATGTCATAAATGGCCTAGTCTTTCGCATTACTAAGTTAGCAACTGTCCTAATATTTAGGAAAAATAGCATTGTTTTGATATACACTATGAAGGAAAGCAAAAGCTTCAATGTGCAAAAGTGAAAAAAATCAAATAAGGCAAGAGAAAAACATTATGTTAAAGCTAAAGGAGAAAATTACAAAGAGACTATTAGGCTAGACTAGAAAAATTTTATGGGACCGGTTGCTTGGGATAAAATATGTTCCAGCATAAATTGGTGGGGTTCTAAGTATCGAGAAGATAAAGATCAGAATGAAGCTTTGATGATGAGGCATGTATGGCATCTTCATATAAGGCAGATTAATGAATGAAACTTATCATCTAAAATCCAAAGCTTATAAATCTTCTAGTGAGAGTACCTGTAAGAAATTCTGAAGATCATAGAAGAATGAGTGTTCAATAAGTTACAAATGGAAACACGAAAAAAAGAAATCTTAATGGCCAGTAGATTGGAAGAAAATTCTTGGGTTGGAGAACAGGGTCTTTCACAAAGGTGTTTATGAAAGGAAAACGCAATTTTGGTTAATAGAGGCTTCCTTGTAGAGCTATGGTTGATTTGATTCACAACAACATTATGCTGGATATAGGAAGTTGTTTCTTAAATGAAGGTGCAGTTCCCACAATCACCAAATAAAGCAGATTAGTACCAAAGAAGGGAAAACAAGATGAATCTGTTAGGCGTAGAGGTAAATTTTTAACAAGAGCGTTGCTGGAGAATAAAGAAAGGAAAGAGCAAACCCTGGGTGCAATTGATCTGGAATTAGAATACAACTCCTGGAATATTATTATCTTATAGCCAGCTATGACTGTCTGCAGAGCAACAAGAAATTGTGCAAAACAGGAATTAATGTTGAGATACAGTCTAATGCTCGTAAACAAGCAGAAGAGAATATTTGGTAATTACTTTTCGTGAATCCATTGTCTGCATGAGTTTGGAAAAAGGTTTTCTTGTATAGCTATAACTGTTAAGAGGAGTTTAAATAGTTGTTCACCACTTTTTCAAAGGCATGTCTGGAAGAGTGGTTAGAATGGCAATCTGGTGCTAACGAAGTTAAGCTACATATAGCTAATGTTGGAACTACCAATAAGTACATTTAATAATCTTAAGTGCACCTTCCAATTTAAAGAAGTTAAATCCAAAGAAATGTTATCAATATCAATCTTGACCAACAACATTTTTGGATAAATCATTACAAAAATTATTTTTGTTACCTGCCATGTCCCCATGTTAAGCTTTCCATTTGTAATCGGTATCCTAAAGATACAAAATATCAGTAAATGATGACACTGATGATTTATCAGCATAATTAATCAATTTGAACAGAAAATGTTTCTCACATGAGTGCACAACCAAATATCGATGATTTAATATGAGCTGGCATGTCATCTGGGCCTGCCAAATTTCAAAGTTGAAGAAGATTGCCACAAATGTAAAAGACATCAGAAGACACCTAAAATTATATGTAGAAGGCTAACTGGTTGTGCTGATAATGATATCATAGCTAATTTTACTAAAAGGTTGTACTGGAAGAAGTCCAGTTTACCATCATGTCATCAGCACACCAATTAATGCACTACAAGAGCAACTTCCAAAATTTTGAGAAAATCAGAATATACCAGAAAATGAGATATCTCCCTTGGTTTAGTAAATCAAAAACTGAACACTAACCCTCTAAAGTATGCTTCCAAGGTGCAGATGTCCCCTACACAACATATGGAAATTTCATATTAAGTCCTTTTACCACAAGATTATATATATTGCTATATTGCAAGAAGCAGAAAATAAACTAACCTCTGGAACTACAATATTGAGGAACCTTTCTGTATCATCCCGAACATCAGAGTCATAATTCTCATTGATGGTAAGAGAAGCACTAGTGTGCTGCACTGCATATCTCATTAAAAGTTCAGTCCATGCCCATATTTAACATAAAATTAAGGAAAAAAAAACGAATCATATGTACATACAGAAGAGATGAGCCAGGCCACACTTGAATCCTGACAAGTCTTGCTCAATTTCTTTTAATATCTGATTTAGAATCAACATTTGGTTAGTGAAAGATCGAAGCATTCATATGGTAAACATGTATGGCATAGAAGTCGCTACCCCACGAATTTATACAGCATAGCATGATTTAAGGATCACATTCACAGCAAGACACGAATACATATCTCTAAAGGATTATTAAAGATGAAAATTTATATTACCAAGACTATTCACAAATCAATGTCAAAACTAGTAGAAGTTTGACAGAACGTTCAACTGTTGCAAAGACCATTTTAAACGCTGATAGGAAGAATAATAATAACCGCGAGTTAGAGTTATCCATATACAGGACAGAAAGTCCAGTACTTGTGATTCCCATCTGATACAGCAGTGGTTTGGTTTATTACAATCGGGATATGATTCTCAGCAATTCTAACTAGCAATTAAAAGACCAAGACGTTACGAATAATTGGGCAGTTATCTATTACTTAACACCGGAAGAAAGAGGATGGGGATTACTCCGGACAAATTAGAAGATAATCATTAGGGTTTTAAGAAAAGGGGTACGAGTTGGGTATTAGCTCACCTTAGAAGTGATGAGATGACAGCCGCGTCTCTGGGGTGGCAACGTAATGGTCTTCTGAGCCCACTTGGGAGTAACAGCCTCCGCCATGGAGTTGAGGTCCTTCCCAGTTGTCGGGTTTGTGTACAGCGACTTAACGCGAACCGTAACCTTGGTAGCTAGACAGAGTGACGAGGCTATCATGGGTTCAAGCTCGAAACGCAACTTATGACTGGGAGAGCCTTGCCGAAGCGAGAGGTACAAATTCTCAGGCTAGGCTGAGTCCACAAAAATTGATTAGGTTAATGTCCATTTTTAACGATCCGTTTGTTTTAGTAGAAATTATTTTTTTAAAAGTATTTTTTATAAAAAAATAAAAAATTCAATTAATTTTTTTTTGTTTGGACAAAATAAAAATAAAAACAACTTTTCTTATTTAATGCATAGAAAACACTTTTCATTATGTAAAATTCAATACTAAAAGTGTTAATTTATTTTTTAAATAGGTAATTCCTTTCAAATGTTTATAAAAATACTGCATGAATTCTAAAATAATCTAATAAAATTATTTTTCTCTTTTGTGCATTCTAAAATGGTGTGTTAATTGCATCATTGAAAAAAAAATAAGATCTCATAAGATCCGTTTTAAAAATAATTTCGAAAAGCACCAATAATAATTAATTATTATAAAATAAAAATTAAGTAATTTATTTAACAAACAATATATTTTATCTAGTAAGTAAGTTGAAATTTTTTTTATATTTTATTACATATTAATTATATAATTTTAATTTATTTGTGTGTGTATATATATATATATATGAACAATTTAATAATATAAAAATTAAACCCCTATAGTGCATTGTATAAAATTAAATCGTATAATTTAGCTTGTAATAGCTGCATAAAATATTGTATTATATAAATATTTTATGCTATCAAATTTTATTAGCTTATTACAATAGTATAAGGTATGGACACCAAATGAGGCGTTAAAGGAATATAGGCTTATCATCATTTTGGAAAGCAATATTTGAAAGCAAAACCGGAGGCTCAGTTTTTTTTATTTTGCACCAGTAAATACTAATACGTTTTCTAACATACAAACAATAAAAAGTTAGAATCTATTTTTAAAATTTATCTTTTCGTTAAAACAAACCAACCCTAAAACTTAAATTTGTCATAATCGCTTTTCCATTATCCACAACTTATGACTGTCGATCTCTCTTCGATTGCTAACCAATTACGCTACTTTGGCAATTGGCATATACATATTGTTGTATTTTGAATGGAAATGCTATATTTCATAGAGTAGCCATTAAAGCATAGTGTATCTTACAACAACTGTAAACTCCATCCACCGTGGGCACCTACTTCCGCAAAAAATCTACTCTATCCAAGTATTTACAATTTTTTAAAGATATATTATATTTTAAAGTAAAGTTGTATAAGTTTTCCTTTTTTATGATTATTAAGTATTATTTCAAAATTATTTAAGATATAAAAAACAAGTAAATCGTATAAGATGAACTATAATATTTTAAAAAACTACCTGAATAAAAATTCTTTTTAAAATCTTGAATTCATTTACTTAAACCAAACTTTTTATATACTTAAAAATCACATGATCTCCTCAAAAGACCTTAGTCAATTTTTCATTTCATGATACACCATCATGATTGGAAGTAAAATATTTGAATTGAAAGCTTTTGCAAATAGTGCACTATCATTACTGTTCCCAAGTGTAAACTTCGTAGTTTTGGGGAATAAATGCAGCCGACATTAGTTATTTAATAGAGGTCTTTATGGGAAGCGAGCTAATACATTAATTATGTCATTTTATTTTTTAAATAAAAAATTAATTATTTAATATTTTAATTATTAATTATTTTATAAAAATAGAGACAAAATATAAACAAACTAAATTAATTTAATTATATATATTAATAATTTGATATGTATTAATGTACATATTTTTAAATAAAAAATTAAAATTGTAATTATTTACTCGTTTTATTGAAATTAAAAATAATAAAAATATTTAATTATTAATCTGATTTTTGAACACAACTACACAAGTATATACAGTATACACGCATCATAATCATCCTTATCCATTTGTACAAGGGATAAATATGGTCCTGCCAACGGAAACTGCACGAATTGTCACAATTTTTTTTCAAAAAGAGTCTCAAAATCTATGCCAAAAAAAATGCAGTCAAATCATGATTATTCAATGCGTGTTTGATAGTTAAGATTTAACTAGATCTCGTATAGTATATAGTTAGATCCCAACTGTATGAGATCCAAATCTCTACCCACGTAACATGTTCATATCACAGAGGATTTAAATCATACGTGACATGATCTAAGGGGACAAGTATCCCTTACCTAGATCACCTAATTCGTATTCGTGTTCATATACACAGGGACAGGACTAGAAAAAACAGTAAGGAGGGGGCTTTAATAAAAAGTAAAATATCATAATATACCAAGATACAAGGAATGAAGGAAAATACCCATCAAAAGTGATGTAATCATATATCCACCATCAAGATCATGCACTTTGATTTTTTATTAGATAGAATTCATCCATAATCTTTTTTATCGTGAAATTATTTGTAATCTCCTTTTCAATATATACAATCAAATTATCTACAAGAAAACAATATTCCATTTTGTTACGAAGCCTTGTTTTAACAAGCTTCATTGCTAAAAAAGCTCGTTCCGTTGTTGCAGTTGAAATTGGAAGAGTTAATACCAAACGAATAGTCATATCAACCAAGTGATAAATTGTGAACTTTCCTAATAGTGATAATACTCTACACAACTCAAAAAGTGTTAAAATATTTTGAAATTCAGAATGTTTTAATACATCAAGCTCATAATGCTGCAATTGAATGCTTAAATGAGCTTTCTCTTGCTTGGAGAAATCTTTTGGATAGTACCTTTCAACCAAATTGCACATGTTATTAATTCTGAAATATCTAAAAGCATTCTTAGGACTTAAAGAAGAGCTAAGAAGGAGCAATTCCACAGTTTGATCACAAAATTTATTATTCAGCTCTTGCAATTGAAAGTCTATGGTAGCTGTAAATATGTCATATCTAAAATTATGCCCAATAGTTACAAAAGTGTTAGCATTCTTGTGACGAGGCTTACCTCGAGCTCTTAAATATTTGGCATTCAAATCAAGAATATCAATATCATTGCTAGCACAAAATGCTTTGACATTTTCAAGTAATGGCTCCCATCTATCATCCTTCAACTTTTGAATGAGTGATTTTGTAGTTGATACAAGATGCATAGCATTTACGAGCTTTACTTAAAAGATTAGTTATTTTCATAATTTGTTTCATCAAGTGCAAAATGAAAACAAATTCAAATGATGTTAATGCTAAGTAAGCTGCCTCTGCATCACCTCATTGAGAATAATTTGCTCCTTCTTCAGAGATAGTATTGATAACAAAGCATGTTGCTGCATACATTCTTAACAAACTGCATGTTGAATGAAAATGAGAACCCCATCGAGTATTTCCAGCTCTTTGTAAGGTACCAATATGATTTGCTCCTTTTTTAGTCTCAATTTCATTATTAGAAATCATATTTTGAATTTGCATTACTCATCTTGTAACTTATCATGCCGTTTAGAAGAACTAACAACAATGTTTATAATAGATGTCAAACTTGCAAAGAATTGATGAACGACCTTAGCTTCTCTAGATGATGTAACCAAAGCTAATTGCAATCTGTGAGCCATACAATGAACATAATAAGCATAAGGACATTCTTTGAGAAATATATTGTAGCCCATTCCATTCACCACGCATATTACTTGCACCATCATAATCTTGTCTCTGAATATTTTCAACATGACGATTATGATGAGAAATGACTGCACATTCCTCTTTTTTAAGAGTTGATGCCATGATATCTTTGAAATGTACAACATGAAAAAAACGCTCTCGAACAAAGCCATCTTTATCAACAAATCTCAAAATAATAGCCATTTGCTCCATTT
>JASKGM010000001.1:3506435-3522582 GCA_034509205.1 Ceratonia siliqua | reverse complement strand
TATTAAGAATTATTGATTGATAGTTTAGGTTTTGTTTTGTATGAAATTTTATAATATTTTATTTTTTTATAATTTTTCATGTGATGGCGTTCGTTTAACCCTGTAGGGTTAGGGCCGGGTTAGATTTTTGAGACTCTTTTAGTAAAAGGGCTTTTTTAGCCCAACTCGTTAAGGCTCGCCTCGTTAAGGGTCGGCCCTTGACGGACCGAGTTGACCATTTTTCACACCCTAGTCATAGATGGGCGAGTCCTGGGATTCGCACCCTACACTGACACCCCTACATGTCGGAGTCTGGGCAGGGTCATAAAAGTAAAAGAGGAATGGCATTTGCCATTTACAAGTCTTTCTATATTCATACCCTTTCACATTTTATTTTATTATTAATATTTGTAATAATTAAATAAAAAATGTAAAAATAATATTAAAAAATTAAAATGTAAAAAAAATGATTGTAAAAATAACATCCCTCAAAGTAAAAAATGACAAATCTCATTGGCGTCACGTCACGGCTTCATTCTGTACCTAGCGTTGAAATCATGGAAGAAGAAGAAGATCAGAGACAGAGAGAAACACGAGAGCAGCTGCTGGAAATAGAAGGAGCAGAACAACGGACGCAGCTGCGACGACGACGACTGCAACCTGAAGTGGAAGAGAAACTTGTGTTGCAATTTCTGGATTCTATGCATAACTACCTAACCCTACTTGATGCATTGTCTTCGACACTTCGTCAGGTAAAGAGATTGATTCTTAATAATCGCAACCAAGTTACTTTTTACTTATGCTTTTATCGTGGTTTTTGAATGTGTAGGAATTTATTTTACGCCATTGATACTAGGTTTTTAATAAGTAAATCATTATTTGTTTTAATCAGATGACAGCATGATTCAGTTCATTATGTTGCTCCTAAAATTTGATTGACTTTAATTGTTCAAACAAAATAAACAGGGGGAGGAAAATGATTTTAGGTTGTGTTTGGATAAATCCCATCAATCGAAGGTATTTGAATAAGACGTCTACATTCAAAAGTTATGATTTTCTGTCTTGTTTTATTATAAATACAATGAACAAAACATAAATAAGAAAGCCCGTATTGCAATCAAATACTTCAAGTCGTGTAAATCAAATTATATTTATACCTTCTCTTAGTTATTCGAATGCATCAATTTGGGCGTGCATTTAGCCAACATTACAAACGGTCACTTTTACAAATTATATGATAAACTGATATGCAAATACCTGTCATCAAATCCACGCCTCCAAGTACAACCTTTGATTAAATGAAGCATCCAAAAAGCTTGAGTTGATAAAGCTCGTTCTGATTTAGTTTAAGGTCAGCTGATAGAAACTGAGAAAATTTGATACCAATACACTTGTTTGATTTAGTATGTTGTCTCTCTTTAATTTATTCTCAGGGATGGCTGGAATTAGCAAGTGCTCGACATTCCATGGGTGGCTTACGCATTAATAGTTCTTTATTGGACTTGAAATTCCATTCAGCTCCTACAACATTGAAGATAACCCAATACAATGGTAAAAATTGTGCTAGATAGTAAAGGGCATACATGCTTGTAACTGCTGAATCCTACTTGTTCCCTTTTACCAACTCTTTGACAACCAACTCCTAAAATCATCTCCATGATTTTGTGATCCTCATTGTGCTGGCGTCTGTTCACATGCATCTTTATGATGGTGAAATATGCTACTCTGTATTAATATCAAAGGAACACCTTTTTGGATATATGAACCTTTGCAGTTGACTCCATTGGGATGCAACCATGCTTCATGTTGCGTAAATGGGTATCATCTGAACATGGAGATAGTCAATTAGAAGATGAAAACGTGCAGCTACAAGAGAGTAATTGTATACATCAATATTCTGGTATGGAGTCCTTCTCCTTATCCATCAATTAAATGGTATGCTTTTCTCCATTCACCCTGAATAATCTAAAAGGGAGAACATGAGTACTGAGCCTAATGCAATTGTTTTTCTAAAGACAAGCATATTGTAAGTTAAATACGATTTAGGGTTATGCCTGAGATGAAGCATACACATCAGAGTAAATTTTAGTTGCAGTTGTCATCTGATTCTGTTACTAAATATTATAAGTAGCAAGTCAGTTGTTTCTCATTTTCTTATATTTGGTTGAAGAAACTGCTGATGTGACTGTTGCAAAGAACTTGACAGGACTTACAGATGATGATCAAGTAAGTATTCTACAAATGTTACTGTCTGCTCTTATTACTGTGCTTTTTTAGTTTTCCGTAACGAGAGATTCTTATTTTAGCACATGCATTACAAGTATATTTTCTCGCATTACCTTGCTTAATATCATTGCTATAATGAGTTCACTTGGTGAATAAATAATAGCAATTGGATATTTGAAACATTTTCTTTGTCTCTGAACTGTCAACTGAGTTACTCCATGGATCTTTCTTTGTGCTTTTTTAGGTTCAAAAGGAGCGATCCAAGTCCCTTTCAGTTTTTGGAATTTTAATTTCTCCAAAGCTCCGAGCCACCCAGATGTCATTTGAGAGAGGTGAATAACAGAACTCAAGATCTTACCTCCCTACACTTTCTCCACATATATGGTTTAGTCGTCTGTGTATACTTTACAGCCAGGAAATATAATACATTCCATCAATCAAAATTCTTTGCAGCACTAGAGACACTTGTAGAGATAGCAAACACGCAGTCATCGTTGCTTTATTCTTTTCATCAACTTCATCAAGAGGTGGAAGATAACGAAGTTTGAAAAAGTAGTAACTCTTTCAGGTACATATAACCTTGGCTGCCTCAACTTGTACCCTATTTCACTCTTATCATCTCCGTACACATCTAGAGTGGGTATTAGCCTACATATCAATTTTATATCTAGATTTTGGTATTTTTGTTATTTGTATTTACTTGTTGATCTTTTTTAAGTAACACATTTATGAAGATTAATACAATAAAGTACCACAATATTTCATATACTTGGAGAAAATTAGACTTCAATCCATTGTGTACAAGGTATTTTGGATTTGACACCCTATATATATATATATATATATTGGTAAGAGAAAGTTTAGGGGAGGGGAGGCTAATCCATTCCACGTTATATTTTATTTTTTGATATTAAGACCTTTGTGATTTTTGAAAGTAGCCAAGACTAGTGTTTCTAGTAGAACTAATTACTCCTTTGTATGACACCAGTGGGCTGGCTGTCGAATGTAAAATATATACAAGACATGAATTTTAAACATTTTTTATGCCACGGAGGGGGTCAAAGTCTGTCTTTACTGTCTATAAGAAAACAAATTACTGTCAAAAAGTGTATAATGGGTGGCAATACCGCAGGGTGTAAACTTTTATTTTCCTTTGAAAAATGCCCAAGAAGGAGAGCAAGGGCAAGCCCAAGCACTGACGTGGGTTTTAAACCCCACCGTGATATTTCTATCCATCCAAAAAGTCTGAGGGCGGAAAGTAAAACAATTGGCTTAGTGATTTTAGCTAACTCAGTTATGTGGAGTAATTAATTTCTTTTACTCAGTACAGTGATTAATTTCTTATGCAGGCTGCCATAACGTTGTGCGTCGTTTCTATAATCTGACTACCTTATTTGAGACCGGCATTGAATATAAAGTCTTCAATTTATTGATATACCGTAAGACAGTGAAAAGTTACCACACCGTGCTATATTCATTTTGCACTAGTTACTTTGTGTCTCCATGATAATCTACATTTAGCGTTTAACAGTTGATGTAAAAAAAAATAATGGAGTTGTGAAGGTTGCGAGTTGAAGTCGGAAAAAATAGAAGATCCCTCCAAATATTTGTGCCACTGTTTAATTCATCCTGTACGTTAGTTTTTCTTTTATTTGCTTAATATTTTGGAAAGTCACTCCGATTTGTGGGTTCAATCCATTGTTAAAAAATTAGGCCTTATGGATGATTAAATCTTGTGTTAAGTCCCAAAAATAGGTGTCGGGTATAGTATGACTACCGATCAGACTGTCCCAAGAATTATATCAGTTCATTCTTACTTGTCAGAAGGTCGCTTGGAAATGTTTTATTTTATTAAGAGTTTTTGTTATGTATAGTTATAATTTTATTTGATGTCCTGAAGTGATATTTCATGATTTCGTTTAAGGGTGTATATGGTTTGGTTTGGTTTTGTGCGGTTTGAATGAATTTTGACATTGAAAACTGAACCTTGATTCCATATTGTGGTTTGCACAAGATATATTGAGAAATTTAAGGTGTGTTTGGTTTGTAAAAATATTTTTTGTTTTTATTTTTTTGAAAATAATTTTTATTTTAAAATTTTAAAAAACATGTTTGATTTTTATTTTTATTTCTTATTTTTAGAAAATAAAAATTATGAAAACATATTTAGTTTTTAATGTTAAATTTTGTTTCTAGAAAATAAAATTATATTATTTTTTTGTCATTTATTTTTTTATTATTTATAAAATTACTATTGTATTTTTATTATTTTTAACTTAATTATGATATTGTCATGGTATTTTCAAAATCATTGTTTTTAATTTTTAAAATTTTTTGTTATTTTTAAATTTATAACTAAATATGTTTTCCTCTTATTTCTTATTTTCTATAGAAATGAAAACAGAAAACGCTCATATTAAATGCATCCTTCACATTTCAAGAAATTGCACGATTTACAAGTGAACGTAAAAGGATCAAAACGCAAAGTAAATTCCTATTTTTGTATCCAAAAGAAAAACACTTTTTAGGGAGTATACAAATTGCAGCATGGGTGTTCTAAAGGGGGGAAATCTGGTTATTAGAATATTGAATCTCATGAAAGATGAAAGCTAAACAAACTATAGAAGTTGCTACTGACAAGCATAAGCTCCAACATTTCTCAAGTTTGAACCATACCCACTTGTAGCAACCAAACAAGCTACTCAGTACTCGAAGCTACGGTTTGTTTTGGAGGGAGGAGTGTTGCTGCGAGAGAGGGCGAGTTATCGTCGTTACAAGAGTCCTTCACCGGTGACTAGCGAGCTACTCAAAGCTGGTTCATTGGAGGGCATCGAGGGACTAAGTTCAATAGACTAAACCTAGACTGTCCAGTAAGTGAGTAACTCTTAGTTTGATGGTCTTCTACTCTACTGAACTGAAAGCATGGGTTTTTTTTTAATGGTAAACTACGGTCTGGTTCAGTTTAAATTGCATTCAAACTGTCAACCGAACCAATACATGCAGTTTTGATTTTATGGAAATTGCACAAAACCGCAGCTCGAAACCACTCAAGTTGCCATTTGGTTCAGTTTGCTGTGAGGTTTTGCAGTTTGAACCGCACTGGTGTATACCCTTATTTCATCATGTAATAATTCTTGGCCAGTTTACAATTCTATCATATGATATTTTTCTTCTTCATTTTTAATCCCTTTTTTTTTCTTTATTGTTAATTTCACAAGCTCAAAAATTTGTATTTTAAATATTTATATTTCACTTGTTATGTGAAATTCAAATATTTCACAAAAAGTAATGTTCATGTTACATTAATACTTTTCACAAATCTTATAAATATATTATAGTAAAATACTCTCCCCTTCTTTGATATGCTTTAATTACACATCATTCACATCTATTTTAAAAACCTACATGGTCCTCTCGTTGTAAATTAAAAATAATTTATAATTTAATTTAATTTTTTAATTAATGTTAAAGTGTTATTTTTTGGCTAATGAATTTTTTTTGTATAATATGACTAAAATACTATTAATTTTATATAATATGATCAAAATATATTTTTCTTTTATTATTTTACTTTAATTATTTATTTTGTTTTAAAAATATAGTTACTTGAAAAAAATTGTTTTTTATTTTTATTTTTATTTTTTTCTATTTTAAGAATGAAAAAAGTTTATTTTTTAACATATTATTACTTAAAAAAATTTATTATTAAAAAATATTATTAGTTGAAATTGTTTTTATTTTTTTATTTTTAAATATAATTATTTGAAAAAAATTTACTTTTTTTATTTTAACAATAATATTACTTGAAAAAGATTTTTTTGTTATTTTACGCAATATTATTTCTTGAAAATTTTATTTTTTGTTTTAAAAATATCATTATTTCAATTTTTTTTCTTTTTTAAAAATATAATTACTTTAAAATTTTACTTTTTTGTTTTAAAAAAAGCATGAATTTTTTTTAAAATATATTTACTTAAATTTTCTTTCTAATTTGAAAATATCATTATTTAAGATTTTTTTTTATTTTTTTAAAAAATATCATGACTTAAAAAAAATTTGAAGATAAATTTGTTATTGTACTTTATAATTTATATATTTTTTAAAATCTTAATAAAATATTTTTAAATATAGATTTTTAAAATAAAATAGAGGCCCCTACAATTAAAAGTATTTTACTCTTATATTTAATAAAAAAAAGTATTATAACGATAAGTAAATAAAGTGTGTTAAATGGTTCATATAAAGTATTCCTAATAATAGCATAAATCCTTCAAAATAGGAATTTTCCATTTGGATTCATTAATTAATTATTAATTACTGGATAAATTGTGTGCCATGGAAAATTGACAATCTGGCGCGTTCTTCAAATTGATAAACCCAGTTTCCCGCCAAAAATACCCCAAGTAAGCCCAATATTTCAGTTATACTATCTCAGACATAAATCATAAATGTACTCTGCTGAACATCTACGCCAAACGCCCCAAAAAAAAAATGGTCTCTGCAAAACCCGCAAGCACTCAGAACCCTAAGAATGTGTACCACATTGGAGGCCTGCAAGTGGAATTTCCTTACCAGCCATACGGTTCTCAGTTTGCGTTTATGGGCAGAGTCATATCCACCCTTGACCGAGCTCAGAGGCAAGGCCATTGTCACGCATTGCTTGAGTCTCCAACTGGTACTGGCAAATCCCTTTCCCTTCTTTGTTCCTCTCTCGCCTGGCAGCAGAACTATAAATTGAAAAAACAGCTTACCAATCTCTCTCA
The DNA here is from genome assembly GCA_034509205.1 of Ceratonia siliqua. Lineage (NCBI taxonomy): Eukaryota > Viridiplantae > Streptophyta > Magnoliopsida > Fabales > Fabaceae > Ceratonia > Ceratonia siliqua. Next base: position 3,515,614 of record JASKGM010000001.1, on the reverse strand, counting down.
CCACAAGTCCACTCCAGAGGCAACGACCGATCCTCTTGTCTACGGAGGTGGGTTTGTTCCCGACGAGGTTTCTACTAGTAAGTGATCTCCCAGTGACTTTATTAAGAATTTTATGCATTTATCTTGAAACCCCAATAGGTTTCCAAGAAGACAGAGGGAGTGCACTATGATAGGCAGGCTAATGAGTCCACCTTATTTTTGGCATTGTTACAGATATCTAAAACATGCCCAACTAACCAAGCCCTCTAACTTGTCAAGAAATTAGGAGAATTATATGAAAACGTTAAAAAAAATAATAAAACACACAAAATTATATGGAATTATTTACTTTTAACGGTGGAATTTCCACATGATGTTCATTTAAACAGGATATCTATCCCTGGTTTTTGTGCTGCTATAGTCATAGGGGGTTTCACAATATCCATAGGAGTATTACCCTGCCCCAAATTACTATTAGAGCTTTTCTGCAATTCCCATGAAAATCAAATTACTAGATTATCACCCATGGTATCAGATATTTAAGTGATTCACAAACTTTCTACTATAGTATCTGATGTTTGTTTGTTTGGTATAATATTGTCCACAAACAATTCTTTCCGATTTCAGCATCAGAAAATGTGGAGCTGCCGGAGTCTGAGGCTAACAACAAGAAGCAGAAGAAAAAGGCCACACCCACAATATATTACGCCTCGTAAGTTTTATGCTATTGGACTACCAGTTGAATATTTTGCATAAATAATTATTAACAAATATTTGAGAAATTTATGAATAAATAGTTGTTTTAGTTTCATGCATTGCTATTAGCCTATTAGCATTTCTAAATCATTAGCAAACAGTTCATTCCTATGTATCTTATTCAAAACGAGAACAAACACATTTTAAAAAAAAAAAATAACATACTGTAATATATTTTTTTATTTATATACAGATTAGTCAATAATTAGAATTATATTTTTAAAAAAATATTGTACAATCAGTATTCATAATAAAAGTCGCAATTAACAAAGCATTTTTTTAATATTATATAAGGAAGAAAGAGGAGTACAAGTGAAGAGGATGAGAAACTCAATTGAAAAAAGCAAAGAGAATAAATCAGAGGAAAGTAGAAAATCAAAAGATTACAAATACAACAAAGCAAATTAATTGCTCTGCATATTCGACCCAGAAACCACTGTAAAAAAATATATGCGAAACAAAATGTTAGGTGGAAGGAGTAGCGCAGCGTAGAAAGAGATGCTCCTCTTACAGAAGAGAGAAGAGAGTTTTCAGAAGAGGGAAGAAGAGTTGAGATTCAAATTCTCGTTACATTCCTCAAAGCAGAGCATGCATTTGTAATGCATGCTGGCGCCACAATTACAAGTCAGTTGCCTGATTGACAGCTGGAAAATAGGAAACTTAACAAAAACTAACATTAATCCCTACGCACGTGACTCACGTGATTGATACAATACAAAATACTCTTCTTCTAGGCTTGATAGTCCGTCATCCATGCTGGTGCTCTGCGTCTGCGCTTTATGGTTGGTGTCACAGCTGAAGTTTCCCTAACACAAAACCAAACGGAAGCCATCACCATCAATGACCGGAGAGGCAAAGAGACCCATTTAAAAATGGAGGCATTTCTCTCTAATCAAATACACTATAAAACAGCAAAGACTGCATATTGCTACAGGGTTTTAGCCTCGTTACTTGTGCAGTCCAATCATTGCAAATCTTGATTTTATCACAAAACTGATGCAGGGAAGGTTTAGAGTCCGTCGATATGTACCTGATACGAATACAACACGGGTACACCTGCAGAGCTGGCATATTTGTGCTTCATAGGTTAATTCCAAATTTGTAGCATTATGGCGACCAAACAATTATCTACAAGTTATTCATGAATTAAAGTAAGCAGATGCCAAAACATGCTAATATAAATAGGAAGAACGTTGTTGGTGATAATTTCTAACCCACTTATAACCTGTGTTAAATTAATACTTCAGAGTTGTTTGTTTCGCCAGCATTAGATGGCACCAGAGTTTTAACTTTGTAAGAGGTTTAAAGTGGAATTGACATATACATTTAATTGTTGCATTGGTACCATTGTATTCAAGCATCATAATATAACTTAACTAAATCATTTGTTGTTCTTTTGTCTATATAAGGAGGACACACTCACAAATTTCTCAAGTAATTCGTGAATTGAGGAAAACTGCTTACAGGGTGCCTATGGCTGTATTGGTAGGTTAAATCCACTGCTTTGGTATCACCGTTCTTTTAATTTGAACTGCCTTCAAAGGTGAGGGCATCTGATAATTTGTGGCTTCTCATGAGTATTTCACTTTTATTTTTCATTTTTAAACAAATATCAATGAAACCAACACAAAACTAGTTGATGTTATACGGTTCAGTGGCATCTTGTAGAATGTAATTATCACCAATCCCTTAACTAAATTTCAAGCACTTGTTCCCATCTTGAATATTAAAATGGTTATGTATTGAATTTTCTTAATTCTAATAGTAACCTAATATTTTATTGTGTTTGAGAATATATTATACATAATTTAAAGTAATATTAATGAGCTACCAATCAATCTCCAATTTATATGAAAATTGTGAGCCTGATCTGTACGATGAGGATTCTTATCTAACAAAGGGTTTTTCCAATATTGTGCCCTACAATAAGATCAGCATGCCATACTAACATCTATAAATATATAAAGAGATGCGTTCTTTTAGTATCATAGTTATAAAGTGATATGGATTTGGCTTTGAGTATTTGTTTTCCCTTTCTTTGCCAGGCATCGCGGAAGCACTACTGCACCAATAAACATATACTTGCCAAAGAGAATATTAATGAAGAATGGTTGCTTTTACGTTAACAACATTTTATTTCATGACAATTGACCATTCATCTTCATACTGATATATTTCATTAAATGTTTCCAGTAAACTACTTTTGAAAGATCAGGCAATAGGATGTCCCGAGTTCAAGTGAGTATTTGCTCACTTACACAAGCTTCCTATAATTAATATATTTTATCTCACTCTTCATGAAAGTAATAGAATGAGAAACTTATAATATAAGCAGAAATGCACATAAAGTCAAAGGTCATCCATCCCTTCAAAGAGGAGGATGTAATGAGGTACATGATATAGAAGATCTTGTGAAGGTTGGACAAGTGGTGAAAGGTTTGGCTCTTGTTCTTGTCGTCTTTTTTATTTGTTGGACTTGGAAGTTTCTATTGTTTAATCAAGTATGTGCCTTGTGTTATCTTCATATATGTCACAGAGACTTTTATCTTATATTTTCAGGTTGCTCTTATTATGCAGCACGTTCTATGTCAGATGATGCACAGTTGGTATTTTGTCCCTATAGCTACATTATTAATCCAGTCATTCGGGCAGCAATGGATGTGGATATTAAAGGAGCCATTGTGATTCTTGATGAAGCCCAGTAAGTTGTTCATCTTCTCTTTAGTTCAAAGCAAATGGGGCATTTTAGGAGTCTAGTTAAATTGAACTGGGTTTTTATTTTTAATATCATTTCCTTTCTTTCTAAATTGTGAGTGGATTCAAGTTGCCTTTTGCATTGCATCAGCTGCATGCTAGCCAATCTAGAGATTTGGAAAGTGCACCATGCTAACCTGAATGAATTACATTTTTCTAAACTATGGTGGTAGTTTATCTTGTTTTCTTTACAGCAATATAGAGGATATCACTCGTGATGCTGGCAGTGTTGATATTGAAGAGGACGTTTTGGATAGTATGTTTTGAACCTTACAACTTTTTGTTTTAATTCTCGGTAATTATGATGCTAAATGGTTGTTTATATCTTTTGAAAGAATTGCAAATTGAACTCCAGCAACTTTGTCCTGTCAATGCTCTTATTTACCAACCATTGTATGAAATGGCACAGGTAATTAATTTAGACATTGAACCTAAATGTTTGACTTATATGTATATCCCTTATGATTGTATATCTTTAATGAGTGGTACAATTGTGTAGGGCCTTACAAGTTGGATAGAACAGAGGAAAAATAAACTAGAAAAGCGTGATTTTCAGCACTATGTGTCTTGGTAAGTTAAGGGTTTCATCCTTCTTCATGCCTCTAATCATTCTTCTTGTTCAAGTTGTATCTTGAGACTCTTTATGATTCCCAAATCCCAAGTATTACAGTAGGTGATGTTATGTAAACTTGATATAATCTTGCTTTGTAGAGAGCATTATAATAGGACCGATAAATCTCAGATTCAATCAAATTAATATGATAAATTATAAGGCACAAGAGACTCTATTGTTTCATGTCACCATATGATTATATTTCTTGTGTGTTGGTCTTTCTATTCTAGGATGATATCATTGTCAACTGTAAAATTGTTGCTTGTTGTATCATTTCTACACTTTATGAGGAATGCATGCCTTTCTTTTTCCCCAAGTAATCTGTAGTTGTTTAATATGCTCAGGAAATTATCTATCGGATATTTTTGTCATTCTTTTGAAGCCACCTTACTTTGTGAAGTTTCTACATTTTCGTCATCTAAACTAGCAAGAAAATCATAAATTCAATCCTTTTTTCACAATATCTGAATTATCATCTGATCAAAATCAACATTTAAACCAGCAAGAAAATCATAAATTCGATCCTTTTTTAGCAATATCTAAATTCTCACGTGATCAAATTCAACGTTTAAACCAGCAAGAAAATCATAAATTTGATCCTTTTCAATGAAATTCTTTCATGCAGCTGCATCCTTGTTGCCCTAGATTCTTCAAGAGATTGACATACTTCGTGACTGAGCGATCTCCTTGTTTGGTGGCAGAGGTTTTAATTTTAATTTCAAGGACTCGAGCAGCATCCCTTACCTTGGAATATATTTGTTGAGCGGCTTCCAATATTTCCTTAGCCGTTGATGGAAACATAAACGTATCACTGATTTCTAGCAGCATGGAATTCAATAACCAAGACATGACCATAGAGTCCTCTTCATCCCAAGCATCAAATTTGGGATCTTCCTTCTTGGGCCCAGTACCAAGGAGATGATTCACTTTTCCCTTCCCTTTAGAAATGTTTAAACCACTTGAGACCACTTCATATAATTTGTGCCATCCCAGAACGAAGCCTAAGGCTCTAATACCACGAAGAAACGTTTTGTAATACTATTATTGAAAATGATCGAATACAAAATCTTCTAGGAAAGTTTGATAATCTACAAATCCCTACAAATCAGGAAACTGTTAACTACTGATTTAATAAACTATAATTAGAAAAAAAAAGTCTGCCCCTACAGTTACTGCTATTCACGGAAATCTTGGGATTTCAATCAATCCCGAATTTCCAACAACTTCTGTTTTTAACTATTACATTACCATTTGCACATCTGCATTCCCTTTTGACATTTTCTCTCTTTCTCTGTTTCAACTAAATTGATATTTTGAAAAGTAATTTAACCAGTACATCCTTAATCTGCTTCTTATAAAAATGGAATGTTTTGGAAATTGTGTCAGAGATTTAATAATGAAGGCTTTGTATGTATAGTTGGACTGGGGATAAGGCTTTAAGAGAGCTCCAAGAAGCGAATATTTCACTACAATGCTTCCCTATCTTGCTAGAATGTGCTACCAAGGTATCTCATTTATATGACATTTGGGATAATTCTTACGTTTGTCTGCCACTTATGAAGTTAATCTTTTGTTCAAGGCAATCAGAGTTGCTTCAGATTTGGAGTCAGACGTACCTCATTTAAGTGGCATGTCAGTGATGACACTGGAAGGTGTGAGATTATGGTTGTATGAGGTACTGTATTTATTTATCAACCTTAAAATATTTGGCATTATCAATGATGTTCTTTGGCAATCTCATTTCAGGCTTATTCTCTTCACTAACTTATTTCTTCTCAAGAAATGGATCTCATATGTTGGATTACCAGCTTGCTCTGCAGCGAAGTGTTAGGAAAGATGCTGGTGAGTAGTTGCAAGCAATCAATAAGAACAAGCAGTGCCCCAAATTGTATTGGTATTATCCGTATGTCATTGAATGATAAGAGTTTAAGAAGTTTTTTGGTTATATAAATGGATTTGCAACGAAAAATGATGACTCTAGTTCTTGATTAGGCAACACATTGAAAGGATAAATTTATTAACTGCTTTGTAATAGGTGCTGCTAATGCTGCTTTATATTTACTGTTTCTATGTTAGGAAGAGCTTTTGGAAACTGGAGCCACACTTTAAGTTTGTGGTGCTTGAATCCAGCAGTTGTGTTTAGTGACATTGCCAATCTTTCATTGTCAGTCATTTTGACTTCCGGGTATGCGGCCTGGGCCAAGTTTATATATATATATATCACTATTTGTTTTGTTATTGCTACAACACCTAGAATATGGGGGGCCTAATATTGCAAGGGAGCAGGGTCAGTTCTGCCCTGCATCTCTGGTTCCATAGCATAAGTACTATCACTTATGCATTGATTTTGGTACTCTAGGACACTGTCACCAATGAATTCCTTTTCATCCGAGCTAGGAGTTCAGTTTGAAACTAGTCTGGAAGCTCCACATGTAATTGATGTTGAATCACAGGTTTTATGTACTTTTCACCTATCAAATGAGTCCGTTAGTCCTTTTACTCCCATAAGTGGTGTTTCAACAATTTTTTACCTCTTGAATACAGGTGTGGCCTGCTATAATCAGCACTGGACCAGGTAATTATCCTTTGAATGCAAGTTATAAAACAGCAGATGGATATGCATTCCAGGTAAGCACTACACTTTTTTTTTTTTTTTTCAAATGGGTTTTTTCCTTGCCTAGATGAACACGTTATTATATTTTTCTGTATAGGATGCAATTGGAAGATCCTTAGAGGAAATCTTCAAGGTTGTTCCAGGTGGCTGTCTGGTTTTCTTTCCAAGTTATAAATTGATGGAGAAATTATGCAATCGTTGGTCTGAAACAGGTCAATGGTCTCGACTAAATGCAGAAAAGTCCCTTTTTGTTGGTAAGCTATCCTTATCCCTTTCTAAATACTCTTTGCAATTTAGAGAATGAGTCTAAAAGCTGTGAGTTACTATTATTTATTGACTTCTTCTTTTCCTCATCCTTTTTGTGCATAGTAAAAGTTGAGCTAACTTTATTTTGGTATTAATACCTGAGGTTGATCTTGCCTCTTGGAAATATTTTTGATTTCATTTAGAATCTGTATATTGTGTTGGTATGCAGAACCAAGAGGAGGAAGCCAAGATGATTTTGAACTTGCTTTAAAAGGGTATTATGACTCAATTCATCATGGCAATAGACCTACATTGGGCAGGAAAAGAAGGATTAAGAAGATTGACCTTAATCACTTCCACGCAGTCGATTCCCCAAAAAAAACTAAGAAAGGAGGAGCTGCTTTACTTGGTGTTTGTCGAGGAAAGGTGGAAGGAAATTGTGCATGTCATTTTAGATACTGCTCTTCTCATGCAAAATAAATAAAATGGCAGTTGATCTTTTGTTACGATTTAGTAGTGCTTAAGTTATTCTAGATGGGCTTAAAAGTTTATATTCCCTGGAGAAGACAGTGCCTGCATTTTGGTCTATATTCATTTCATTACTGCCTTAATTTATATCATGGAAGGTAAGGTGTATGCACACATATGATATGATTATGTTTTTTATTTAATAAAAAAAGGAAGAATATATATATATATATATATATATATATATATACACACGTCAAGACATATTATACAAAGGTTATAAAAAAGTATCAAAATTCCTATTTCCATTTTTGCAAAATAAATTGACATCTTCTGGACTGTTTAGACTCCTTGCTATTGATTAAGATGATTCATCATACAATAATGTTGCCAATGATTTTTGCAATTTCCTTTTTCAAGTAAATACTTTTATGAAATGTTGCTGGAGCACATTTGGGCTTGAAGTATGGATAAAGCATAGGTCCATCATACCTTCTGTTAAAATTTCAATTTAATTATGAAAAATGGGGGTGCAAGGATCAAATTCCTAACCACTTGGTCTTAAAGTCTCTAATACCATGTGAAAGACTACTTTAACCCAAAAGCTTAAGTTAGGTGAAGGCCCATAAATAGTTTCACTGTAATCTCTAATAGGTACCATCTTTGCAACAAGAGGTCAGTACAAGATTATTTTGGCATAAGTGCTGTCAAACCCTACTATTTGCTTAGCATCATAAAACTTTCAGGTTGGCAGTGTCATGGCCCTAGACAACTGAAAACAGATTGAAGTTGGTCTAAATGGCTAGCCTGAGTTGTTTTTGTAGTCATTTTAGTGCTTATATATTGTAATCCAATCCCTAACATCCAATTTGGGAATTGGGATATCACACGTAGGATATTCTGCTTTCTCAAAGGAAGCACTGGATATAGGCTTTTTATGATTAAGAACCTAGATGAAGACAAATGCAAGTATGTTTTTTTTTTCCCACATGTTACTAAAGTTAGAGCATGATATATATGCAAGTTGTGTGTCATGACTTTGAATTTGTGTAGCACTAGCATTGATTTAAATATTTTAAACGTTAAGTTTATGATATGGCCTTCTCTGGATTATTCTACCACATTCTGGCACAATTAATTATGAATATGACCTTATTATGTAATTTTATTTGTCTAATAATCTTTATATAATGCTTGCAGGTTTCTGAAGGAATTGATTTTTCTGATGATAATGCTAGAGTGGTTGTATCCTTATTTATACTTTAACTTATAATTCTTTTTTTTTTGGAGGTGAGGAATCTAGTTCTCCCATTTTGCTTTGGTATGTCTTGTGAGAACCAAAAGATGGTCATTCTCAGATGATTAAAATAAAGATTAACTACTATGGCCGAGAAATTGGGTTATTTTGCAGCTACATAACCTTAGTTATGTCAATGGGTTTGGTTGCAGACATTATAATTGCTAATGTTAACCTACATTAAGGTTTATTATAGATTGTATGTTCTTGACAATCTCAGATTGTTGTTGGTATTCCATTTCCCAGCATGTAAGACATTTTTTCCCTGTTACTATTTTTTTTTTTCTTAAATGAGAGACCTGTATTCCTGCTGTGCAAATATATTTTTCTAATTGCTTTATTTATTCTAACTTCTCTTCAGAAATGATATTCAAGTTGCACTAAAGAAGAAATATAATGACACATACAAATCATCCAAAAATCTTTTGAGCGGAAATGAGTGGTACTGCCAG
>JASKGM010000001.1:3460236-3479951 GCA_034509205.1 Ceratonia siliqua | reverse complement strand
CTCTCTGGGGAATTCCATCAATCAATACTGATCGTAGACAATTGACATTAAGTGGGAAGAGTAGACTTCAAGTATTGTATACCAGTTATTCCACGACAGAGTGTTAAGTAGCAACTGACGCTATCCTATTAAGATTACGCAAAGATGCCTGTATTGCATATTGTATTGGTTGAGGACCCGACACCTAACCATTCTTCTACAACCAATGTGGGCTCACTATGCTACTCTAACCAAACCCACCTTTTCGCTACTTTCTAACTAAAGTTGTTTTGTTAAATCCTTCCTACAAGTACAATCAAATCATTTTGTTCAAAAACACTACTCAACTAATTGGGTCATTGATCACCAAATATGTTTAACAACTCCATGTCCCCAATGTCGTTATAAATAGCATTGCCCTGTTGCTGTTTCTCACAAAGGTAGCTGAATTGGTGAGTTAATTTGAAATATGGGAGGCATTGTGTTAGTGATAGTGATGCTCATAATGTTGTCAGTTGCGAGTGCGCTAAGTGTAAACTATTATGACCGTACGTGCCCACAGCTGGAGTCCATAGTGGCTACTGCTGTTCATAAAGCTGCGATGAATGATAAAACTGTCCCAGCTGCCCTGCTTCGGATGCATTTTCATGATTGCTTCATAAGGGTTACGCCTATTCCCCCCACTTTTGCTTCTCTTTAATTACCCTCAATATATTAAACACTACCAACTTCAATATTTGATTTTCAGGGTTGTGATGCCTCTGTTCTACTTAAATCAAAGGGAAAGAATAAAGCAGAAAAAGATAGCCCTGCCAATATTTCTTTGCATGCATTCTATGTTATCGACAATGCTAAGAAAGCTGTCGAAGCCGTATGTCCCGGCGTGGTATCTTGTGCTGATATTTTGGCTCTTGCTGCTAGGGATGCTGTTACTCAGGTCAGTTACAACTTTTTAATTCAACTCATTGCAACTGCACCACTTAACCAAAACAAATACAATTTTTTTTTTCTTGCATGCTGTGAATGGTTTTAGTCCGGAGGACCCACATGGGAAGTCCCCAAAGGAAGAAAAGATGGAAGAATATCAAAGGCAATTGAAACCAGACAGTTGCCAGCTCCAATCTTCAATATCTCCCAACTAGAGCAAAGCTTCTCTCAGAGAGGCCTTTCCTTGGAAGATCTAGTAGCCCTCTCAGGTATTAAAATACAGAAAATGAAAACTATCTATTTCTATATATGTAATAAACTAACCATGTTATGGTAAACATATGCAGGAGGTCACACCCTTGGGTTCGCTCATTGTTCATCCTTCCAAAACAGAATCCACAAGTTCAACAACAACCATGACATTGACCCCTCCATGAACCCCTCGTTCGCAGCCAGTCTTCGAAGCATTTGTCCCTCTCAGAACAAGCTCAAAAACTCAGGCGCCCCATTGGATTCTAGCTCCACCACTTTTGACAATGGATACTACAATCTACTCCTACAAGGAAAGAGTATTTTCTCTTCTGATCAAGCTCTGCTCGCACATCCCAACACCAAAGCATTGGTTTCCAAGTTTGCTTATTCCCAAAAGGAGTTTGAGAGGGCCTTTGTCAAGTCCATGATCAAGATGAGCAGCATCACCGGTGGACAAGAAATCAGGCTCGACTGTAAAGTTGTTAGATGATACTATATATTATCCAAAATGGATCCAACAAGAGAGAACTAAAAAAGAAGAAGAAAGCTCTCTCTATCGTATGTTGCTGTGCTTTTTCAGTATCTTTCTAAAGCATCCAATTGTGTGAGCGTTCGTGCAGGTATTGTAACTTGTAAGTCGCTACCGTTGAGCGTCAAGTTTGTGTGCTTGTTACATTATTTGACGTGTCTTGTGTTATTTGAGTTTTTGTCCTTGTGGTACCCACTAAAGCTGAGGAACAATGTTTAGGTTTAGCTCTTGATCTATCATTTTTAATAAATATAAAAAATTTGACCTTGCAATTCTCTCATTAGTCCTGCCCACAATAACCTCAAATTAATGAATCCATGACATAGGCTGCCTCTGATGGCCCGTGCCACAGCCCAAAAACTACTTTCTTGGTAGTTGTTTCTGTTGGACCATTTGAACCAGAGAAGATGTCCAAAGCTCAGTTAGAGAGCATAGGCTAAATACTACAACTGTCACAACATCCTCAAAATTCAGAAACATAGGGTGCTAATGCAAGTTTAATGGATAGAATAATCATTGCAAATTTAGTTGATATAGACTTTAGACTTTCATTTTTATGTTTTTGTCTAGAAAAACAGTTAATGAGAAAAAAATATTTGAATCAATGAGCAATCGTCAAAATTAGCCAAGTAAAGGGAAGGAAAACCCACTTGTATGAAAAAGAAATCAAATGGAACTTGAGTTCGTGCACGCTATTGGCCAGCTGTTGTCACCAACTTTATTCACATGACCATCCTAGTTAATAAAAAATATCAGCAAGCGAAAGGTGTGGAATAATTTAACCTTGTTTGTTGGTAATTTCCTGAATAACGAGTCTTCTGGATCTGTTTATGGTCAGAAAGCACAAGTAGATATGTTCTTCAAGCTCTTCCAATTGATCCGAAAAGCTGGATTCATGGTCATGATACTCTTTCACAACCTGCTTCAATATCTCATACTTGCCATTCCTAACACAAACATCAGCAACCGCTTTCCAGTGTTCTACTTCGTCGTGCAATCTCTTAACCATACGGCTCATAGTATCGAAGTCATTGATCAGTATATAAACCCCTTTAGCAGCAACATCGAGTTGCTCAGAGAGTCTTTCAGAACAACTTTTGCTGAGCCTTCTCCGAGCCCACTTGGTTTTCTTCCTGAATAAACCTACTAATCCACTCATTATACTTGGTGCTACCACTATGCCAACTATGCTATGGAACGCTAACACTAGTATAGCAATCACAAGAGCGGTATGTGATATCACAAGACCAATTCCTCCAACCTTCTTGCAAACTCTCTTCAATGCTAATCTTCTTCGAATCTTCATCCCTTTCGATTTTAGTCTATGCAGAAGCATCGTGTATCTGTCGTGAATTTCTTGGAACTCCACGGGACTAATAATGGCCAATGGGTTATTTTTTGACGCGAACAAAGCAAGCTCTCTAAACATAGTCTTCTGGGTTTGGTCATCGGCATGATCATCTCCATCTGTACAATCAAGCACTGTTTTGCTAAGCTTAATAACCGTTCTGATTTTTCGATAAGCAAGTCGCATTTGATGGATTCTTTCAAGGATATTGTCACAATAATGGCATGCTTCTAAGGTGGATTCGAAGTAGTCCACCAGAAGATGATGCACATTTAAGCTTTCTGTCAGATTTGTTACAGTTTCTTGCCGGGGTTCCAGCAAATATTCAGTAAGATGCATGAAGAAAGGAAGAGAAGATGTGGCAGAAGAAAGCCTTGTACTAGTTATTTTTCCCAGATGACCTTGAGCTTTGTTGCATATTTCTATATAAGATTTTGTTCTGAAAGCTTCCAAGTATTCTTCATCGACGTTTGGCTTGCTACACAAGTCATCTTCCTCGCATTCATTGGGTGATCTACCTGGGTAGCCAAGAATCAACTTCATGAGCTCATCAAATAACTTGAATTGACAGAGCAAGATCTTTTAGATGTTGTTTACAAAAATCTAAGAAAAGTAAGATGGGGGCGGGGAGGAAAGGTGAAAAGCATCTGAATGGAGAGAAGAGTTGCAAAGAAAGTACTAACCGGCCCTTGGCAATCGCAAAGCAGTGTTTGTCATGTGAGGGGTGAAGGGAAGAATCACGATATGTTAGAAAATACTCATTGTATGCTTGCTTGTATTTAAAGCCAAGGTGCTGTGGTTTGGTTTGGAAGAAGTTAAGAAGAAAAAGAGAAGAAATCCATTTGGCGGATGGATACCACTGCCACATGTTTATGGCTTTGCTCACACGTTAGTGAATCTCACACGGTGTGTTCTCCTACCTACGCGGACAGCCGCTAGCCTGCTCCCACAAGGCCACAACCTCAATTAATAATAACCAACAAATAAATTAACTGTAATCATATTACAGATTGCTATCATACTCTCCCTGATGTTCTATAACTTTTTAAAACCACTTTCTTATAGAATGAATTTGAGTAAATTCGAGTTACTCGTAAGATTCCTTTTATATATAATAATGTTTCCATCGATTAGGGAAGATTTTCGTAAATTCTTGTTTGTTAGCGAGAGACTGTGATATTGACCGGTAACGAATTCGCTTTTGCGTAAGATAAGATGCACAGATGGCGCAAAGGGAAGATATTAACGTGGGGTCCCTAAATTCTCATTCAATCGTTATCTGTTTGCCACGCAAGATTCAGATATGATTAGAGATGTTACGTAGCAATTTTACCAATGCCCTTGTGAACCTTATAATCAGAAGAGATGGTGTTCTTTTCTGTTTATTTGGTGCTCACTTCATTTGTTTATAAAAAATGGAAAAGAGAAATAAAATATCAAGTTTGAGCTAAAAATCTTCATTTATGTATCTTTCGCCAGAGGTTGAATTTGAACCTTCCGCGACACAACATGGAACTGACTTAGAATCGACTAATGACTTCCATGAAATTTCCTTCCACTCAAACCACACATTATGACGCAGATATCATAATTAATTAACTAATTCTAAAAATGATTAATAAAACAAAAATCAATTGACAATTTTAATTAGTTTAATTAATTTATTACTCAAATTAGACACTAAACCAAAAAAATATCCTACTATAAATTGGTTTTCACATATATTGTCTTTTTTATGCGGCACATAGAAAATTAACTAAATAAATGATGAAAGAGATTGCCATTAGGGGGGGTAAAAACATATCCCAAACATTAGCTTCCAGTTGGGCGGTGGATGAGAAATCTTATAAGCAGATGCCTTGCTAAAGGATCTGCCATTAATATTGGATGAAGCCACACAGAAGCTGAATTTTATAGGGAGTATGAGGGTAAATTTGCAGCAGGACTCATGGAATGTTCCTATGATCTCAGCTTCCAAAAGCAGGTCCTTTGCAGAGTGTTGGTACCCCCTCCCACCTCCCAACGCGAGAAGGAGTCAAGGACCAGAGACTCATGGGCTGTTTGGTTTTATTTTTAAAAGTAATTTTTTTATTTTTGTGTTTTTGAGTAACTATTATCATTAGTTATTTTTAAAAATTATGACTAAAAAATAAAAATAATTTTTTTGTATTTTGATTTGTTTTTGTCATCTATTTTTTAAAAAACACAAAAAATAACTGATAAAAAATATTTTTACCTAAATAAATTTTTTATTTTTTTGTTCTATAAAATTACTTTTAAAAGTTATTTTTAAAAATTATTTTAAAAAATAATAAAACAAAAATAGTTCCAAATAACTCCATAAGTTTCTTTATCTGAAAATTAGCTCTATCAAGGAAACTTTTGTATTAAGACAGGCTTTGACGAATTTTTCTTTAAAAAGGAAAATCTCCAATACCTAGCCAAGTCCAATAAATATTGATGTTGATCAAATTCACTGTTCTATAATTGAAATTTGAAGTACAATCTATGTTCTACAGCATAGTTCGTCCCTCAGATATTGTAGAAATTGAAAAACAATCATAAAGAGTCGCTGGTAAGTGATAACTATTAGCCGTCAAAGAGGGTTGTGTTCATTCTAATCACAGTCCAATCTGAGGTCAATTTAGAAGTATCACACACTAGACTACATACACTAACATAAACGCGAAGAAGAAGAAGATAGAAGCCAGTCATCGCATCTCTATTAATTAAAGGCTTGCTGAGCTTCCAGCAATGTCAATGACAAAGCGATAGCGCACATCGTTCTTAGCAAGTCTCTCCATAGCCTCGTTGATTCTTTCAGCTGTGATTAACTCAATGTCACACGTGATATTGTGCTTCCCACAAACCTCCAACATTTCCTGCGTTTCTCCTATTCCTCCTATGATCCCACCTTTCACTGCCCTTTTCCCTGCCATATGTTTATTTAGAATTAAATAATATGCAACCAATTACAGGTGAATTAGATGGATGGAAATTGGGCTGGCTAATATTACCAAATATCAATGGGAAAGCAGGCAATTGGAAGGGCTTGTCCGGTGCACCCACGATGAACAATGTCCCGTTTACTTTGAGCAATTCCAAGATGGGCAACAGAGCATGCTCCCCTGATACTGTATCCAATATGAAATCTAGGCTCCTCTTGCCATCCTAATTTAAAAAATACAAAGAAATTGTATAAAGGAAATGGTAGAAACAAGAGGTGAATCATGAACGTAAGTGTAGAGTAGACGTAAGCTAACCTGCATTTGTTTGGGGTTGGTGCTGACGATGAAATCATCAGCTCCCAGTCGGTGCTTAGCCTCGGTTTCTTTGGAAGGGGAGGTGCTGATGACAGTAACATGATGGCCGAATGCCTTTCCAAATTTGACGGCCACATGTCCAAGCCCTCCCAAACCGACCACTCCAATCCTTTTCCCCCCACTTTCAACCAAATTGTGGTCTTTCAACGGACTGAATACTGTTATTCCCGCACACAGTAGCGGTGCCGCTGCATCCATTGCCAGGTTTTCCGGAATGTGTACCACATATCTTCACCCACGCACCCAAAATCAAATATTAACGGTTATCCTTTTACATTAATTTTGACTATAGAAATGGAAAAGCTTTGATTTTTGTATTTTAATCTCTTATCTTGTAGTCTGGTTTGGTTACTTGGGCCTAGACACATTCAGTTGGATCCTAGCCATTCAATATAAGACTGGACGGTCAAGATTTAATAAATTATTTTTAAAATTTTTTATATGATACATGTTTTAAAAAATTCTTTTTTTAAAAAAAAATGTAATTGATCTTAATTAGATGGATGACCAAGATGCCTTCAATTGAACTCGGTGAAGTTAAGGTTCACCAAATCCAAATCCATGACTTGGTTAAGATTCCTTAGGTAGCTGAGGAGATATGTTCATTTTCCCTTAGAGGATAAGAATGAACTTGGGCAGGAGAGGAGGACAGAGGAACAGCCTGCACCCTTAGATTAAAACATGGTTCCGGATCCAAACTATGGCCTATACATACTGTCATAATGACAGTTACGTGATATACCTAATAAAAACAATAATAAATGCATGCATTAAAAAGCCGCGCCTGTATCTGAATTCTGAAACCCTCCATATATTAAATATCCAACTGCCAAGGCTAATGCAGTTATGCAGGGGATGGGAAATGAATGAATACGCAAGCGAGGAAGGAACCTGTAATCTGCGACCAACATGTTGGAGTAGCCACCGTAGGTGATGGAGCCATCCCAGAAAATACCATTGTATGTAAACTGTAACTGTTGGCAGTAGTTCTCCTGACCATTGTTGCAGTAGTCACAATTCAAACAGGTGGCTGCCAAACACCCCACCCCTGCTCTGTCTCCTTCCTTAAACCCCTTCACGTTGCTTCCCACCTTGGTGATCACCCCTGTGATCTCGTGCCTATAGAGTAATCAATAGTAGTATACACAATCAATCAAAGGAGAGATAGTAGCTATATAATGCCTATTTCTATAACTAATTACCCGGGAACTACAGGATACATAGTGATGCCCCAGTCATTTTTGACGTGGTGAAGGTCTGTGTGGCAGATCCCACAGTACAAGATCTGTATGGTGACATCGTTAACGCCGTTCTCCCTGCGTGTTCATGCAACAGTTTCCATTACAGCTTCAAATCAAACTAAATTAACTAGAAACACAAATATAGAAAGAATCATACAAAGACACAGTACCTACCTTCGTTTAAAGGTGTAAGGGGTAACTTTGCCAGAAGAATCATGAGCTGCCCATCCAGAAACAGTCTGTGTGTGATTCCGCGTAGCTTGAGCCATAGCAGACTGCAGAGACACCGAACAGAGTTCTTGCTGAATCAATACCTCTCTGGGGAGCAGTCAAATGAATGATAACACCTATTAACTAGTTGGAGAAGATAGCATAGCTTAGAGGGTGCTGTGAAGCTATCCATTTTATAGATGAAACCCAGTCTCTTCACTCTTAACTAGTAGTACAAAAAACAAAAACTACGTCAGTTAAAATTTACAATATATTGGTTGTTGCAGCAACCACGAAATTTTATAGACCCTATATATAAAATCATTATATAGTTGACCACGAATAATCTATATTTGAGAATTTTGGCCATCCTGAATTAATTTATGGGCACATATATGCCATAAATGACAATCTTATGGTAGGTGGTAATGAAATTAGACAGCATATCATGATTTATTTATTATGAACGTCAATTTATATGATGATCGCGTTAAAACAATGCCAAAATAACACATGACCATCATAAGAGGCCCGCATGTTTAAACAAAAGACGAAATATGTAGTGGAAAAAAACTTTTTAAAGCTACGAACAATACACGTTTATGGGTTGTTGAGCTTCAGCTTCGTTCGTCCCCCAGTCCTTAGTCCTCGGCCCTCAGTCAAGTCAATGATTACGCTTCAGAAGGTTCATGGCCTTTCCCCTTCCAGTTTCTTTCTTGCTTCATCCACCAAAAAAAAAATCCTCCTTTAGCTTTCAAGAACCTACGACCTAATATGATCAATTTTAATTGGGAGAACATTTTTTATATTAAGAGTGCACTTCACACTATTTTTTGTTTATTTTTTAGTATTAATTAATGATTTTTTATGTCATTAATTTTTTTAAAAATTTTTTAAATGTTTTACTTATAAATAAATAGTATAAAAAAATTTTAAAAATTATATGACAGATAATAATTAATTAATACTAATAAATAAAATATTGAGATAAAAAAATAAAAAAATTAAAAATTAAAAAATCAAAATTACGTTGTCACCTCAAAATGAAACGGTAGTATAGTACTGACCAGTGGATACTTATTTTGAGAGACAAACACACTCAACTAATATTATACTCTCTTTTTTTCATTTTGAAACTTTTTGGTATATTGGTATGTATTCTTTGAAAATAATAACATGTTTTTTTTATTTTTTTAATGTTATAAAAAGAAATTTCATTAAATGTTATTTTGAAATAAAATATTTTAAAAAATACTTAAATAAAATCGAAAAATTAACTTTTTTTAAGAATTTATTAGTAACAAAACAAAAGAAGTGTGAATGACATTCCTATAAATCTCTGTGAGTATTTGATGATAAAAATGTAAGAGACGTGTGTGAAATGATGTAAAATAATATTCTATATTTATAGATGTTTCTTGTTTTTAAAAAATTACACTTCTTAGTAAATTATATTCTATAGTATAAGATGCATCTTATCACATTTTATTGATTCAATTAGGGTTTTAAGTTACTCATGAGTATAAATATTTAAGAGTAGCCTAGACGGTTAGATTTTTATTAATTTAAATTTGGTCATTTAATTATTAATGATATTTCTTTTATTTTATCATATAATTGATTGTGCACAAAAAAAATATCATACTCATTAGTATAGTAGTAACAAGCTTGAATTAGAAGATAAAATAAAATAAAAGGTGATATTTAACATGCTCTTGAGTATTAAATTTTAAATTTTAAATTTTAGTTTTTTAATTTTTTTATAATTTTTATTTTAAGAAATAAGTTAAAAAAATTTTGAAAAAAATAAAAAAAGAATTAAAAGATTTTTTTACGTTTATTTAGTTTTCTTATTTTATTTTTTGAATTAATTTGTTATGAACTTTTTTTTATTTTTTTTAAATCCTTTTAATTTATCTCTTAAAATAAAAATTTTAAAAACTAAAATTTTAAATTTTAAAAATTAAAAACATGCTCCATGTTAGAAATCACCAAAATGAAAAATGGTAGCTGTCTAATCACGTCCATTTAAATAATTTATGTGATTTAATATAGAGAAATATATTTGTTGGGGTTAATACCGTAATAGTACATTACATTTATAGTTGGTGAGACGAAGAAGCATGCGTGGAAACGGGGTGCTTCGTTTATAGCGTACGAATTCGAACTTTCAATTTTGAACACATTGGGAGAATGAGAAAAGTTGGAAGGGCTTCTGCAGGAATTAATTTGTATTTTAGAAAATTCGAAATAAAGTATGTTTGATTATAGCGGTGACATTTTATTTTTTATTTTTTAATATTAAATAATTGCTTTTTATGTTATATATATATTTTTTTAATTTATTGAATTTTTTTTAATAAATTTTATATTATTTATTCAAAATTTTTTGAATTTATTTTTTATAAGTAAAAAATAAAAAAGTTTAAAAAATATATATGATATAAAAATAATTAATTAATATTAAAAAATTAAAACAAAATAAAAAATAAAAAATATTATGCTATTGCTCAAAGGCAGACAGATCCTTGTTATAGACAAATGGCTTCAAAATCACGCTTAAACTCCTTTCCAAGTTTTGAAGAGAGTGGGATGGGGAGTCATTAATCACAAGATAAAATAAAATGAGAAGAAATGAAAATTAATACTTTATTATTTGGGCGGTTATAATAATTATTAAAGAAGTGGGTTGATTTTTTTTAAAATTTTTTTATAAAATAAAATAATTAAATTAATTATGATAACTCAAATTATCTCAAATTTTTTAATTTAAATTTTAAAAAACTTTAAAGAAAGAGATATAAAATGAATTAATAACTCATCTTAACTTATTCCATTTCATTAATAAAAATATATCTAAACAATTATTTGTTTTTTTTTCTTATCATACTATTATTTTCTACCCTTCCCAAACAAATCCTTACGCCAGTTAGGAGGGTAATATTGTAAATACGGGAGCAAGTGGTTTTTTGTTTGTAAACTTAGGTTTCATTTCATATAACCTGCCCTTTGTCTGGGAGTCCTCAAACAAACAGCGGGGGAAGAGAGAGGCAGAGATCGTAGGTTCTGTGTTGAGGCTTCGAGGGTTCTTTCTCCGAGCAAGATCCGTCTTAGTATCACCAAAGTTCCTCATTCTATCGAGACAAACCCTAACCTAATTTCCTTTTCTCACTCTTTTTCTTCAATAACCTTATGGATTTGTTATTTATTATTTGATGCTTTCCGTTATCTACTGATCAATCTCTTTGCAGTTTCTGTTTTGTACAAAAGTAGAAAACCCTAATTGGCAATGGTTAGCACAACTGATTCTTCCTCTAACCATCACTTGCCGACTAGTGCTGGGGACCCCAATAGCCCTAAGTTCCCGCCAAAAAATCTGCCGTCTCCGTGGGCACTAGTTGTCCGTGGTGGTGAGCTTGAATCAGTCTCCGGCATTTATCAATCGCCACCATCATCTTCTTCGTCGTTAACTACCTCCGGCCAACTACAATTTGCTGATTCTTCCCCAAAGGCGGCTCCTGCTTCACCGCGGCTAGATAATTCTAATAGTGATGCTGCAGACAGCTCTGATGCTAATGACGGCAATATGGGTCCCCCTAAGAGGCCCGCTTGGAACAAGCCCTCTAATGGCGTTGTGGAGGCTGGTCCTGTAATGGGTGCGGTCTCTTGGCCTGCGTTGTCTGAATCTACCAAGACTTCGACTAAATTGTCAGCTGACTCGTCCTCAAAGACTGCCGTGGATGGGTCACTCTCCACTTTCCAGGTTTGGTTTCGATACTTGCCCTAGTTTTTAGTTGATTGGAATAGGGTAAAAAAGGATAGTTAAGAAAACTCTCTCTTTAGCTGAAGAACAAATTCTAAACTTAGCCTAATAATTGTGGAGGTTTACACGTTCAACGTTTTCCACAACTAGGAAACTTATTGCCGTTTACATTGTAGTCTCCTTATTCCTGTATTTGTCCAGCATGTTAAATATACCGAAAGAAAAAAAATGGGGAGACTTATATCTGCATGCATGATCTTGCAATATTTTTGTAGGGGTCTGGCACTTTACATTCTCCTCAGAAACAAGCTACTAGTAATGCAAAACCTACTTCTGCAACAAACTATACCGTGCATCATAGACAAAGATCAATGAAGCGTGGAGGTGGCAACAGCATTGGGGCTGGTCATGGTCATGCACAGAGTAGCTTCTCCAACCCTCCCCCACCTCCACCGCCACCGCCGTTTCCTGTATTTCAGATGCCTCCAAGTAGCTATAGTAATGTGGTACCAGGGGTTCCAGATCCTTCTCCAAGAGAAATCCCCTACAGGAACAATAACTGGGATACAAGACCACCAGTTGGGGGTTTTGTGCCTGCAGTGAATGAGCATTGGAATTCATCCCGCAGAGGCAATTTTGGGCCACATCAACCTGGAGATGGTCCCTATCATAATAATCATGGGGGCAGGCGTCATCAGGATCGTGGAAATTATGCAAATACTAGAGATGCTTATGTACACCAACAGAGGATGCCTCCTAGGGGATTAGTGAGGCACCCACCTCCTAATACTCCTGCATTTGCTCAGCCCATGGGACCCTTTGCAAACCCCATGGGTTTTCCTGGTGAGTTTATTTGCCCTATTTAGGATTTGTGTGTTTCTATAAAATAAAGTACACCTAATGCTCTTTCTCCTTGTTTCCAGAATTCTATTATTTCCCAACATTACCACTGGAACCCTTCAGGGGCATGCCGTTCTTTACTCATGGCCCTCCTTCTGCAATGTTCTTCCCTGTTGCAGAACCTCCTTTTACCAATATGATGGTGAACCAAATTGATTATTACTTTAGGTATATTGATTCTGCTTTCTGTTGTTTTTTTATCAGTAAACACTCGAAATTTGAATTTTCTATTCGTCCCTGACTTGTTCTTGACAGTGATGCTAATCTAGTGAAAGATGAGTTTTTAAGGTCCAACATGGATGAACAGGGTTGGGTTCCAGTTACTTTGATAGCAAGCTTCCCTCGTGTAAGTTAATTGTGTTTGATTAGGCAATAGTTTCAGCATTTTCTCCTTAGAGCATTTGAATATATTCATATGCCTGTAATATTGTAGAATCAAAACATTAATTTTGACTTTATATATATTGATATCTGCTGTTTATTATACTTCTTGATAGCTGTTGCTAGCAGTAGCTATTATTTTTTAGATTAATTATTACCTTCTAGGGAACATGAATACTGATACTATAACATGACAAAATTTGAAGTGTTCATGTGTAACAGAAAGTGTCATGTCATATCTAACACAAGTGTCCTACAAGTGTTGGACTTGGACACAGCTTTTTTAAGTGTCCGTACTTTTGAGAATTTTGCCTTAACTAGCTGACCCTGATGCTTATTTCTTTGCGATTAGTGATGGTGGTTTAAATTTGAAGAAAGTATAGAACAGCATTTAAGAACTGAAAAAATAGAATGGATTTTACTTAGTGCATATTGAAAAACATTCGTTTTTTTCTTATGTTAAATTGCCTAACTTTAAAAGGTTTCTCTTGAAATCCTTTGTGCTGCCTGTAATATATTTGGCATATTCTTTAATTTCTTGATGGCTACTGGGCTTTATATCTTGCCAGGAAAGGAGTATGTGCTTTGTTTCCCATTCTTTTAAATCTTCATGGTAAATGATCCACTTTTTGCGATGCTGTTTGGCAGAAATGAGCAAATAAATTTGACTACTTGAATTATTTTTCTGTACTTTGTGATTATTTCTAGTAAATCCCTTGTGCAAAGTTTGTTATTTTTGTTTTTAATTGCACAAGCCATAAAGCTTTTCACCATTTGTTTGCACATGATTTTTGTTACTATGGAAAAATAAGTTACCATGGGTAGATAGATTAGATTATTGGGATTCCAATCTAGATCATTTCTTTGAAATAATTTGTTTTATGTATTTTTATATTAATTGTCCTTTTCCTTGAAATCTCCATAGCGAACATATAATGCCCACTGATGTTAATGATGGAAGGAGCTGTTGGGGAATAGCTGTGGTTCTGCACCTTGTACTTGTAGATCTTTTAGGCACTTCAAGCAATTAATCACCATGGGATTTGTTAATAGAGCAATTGAAACCTGAAAAGAATTTTGATCCTGACATTCCAGGAAGATTTCTAAAAGTTGAAAGATCATCCTTGACACTCAACTATCTCTATCAATGTTTTGTATTTTGTTTCAGCCTTAAGTTTCCAAGGAGTTCAAATAAAAAAAATGAAAAATAAGAACTAATTTCTTGATATCAAAGCATGATGATTTACTTAGGTGGTGTTTCGTGTGCCAATATTTTAATTTCCCAATTCCAAGTACTTGGAAACCTATTTGTAAGATATTTTGAGTATAACATCTATTAAAAATTTAAGTTTCTCGTTTTTGATAGGTCATAACTGATAGTGATATTATTTTTTGTAATATTTCATACCCAAAGCATGATAACCTACTTAGGTGGTGTTTGGTATGTGGATATATTTTATCTTGTCCTCATATGAAGTATATCTTCAAATTTACAGTTACATGGCATACCATCAAGGGTGGGGATAGATGAAACTGAAGTTTCTGAAATCACCCATCTACTCTTATGTTACATTTCCGTTCATGTAATTTTCAATTCCTGATGACAAAAATATTTAAATCATTACACATTGTTTGATGCTATACTTTCATGATTTTCCCTCTAACTTGTGTGTATTTGTGCACTCAGTTATTTTTGAAAGAGACAAATAAGAAAGAATTCACAATGTGATTAGAGAGGGATGAAAATTATCTGGCACTTTTGTTAATTTAGAAGCCAAATCTGACTAAAAGCATAAAAATGTGGTTTAGAGTTTAGAAGGGTGGTCAATCTTCTACTGTGTGTCCTTACCAATATTTCATTGTCCCAACACGCAGCTGTATGTTAGAATGAGAGTATTATTGTCCATTTGTGGGAGAAGAAATCATGTAATATCAAGTAGCTTTGAAGAACATCTTATATCCTGCCTATTCTTGTGATCGTATTTCAGGTGTTCTAAGATTAAACAAGAAGATTTGAATTGATTAGCGCCATTTACTTCATCATATCTTTGCAGCGTGTGCTTTGAAGTCACTGTTAAATTTGAATAGTCTTAATTTCTTTTTGCACTGTTAGGTTTGTTTTCACTCATATCTGTTTGCAGGTTAAAACTTTGACCAGCAACATTCAGCTGATACTGGATTCATTGAGAACTTCAACTGTCGTGGAAGTACAGGTAATTTCTCAATTTTAAACTGTTTTCTATGTAGCTTTCTTATGCTATGCATTACCAACACTTTCTATACATCTATTGCTTCCATTTGGTAGCATGTAGTTTGGCAGTAATGATCAAATAATGATTACACTTCTAATTTAATAAAAAAGCCACTGAATATATTATCATTTTCTACGTAGTTATTTATGACCCATAAATTTACTGCAGGGTGACAAATTGCGGAGGCGTAATGAATGGGCAAAGTGGCTACCCTCATCTCAGCTTCGTGCTGATTCTGGTTCTTTATCTCCTGGTGGATTAAGTTACAATAACCTAGCAGTTGATTTTCAGAAGATCAGTATGGGAGAAGCAGCTATAGATAAAGGTAATTCAGACACTACCTCAGAGGCATTTCCAGGAAGAAGTCCAACAGATTCTTCCTCTCAGTCTCAAGTTCTAAATGGCGATACTACAGGGAACACCAATTAAAACTTGACCTAGTTAATCTATGCCAGCCCAAAATTCTTATTCCTGTTCAGTATCCAGGATCCATCCTGGTTAGTACTATTGATTTATTTTTATTTTTATTTTTTTGAGGGGATGGTAAGAGGCTGTTTTGGAATATGATTTCTTCTACAGTCACTGAGCACGATTTTGGTAGTAAGTCAAGTAGGGGGGAAATAAGGATTTATTCATAATTATTACAATCTAAAGATAAAGAAAGAAGCTAATGAGACATAGAAGAAATTAAGAATTTTGATTGAGGCGGATTTAATGAGGTTGTTGATTTGTATAGCTGATATTTGCTGTGGATGATTTTATCTTATTTTCTGGTGGTTTCTTTGGCATGTGTGGGTATAGTATTTTACCAGGGGAAATGAGTTTGAGCAAAGCTGCCTTACCTGGAATTTTGACTCTGATAGGATGATTTGAGCCGTGGTGCTGTGAGGTCAAGTACTCACATAAGCGTGACCGATTCTGTTTGATAGTTTTTGTTGTTTGTACGTCGAGGTCTAATTGTTGTTATTTTTTTTTTCCGGATTATTTCCTCATTCATTATTCCTGCATTTTAATGTAGATATATTATTTTCATGAGTACATTTATAGAATTCCCACCCCTCACCCCTAATTGCAATATTGTATATTTCTAAGTGGCCATGGGCAAATTTCATGTTCACCTTTAACTTATATAGTTCTCAAGCGGATGGAATTCCATGGAGTATTTGGATCATTCTTGCTTGATGAATTGGTTTTCCTTCCTTTTTGGTCTTGGAGAACTGTACAAAAGGAAGTTTTATAAGAGAACAATGCAATGCAGTCCATGGGAACGATGTCAAGGAAATCGTTTTTGAGCATTTGCGTAAATAACAAATCGTTTATGACGCATAAATTGTTATTAATAAATTTGATCAATCTTTGCATTTAGCATTTCGTTTGCTCCCTGAAATGATGGACTGCAAGATTTTCAAGGCTGCAAATTTGTGGATTTTCATCTGAACCTCAGTTTTTCAAGTTGTGGGAAAGAAACGTCTGAAGCAATACATAATTAATTCGAAACATTTCTTGGAATCCTTCTGCTTTATTTAAGTAAAATTCAATGTTACTGTTAGTGAGTAGTTAGTTATAAAGTTACTAAGAGTTGGATAATTATTTATTTTTTAAAAAAAATAACAAAATAACATAAATAGAGAAGATATTTTATAATAAATATAAGTATTTAAGTCAATTTGTTTAAAACAAATTTTGAAATAAAAAATACTCTTGTATTTATTATACTAAATTTAAAATGATTGAAATTTAGTCTTTTGAAAAAGAGAGTAGTAATCTAGTTTAATTTAAAGGTAAGTTTTATACATACAATATTTATTATAAAATTTTCTCACAAATTATTTAATTATGTAAGCTTGTTTTTGAATTTACACTGATGTCAACAAACGCCAAGATATACTTTGAGAAACGAGAATATACACAACTTATCCCAACAAAAAAATAAAAAGCGAACAAAGAATCTACACCAACTTGCGTCAGAAGCTGGTTGCAGACATGGCTTTGGAAGCAGAAATGATGTTTGTGCACCACACCAGGAGTAAAGTTACATCATTATACACCACATTAAGATTATGACACATGACAATATTTAAGAAAATTTCACTTTTTTTTTCTCTCATTTTCTCTCTTGGTTGGCATTTTCTCTCTTGGTGTAAATTGGTGTACCTTTGGGTATGAATATCAGCCCTCATTTGAAAGATGTAAAAGCAAATTACAAAATCAATTCTAGTTAAGAATTTTTCTCTGTCTACAATCTACATGCTTATTTTTAATTAAATTAAATTTATTAAGAAAATTTCGATTAACGTGGTTGAATTGTCCTGGTCAACAGCTGATGTGGCATACTAGAAAATTTGATAGAAATTCCAAAATCTGAGTGTGAGACTGAGAGCCATTCCACCATAACCAGGTGATAGCAGCAACAGAGTCAGTAACCTTAACCTACCCTTAAAATCCTCCTCCACATCCACATGCCCATCTTCCTCTTCAAATACAATATCCATGGAGGAAGTCTGTAAGGATATCAAACTTGCTTCTCTTCATGATTGCTCTTCCTCTACTGACTTTCGTAGTTCGATGTTTCATGAGTTCTTCAACACAGAATCTCCACCAAGATGCCTCCCTTCCACATCTCCTTCTCGCTCTTCTTTCCTGTCTTCTCTGGACCATCCTCAACCAACTTTGCTCAGCTTGAGCTCTGCCTCTGACTTTCGCAAACACACGCTTCTTCCAACAATCCCTTCCAAGCTTTGGATTCTTCCACAATATGTCCCTCCACCAGCAAGAAAAGGACTCACCAAGATATATTAACTCCAGTAATCCACGATATATGCGCATGATCAAGAATAGAGAGTCAGCTGCTCGGTCCAGAGCTAGAAAACAGGAAATCTCTCTGGCTCTACTCCCTCGATCTTGTTATAATGCTGATCAATCTTATGAAAATGGGTTCTTTTTCCTATCTTAACACCCAGAAACCAATTTCTGCAGGCTCACACGAATGAGTTGGAACATGAACTTGCCCTTCTACGAGAAGAGAATGCTAGACTCAGAAGACAGCAAGAAAAGGTCAGCTATTTCTATTTTTCTTGTCTCAATTGGCAATTTTAATTCATTTAGAAGTAGAAGGCCGTTTTAGTTTCCTTATTGAGCTTAAAAGAAGTATTCTTTCCTTCATGACACTGAGGCATAGCTCAAAGTGGCAAGGGAAGAGTGGGGTTTGTTTGGGGTATGTATTTGATTCAATTTCCATGTAACTGTAAGCCAAACACACAAGTACCACTTATTCACAACGGAAGATAATGGCTGCGTTCGGTTCTCCTTTGAGGAGAGGAGATGAATTTTGTAATTTGTTGAGCTGTTCGTATCTCTTTTTTTTAAAGGTAAAGGAGAAGTAAAATGAAAAATTGTGATTAAAGTAGAAAGCTTCTCCTTCTAGTTTTATTTTTTCTCGACTATTTTACTCAGTTGCTCATCATAGTTACATCTTTTTTTTATTATAATATCTTTTATTATAAAATTTAAATTTAATCAAGTATTTTTTAATGTAATTATATTATTTCTTTTATTAAGATTATTTTTACATAATTATTATTTTATTTTAAAATTTTTTTAAATTATGTATATATTTATTTTATTTTTTAAAATTAAATATATAATTTTTATCTATTAAAAATTATTAATTTTAAATTCTTTGTGTATGGCCTTTTTAGTAATTTTATCAACCACAATTTTTATTATAATTTTACAGCCGAACATATTTTTTGATTCAAAAATCATTCTTATTTACTGCATGCGAACATAAAACAATTTCTCATTTTATTAAAATACATTCTTTTTCAGAATCAACTTCTCATTTTATAAAATTATTCTTTTTAGAAAACATTCGAACAGCCATGTAAGAGTTTGAGAGGTCTTAATGAATTTCAATTTATTTTGATGACGTTTCTTCGCTTGCAGTTCTGCTTGGGGCCTTTGGATAAGCATCCCAAAAAGCACACACTGCATAGAACCTCAACTGCTCCATTTTGAGAAGTAAGAAGAAAGAAGCACTTACTAAAAATTAATTTTAGTTAAGAAATAGAGGAGTGTGAGGAAATGGTGTTAAATGGTTTCAGTACTCTGTTTGACACATCTCCATCAAGGTTCTGACAAGAGTAACAAGGAAACAAAGGAGGAGGTCCAGATGATGTTTGTATGCTAGCTACAGGACTCCTGGTAGATATTCCATTACTAAATCCTTTTTCTTTTTCTTTTTTACTTTTAGGGTGTGTTTGGTACCAGGTTTTTTTTAAGTTTCCTGGGAATTACTAATTGGGAAACTTAGTTTCCCATGTTTGGTACACAAGAAAAAAAAAATTCCCAGGAATATAAAATTCCTGGGAGCAATTTTTAGAACAAATTCCCACAAAATTTTTCCCATCCAAGGGGGTGGGATTCTTAGTTTCCCACCCCATGGGAAAGTTTGTTAAAATTGAAAGAGACCCATATACCCTCAGAAAACCCTACGCATACCTTCGACCTGGTTAATATCGCCGTTCCTCATCCTTCAGCAGTGTCGTCCTCTTGCTCGTCGGATTTTCTGCTGGTTGTGGGGGTTTCTGCCGGTCGTCGGCGTTTCTGCT
>JASKGM010000001.1:3439588-3460136 GCA_034509205.1 Ceratonia siliqua | reverse complement strand
GTTTATGTAAATATTTTGGTAAGAAAGTTGATTAAAAATAATTCTTATAAGTTTTAGAAACTGTTTGGAATGATTTTAATTTTATTATTTTTTAAAATAATTTTTAAAAATAATTTTATAAAAAAAATAAAAAATTTATTTAAGTAAAAATATTTTTTATTATTTATTTTTCATATTTTTTAAAAAATAAACGATAAAAATAAGTTAAAATATAAAAAAAATAATTTTTTTAATTTTTTAATTATTATTTTTAAAAATATTTTTTAAATAATAACCGATAAAAATAATTACCTAAAATTTTTTTTATTTTTGTAAAACAAAAATTAAAAAAAAATTTTTAAAAATCAAACTAAACGAATAATTTTTAAAAAATTTATATCAAATAAAAGAATATTTATTTCTCAAATTAAAATTTTTAATAAATTAAAAAAAATTCTTACCAAGCGTCTCATTAATTCAGAGTTATTTTACTTCATTTATAAATATATAATTAATTATAAAATTCAAAATAAAATTTTATTATGTCGGTGTAAAATTGTAAATAGGCAGTGGGGGAACGCGTAATTGGAGCGTGAGAGAGACCTACACTCGCAAGGTAACTTTTAATTTCATATAAACCCTTGGGGATTTACTTAATTCTTAATATATTCAGGAAAAAATAGACGGAAATTAATAGTAAGAGGAGGGCATTACAGGTATTGCAGAAGTATTCCTACTTGAAGTCGGTGACCCTCGCTATAAATACGAGTCCCTGGCCCCAGTTTCTTCATACGTAGCGATTTAGAAATTTAGATCTGTGTTTCCTCTGGACCATATCGCCGCCATCGAAGACCTAACCCTAGGTCTTCTCATCAAATCTGAGTCATCTGACCTTAGCCTTCATCTGTATAAGTCATTCTAATTCGTTTCGTAGCCGAACAATTTTGCGATTCGAAGAATCTGAAACAATTTTTCCGATAATTGAAGATGTCTCGATGCTTCCCCTTCCCGCCTCCAGGGTATATGAGGAATGGGACATGTAACGAGACCTTGATCGAATCGATTAAGGTTTGTTGAGCGGTTTCGTTTATGCGTTTGTGCTCAACTGTATGTGTTGAAATTTGTTAATAAATGCGACGCCTTTGTTTCTACATCGACCCGGTCGTATATGGGTCATCAGTGTCTTGATGAATTGGTTCTTCTGTGTACAAGTATTTTACCATAAATTACTTGGCCTTGGTGGTCAGGCAAACTTACATTAGAGAAGAAGCTTAGGTTGAAGTATTAACGAATGCTTATAGTAGTCTTTTGGCCAATCTGGTGTAGGGTTAAATTCAAGATTACTGCTTATGATCAATAGAGATCTGCTATTTCGGTCGTGCCCTGAAATCCGGATTTTATGTTTTAAAATAATGATTTTACTTTTGAAAATTTACAAGCGATGGTCGGGGGTTTTATTTGCGGGTGTGATCTAAATTGCTGTCACACGATCAAAATTTTGATATAATCAGTCATTCTTTTTCCTTTGTTGGTTTCTAATTCATTCACTTCTAATTTGTTTATCCCATGATTCGTCCTTCACGAATATCTTTTACAGTGTAGATGCCTTGTTTAGTTTACAATGTGAAATCATCCTTTCGTCGCTGTATTGGGTTTGCTCATCTACGAGCAAATTAATATTGAGATTTGTAGTTGAACATTTACAATAATTTGGCATGACGATTATGCTTGAGTTATAAGAGATAAATGGTTCTTGGTATGTTTGAAACTGTTGTTCTTGACTGGCAAAAGATGAGAATGGCTTACCATTTAGCCCCATTAAATTTCATTAGGGCCAAAAGCAAAATTGCTATGCTTTTATAGGATATTTGCTTCTTTGGTTTTTTCTATCCTCTATTTGAAAATGTTATTCTGGTGCTTTAAAGCTCCGGAGAGGGAGTGAGAAGTCCAAGAAAGAACGTAAGAAGGAGAAGAAGGTGAAAAAGAAAGAGAGGAAAGAAACGAAAGAAACGAAACAAAAGGCTGGAAAAGCCATCAATGCATGTCTTGGCGAAGATAAATTGTTTAAGCCCAATGATGTGGAATACAACCGACTGGAAAAGATCGGAGCAGAAACAGGCGCATGTTTTCTGCAAAAGGGAGATGACGATGAGAACGAACAACTTGAAAAGAGTGGTATTACAGAGGAACATGACCAACCGGTTTCCTCACGGGAACGTTGCTGCTTGTCTGACAGTACTCAAAGCAGCAACAAGAGGAAGAGGAGAACCTCACCATCTAATCAAGATCATGGTGAGTTTACTGGTAACTGATTGTTTTCGTATTTATTGTTTTCTTTTGGCACCAATGCTTGAATTCAAATTGCAACCGTTTTGTGATACAGGAACTGTAATTATAATTCGACTGCCATTAAGAAAACATAGAGAACCTGAAGAACCACAACACGATGATCAGTTGGGCATTACTTCTGGAAGTGTAGAAAGTGTTCGTCTGCCGCAATGCGTCACAAAGGCAGAGACATATCCGTGCGTGGGGAACTCTGATTCTGAACAATGCGAAGCATTGCAAAGTTCAATACAAGAGACTGATGGAGTTAACGCCATTACTAATTTGCCAGATAATGGTGAACGTAGAATGGCATCAGCGTATAATTCTTTATTTCAGAATTGGGTTCCTCCTCCGCTTACGCTCGAGGGAATTGAGTCATGTGACTGGCTCTTTCGGACAGAAGTTCATGAAGAAATGCCTGTCTCTAAAAAAGTGAAATATGTTGCTGATTCCTTCCGGCGTTCAAGTCCAAGTCTGTATCCGCTCGCTCAATACATACCCGAGGTTGAAATATTTGCGCTGCCATACACTCTTCCATTTTGATTCCTTGAAAATTTTGCGCCTTATGGCAAGTTATTGAAAGACAATGCGTAGTTGTAAGGAACCGTATTACCGAAATTTTCAAGTACAGGTGCAGTAATTTTTAAAAGAAGGCACCGGCATTAATAATCTAGTATTTTAGTTATGTTTTCGGTTAAGGATAATTGAACTATTGATGTAAATATATATTGTATTATGTACATAAAGAAATATATTAACAGAGTTAAGGTATATTTTATTTAATTTTTGTAAAGATAATGTAAGAAAAAAGTTAAGAGTAATATTTCTTATTCTGTTATCCCCCATACAAGTCCGCAGAGGGATTCAGGGAAAGCCACTGCTTCTCCATCCGAATTTCTTTCAAAAATATGACGTTACATTTGAATATCGAACACGGGGGGCTGAATTCTAAACTGTACTCTCTGTTGATATTGTATATAATTTTGTTGTATAACCTTACAATATAGTTTAATATTTATCCAATATTTAATACAAATACTAGATTGTATAATTTAATCAATCTAATGACTTGACTAGGCCCTATAAGATTAAATTATATAAACATGTAGACGGCTTGGGCATGTGAGTATATATTATTCAGATCTAAACAAGGTCATTATATTCAAAAAAATATGGGAGTACTATATTATTCAGATTTAAAACAAGATAATTATATTCAAAAAATACCCAAATTCGAATTAAAACTTGTTTGTTATTTGAAAACCTGAATCTGAGCAAGTAAATTTTACCCATCCCATATAAGATATAAATGATCAAAAGCTCGTAAATGGGGTGGGATAGGTCATTATATTGGTGATCTAGAAATATATAGGGTTTCTAATGTGAGGCAGGACAGGCCCACATGAGCCGGTTAATTTTTTTTACATTTAAAATTGTTTTATTTTGTTTTTACTATTTTTAACTTTTTGTGAATTTTGGATACTTTGTTTAATTTGATCATGATTATTTTATTTGATATACATATGGTGTAATTAGTAATTACTTACCTTTTTGTATTATACAAATATACAATATAGTTTTTTTTTTTCACGAAACCATTTCTGGATCTGCCCAATTTTATATAGTTTAAAAATTCACTTATCTTATAGCATGTACTTTTTCAGTTTGAAAGTTGCATGTTATAATTGTAAAAATAATATTTTAAATTTATGAAAAAATACTTCTAAGTACTATGTCATTATTTTTAATGTAAATTTAAAGGATAATATCTTAATAGATTATTGATGATTTGTTTTCTAAATTTAAATAAACATGTTTTTCAAGATATAAATTTATTAAATAATAAACAAAAGAATCAGAAAATAACTGTATAAATTTATAAAATTAAGCATTTTAATATATTTAATAAGTAAATATTAAAAAATAATGTATTAGACACATGATATATAATTATATATACAAGTATAGTTTGTGGGGAGAAGCCCCAACAGTATGAGTGGGCTTGTCAAAGATATAGATACTAGAGTCTAGACAGATATATCCAACGTTTGCGACATTTGGAAGCGATCTGATCGGAGGGTGATCAAAATGATAGCAGAGGGAATTGAGGACGAAGAGAAATGGGTGGCAGAAGGGATAGCTGGCATTCAACACAATGCCTTCTACATGCATCGCGCTCTGGTATAACCATTTCTATTTCCGTTACAATTCAATTTCCCCACTTCTTCCTTCTAATTTCCTTTCATCTTTATCTCAGGACGCCAACAATCTCAGAGAAGCCCTAAAATACTCAGCTCTGATGCTATCGGAGCTTCGAACTTCTAAACTATCACCTCACAAATATTATGAACTATGTAAATTCCCCCAGGCCCCGACCTTTACCTTCACTCTATTCATTCATAATCATTCACACTGTGCGCTCAATTCTGTTTGGTTTTGGTGCCTTAGATATGAGAGCCTTCGACGAGCTCAGGAGGCTGGAGATCTTTTTCAAAGATGAAACTAGACACGGCGTTTCAATTGTCGATCTCTATGAGCTTGTCCAGCACGCTGGGAATATATTGCCTAGACTGTAACTCCTCCGCACCCTTCTTTTTTCTTCACTTCACTCACTTCACTATATTCAATCACTGTAGCCTATAGTGATATTGTAAAATAAGCGCTTCAAATTTCCTAGCTCTTTTTTTTGACTTACCAGGTATCTCCTATGTACGGTTGGATCTGTTTACATCAGATCTAAGGACGCTCCTGCCAGGGATGTTCTTAAAGATCTAGTGGAAATGTGTCGTGGTGTTCAACATCCAATTCGTGGTCTATTTTTGAGGAGTTACCTTTCTCAAGTCAGTAGAGATAAGTTACCTGATATTGGATCCGAGTATGAAGGGTAATGCGATCACTTGGATGGATCCCTTGCTGCATCCTTCATACATTAATAGTTCTTGAATTTTGTGTGTTCATTTAATAGTAAATTTTAATTAGTTACTCACCAGTACAACTAAATAAATGGTCTTTGGCACACGCAAATTTATGAATGGCCCAAGCGTATATTTGTGCATACATGCATTTTTTGTATTTCTGCTTATAACCATGTTTATGGTTTCAATTTTGAATTTGGAAACCTTACGTTATTGAAATTATGTTTGGGTGTACAAGAATTAAAATAGTGGATATTGAAGGGTGCCACTGTTTCCCTGTAGGGATTCTGACAGTGTGATGGATGCTGTTGAATTTGTTCTACAGAATTTCACGGAAATGAATAGGCTTTGGGTTCGATTGCAGCATCAGGTTCATTAGCCTTCTTTAACTCTTATCTCTCTTATCTTAGGAGATGCATAGCACCACAGTACTTGCATGCCATAGAGGTAAAAATGAATCATGAGAGCATGATTTTTGGCCATGCAGGTGTTATGGTGCTTGTGAATCATGCATAATCTTTGGCGATCCTGAGCTGAGGCCTTCAATTGGACTTTCTGGTCTGCAGGGACCCGGTCGGATAAGGGAGAAGAGGGAAAAAGAAAGGAACGAGCTTCGTGATCTTGTAATATTATAAATCTGAAACTATCAACTGATGAAGCAGTATGCTTACATTTTGATAGATAAGTTATGCATTTTTTCTTTTCACAAATTCATAATTAGGTAGGAAAGAATCTCCACGTTCTGAGTCAGATAGAGGGGGTGGACCTTGAAATGTACAAAGACACTGTCCTTCCAAGGGTCTTAGAACAGGTCTAATAATTCATTCTCCCTCTTACTGGAAGTCTTGGTATTAAAATGTGCTTTCTGATTATCTCTCGACTACATAAATTGGCTTGCACAGGTTGTCAACTGTAAAGATGAACTTGCCCAATTTTATCTGATGGAGTGCATAATTCAGGTTTTTCCTGATGAGTACCACTTGCAGACTCTTGAGACGCTGTTAGGTGCTTGCCCCCAACTGGAGGTGGGTTCATGATTGAAATTGGAAATATATGACTCTTTAGGTACTTGATGATTAAATAAATATGAGTGATGCAATTCTGATTGTATCAAAATACTTATCCTAGTAAGAGGGCATAGAAGATTTCTTTATGCATTCTAACAAGTAGGAATAAAATGGTAATATCTATTCCTTTTTTATATCTTTGTGGTTTTCCCCCTCAATTTGCGGTGCTGAGTTTCTAACTTTAAAGGGTTTCATTTTGTAAGTTGTTATAAGATTTTGATTTTAACTTTGCCTACTATGGTTAAATATTATGTGAAGCTCTGTGACTTATAAATAATTGCTCAAGAGTTGATTAGTAATGAATATAGGCAATTTGTTATGGTGTATACCAACCTCTTGAATTAGATCTTAATTACTCCTTGAATTAAGTGGCATGAAAAATTGAACATGAAATTATTACATTCTGACATGGTTCATTTATTTTTTTTTTTGCCCTACATATATTGACTGGCTGCTGTTTTTCCTATGTTAATGATCAAGATTACCATTGGATGAAAATGAATCATTCATGTATCTTTCTTTCAGAATCTATGTAGGGGATCTCTTATATGTGAAGAATGAAGCAACGCAAAAGATTTTTATGAATTCTTTTGTCCTTGCTTCTGATTTTCTAATAGTTGAAAACCTATTTTCTCCCCTATTTGACTGACATTATTTTATTTGCAGCCAACAGTAGATGTTAAGACAGTATTATCTCAGTTAATGGAGAGATTGTCAAATTATGCTGCCTCAAGTACTGATGTAAGTCACGTGCATCTGTCAATGTTATTATAAATTAATCTTCCATATGCTGTTGATATCGTTTCTACCTCAGGTATTGCCCGAATTTCTGCAAGTGGAAGCATTTGCCAAATTAAACAGTGCAATAGGCAGGGTAAGTTGGCTTTTCACAGAGGTTGCAATTTTGAGTTTTTTGACTTCAAGTTTGTTTTAATTCAATTATATGTGGGAGGTATCCTTTTAAAATAAAACCAAACAGACTGCTTCTTGTTGTACGCTCCTGTCTTGATTTTTCACAAATTATCGTTCACTTATTCTTTCCGCATGGGTTTTTGTGCTATTCTGTTATTGGTACTTGTCAGTTGTCGTGGTTGTTCCTTCTATAACTCAATGTTGAGGGTATGTCATGTAGCCATCCTGGTTCTAGGTTTTGGTAGTCATATTTATAGCCACATTTTCTTGTCGATCAGGTGGTCTTTACTTGGAGTAGAACATCTCTACAACAAGATAGCTACTTTTGGACTTTTGTATAAGCAAACAAAATGTTGATTGTAGTCAATTAGTCACTTGAATCATCAGGACTTGACCTTATCCCCCTTCACCAAAAAAAAAGCTAAAGAGAAAAAAAAAGGAAGGACTTCTCTTCTTTGTGGCTACTGATTAGACTTTTTATTATATGAAATTGCAATTCAAGACCATAACCTGCAGTTGACTGCAGGTGATAGAAGCACAGGTCGGCATGCCTATTGTAGGAGCAATAGCTTTGCAAGTGTCTCTTCTTACTTTTACTCTACGTGTTCATCCAGATCGACTTGATTATGTGGATCAAGTACTGGTATGTCTCTTCTCAAAACTTCATTTTCTTGAACTATTGTTTTCATAAGGCACTATGTGTACAGAATTTGCATCTTACCTTAGCTGCATATTATCTGGAATTTTAATATTTTATGCAGGGAGCATGTGTGAAGAAGCTTTCTGGAAAGCCAAAACTTGATGACAATAGAGCAACAAAACAAGTTGTTGCACTTTTAAGTGCTCCTTTGGATAAATACAACGATATTGTGACAGCCTTGACACTTTCTAATTATCCCCGTGTAATGGATCATCTTGATAATGAAACAAACAAAGTCATGGCCATGGTTATTATCCAAAGCATAATGAAGAATAACACTTGCATCTCTACTGCTGATAAGGTATGCTACACTGCTGTTGGTTTAGCATGATGAGTTTACCTCTATCCAACAATGATTTTTATGCTTTGTAGGTTGAGGTGTTATTTGAATTAATAAAAGGGCTCATCAAGGATTTGGATGGAACAGCTGTCGATGAGGTGGGTTTGAAAACTGTACTTTATTTTTTCTATATTATGAGGATATGATTGCTGGTGAACTCTATATTTTATGAGCTTTTTCATTTAAAATTTCTTTTTTGGCCAAGCTTATTATGTATGTCAATAGTTCTTTTCTATATGCATTCAATGTCGCTCAACCCCTATTTTAATGTCTCTTTCTTCCTCTCAATAGGTTGATGAAGAAGATTTCAATGAGGAACAAAATTCTGTTGCCCGCCTTATACACATGCTTCATAATGATGACCCAGAGGAAATGTTAAAGGTAAGTATTGGTGTGTTAAAAGTCAGCTGCTTCTAAATTTGTTTCTTGGTAATATTTTTGAATTATTATAATGCAATAATAACATTGCATAAACTTGGTCTTTTTCCTTTTAGTATTTAGGTATATGATGAACCAATGTTATAGGAAAGCTAAAGTCACTCTTTAATGTAAAACTCTCTCTCTCTCCCGCTCTCATTGTAAATCACAATCACATGCATCCATTTAGCAATTCATCCTTAAAATGAATTCCTCTTGGTTTTGTATGTGGTGTTTTTCTATTGTATCCTGCTTTGTATAACTTGTGATTCACTGATGTTCAGATTATATGTACTGTGAAAAAGCATATTATGAATGGAGGACCAAGCCGCCTGCCTTTCACAGTTCCTTCCGTAATATTTTCTGCACTTAGGGTATATTTCTTGCTTGACTTCACTCCTCTTTCAATTTGTTTGATCTCTACAGTATATTACATAATTCATGAGTTAAAACCATAAGATGGTGGATTGAGAAGTATGAATGGAGTCATCAGATCTTGTCAGGTCCATACAATGCCTTTTCAACAATTGGTAGTCCAAGGCTCTTTTCAACCACCTACGCCAGAAGTTGAAGACATGTAAATATGCAAAATTGCAAATACTTAATCCTGTTTGGCCTTGATTCAACTCTATAAGTAGCTTGTGAGTAATTTGTGAGCATTTACGTAAATCTTTGTTAGGAGAATAGCTCTGACTTAACACTGAGGTTTAATGCTTAAATCTCGTATCATCTATTAAACATAAGACAGGTTTTGTAGTGACAAATGTTACAAGGTGGGAGAATAAAAATCCAGGAAAGTTTCTACTTCTAACAAGACATCCTTAAGGCAGAAAGGCCAAAAAAAAATTTACCTATAAGCATGCTGATGCCATGTAAGTCTTTCATTTTTTTAGTGTTGCATGAAAAATGCATCTGCCAACTAAATTTTCTTTTGCATTAGGAATCAATTTACCTGACATCTAATCGTGGATTTGCTTCTTGATAATGTTATCTAGGAGGGAAGAAATTTTGTTCTATTTTTCTTTTCATTTTGCCTTTCTGATTTGTTTTGTTGCAGTTGGTCAGGCGATTGCAAGGGCAGGATGGAGATGTAGTGGGAGAAGAAGTTCCTGCGACACCAAAAAAAATATTTCAGCTCTTAAATGAGGTGATTTTTAATGTATTAGCATAGAAGAATAATATAGCTTCTCTTTACATGCCCATACACATACACAATCTGTAAAGTATCTGCTTACAATGTTGAGTGATAAGTCACTTTTGATATGTATATCTAACTTAATGTACTATAACATTGCTATTAATGTGTGATGGAAAAATAACAGTTCTTTTGTTACAGACCGTTGAAGCTCTTTCTTCTGTCCCATCTCCTGAACTGGCACTTAGGCTGTATCTGCAATGTGCTGAGGTATGCTTGACCCTTCAAAAAATAATGGGAAAAAAGTTTTGATTGTGTCTTCCCATATTATTCCGTGACATCAAAAGACCCAGAAAAGGGGATTGGGGATGGAGTTGGGAAGGGGAGTTAGGGGTTAGGAATTCTGCATCCCAAAGTTATGTCTGAGTATATATTTCCATGTTGAAGGTTAAGCTCTTTAGTCTAAATAGCAAAAATTTCTAAGGGCTTTGCTCGTACAGGAGTTGGCTAGAATCATGCGCCAATTACTTTTAATGGTTTTTGCCATTATCATATGTTCACTCTCCAATGTCTCCATCAAAGTTACTATGCATATTCTTTTGATTATGAATTCTTGAAAAACAAGCTTCTCATTTTGGACAACTGTTTCAATACTGATTGATTTTGGCCTTTTTTTTTCTTTTGGTGATAATCAGGCTGCTAATGACTGTGACCTTGAGCCTGTTGCTTATGAATTTTTCACTCAGGCATTTGTATTATATGAAGAAGAAATTGCGGTAATTATTAGTAAAACAGTCCATCTTAAGATTTCCTTAATGTGACTATCAAAAAATGGCCATTTCTAATTTTTTTTTCATCACCATGTTTTTAGGACTCCAAAGCTCAGGTAACTGCAATACATCTAATTATTGGGACTCTTCAGAGGATGAACGTCTTTGGTGTTGAAAACAGGGATACTTTAACACACAAGGCCACAGGGGTATTACTGCTTCCATGTTTTCCATTTTTTCCTACCACCCCCCCCCCCAAAAAAAAAAAAAAAACCTTTGACAAGCATCTGATGAGTTTTGCCAACAGCACGGCAATTAGACCAACGGGTCATGGAAACTGTTTTTGCTCTTAATATAGTCATGCCAATACCCAAGTTGATATTCTCTCTTTCCACAGTATTCAGCAAAACTCTTGAAGAAGCCTGATCAGTGCCGTGCAGTTTATGCATGCTCACATCTCTTCTGGGTTGATGATCAAGATGGCATTAAAGATGGAGAACGGTAAGCTGATGATACAAACTGGGATTCATACATTGATGCTTCTACATACTTCTCTGTTTTCAAAATTAATTATGCTTATATTTTAAGTATTGGCAAGGTTCTTTATTTTTTTATGCATGGACTTATCATCACCTTTTTTCTTTTTATTTTTTGCAAAGAAATACTGCATAATGAAGATGTCCAAATTGATGTTTTTAACTTAACCTTTTTTGGCGGGTGGCATATTAAGGGTATTGCTTTGCCTTAAACGTGCCTTGAGGATTGCAAATGCTGCTCAGCAAATGGCCAATGTAACGAGGGGTAGCAGTGGTCCAGTAACGCTATTTGTTGAAATATTGAACAAGTCAGTCACGTCAAACTACGTATTGTGATGTATTGTATACTATTTTCAATAGTGACTACTAATACTTATGGGTAAACATGCTCCAGGTACATCTACTATTTTGAGAAAGGAAACCCACAGATCACAAGTGCTACACTCCAGGGGCTGATAGAATTAATCACCACTGAGATTCACAGTCCAGCTTCAGATGCTTTCTTTGCCAGCACAATGCGGTACATCCAGTTCCAGAAACAGAAGGGTGGTATACTGGGTGAGAAATATGACTCTATCAAGGTTTGATTCTCTGCTTCGTGTACAAGTGACCTCTCTAAGGTGCAAGGATGGGAAGTTTCTATGCGAAAACCTTAAATATACCAGCATGCAGTTAATCAGTGTTCATCATTCTTACATTAAATTCTTTGCACTGTGTAAGTAAAGGTTATTTAATACCAAAAAGTTTATAGCTTCATGTTTTATAAATTCATAATTTATAAGGCTATAGCTTGATGAGTTTTGTGGGACATTGATATAAACTGACTAATCTTTGAATGCCTATAGTTCACTGATCGACCCTTTTTTAATTGTCCATTTCTTTATTTATTTATTTTATCACATTAACTCCCAGTCATGGTCTTAACCCTGACCAATGCGAACGGCACAGTTACATTGGTGACAAAATGATATATTGTCCTTCAATCATAGACAGCATACTCGTATCTTTAAATGTAAATGAGCAACTGAAATTTGGCCGGAACCTTAAATATCGTAAGTTGTAATTAAAAATACAAGCTAGGCAAATGTCATCAAGGTAATGGTAGTTACAGACTACATAATGACGTAAAGCGAAAGCACAACAATTCGTGATTGGATGAATGACCCTAGATGTCAGTCCAAACTATACACGGCTTCCTGCTCCGTTGAGTTAATTTCATATTCTTTGATCACAATATTGAACAGGCCTTCTGTGCCTTCCTCTTCTTTTTCTTTTGCTTTGGTGGTTGGAGAACCACTTTGATGGCAGCGTCAAACACGGCTTTCACATTCTGTAATCACAAGAACATATGCAAACCCGATAATAGTGAGGACAGCACATGAGACGTTCATTGCATACATGTTAAGCAAGAGAAATTCTAAACCTGCTGCGTTTTTGAACTACACTCAATGTAGGCGGGAGCACCAATCAGCTTTCTCAATTCTTCTCCCTTCAGCCAGAGTAAAAACAAACATCAATGCGTAGAGCAACCAAGACATAGCTTCGCCCTACCAAACGAGAGGATAATGAAAGATGGTACTTCCTACCTGTGCAGTAGCAATAGACACTGCACCAGGATGGTCCATAAGAAACTGCTTATCATCTCGAAGATCTGCAGATCAAATTGAGCATTTACAGTTTTTTGCATATTCCAACAAAATTTCGTTAGAAGTTACAACATTCAACTTCTGTGACAAACTAACTTAAAGCTGTTTCATAGTCAGGGTGCAGGTATCATCTTAGTAATAATGTTGTCTCATTTAATTAATATCCTAATAGCAAAAGTTATTAGAAGTCTGCCCTGCCAATATCTCCTCCAGAGAAATAACAAACCAAACCAGAAAATTCACAACTCCACTACCATGATGCTAATACAAATGACTGTTTCCTATTTTCTCCATAACCAGTGAGAACAAGTCATATTCAGTAAGGTGGAGGTTCGGTCAGATTTTCATGCATTATCCACCTAGACATTAATAACACTATAGAACCATTCATCAGAGACAATATATAAAAATGAAAGGGCCAATGACTCCAAGACACCAGCCACATCTCCTCATACTCAAGGCTGGTGTAAGAATAGAAAAAAATTATGAAGCAAATGCCCCCAAATTTGTTCTCTATTTTTACCAAGAACTACAACATACATAGTAAAGTAACCAACTGGTGCGGACTATTGATGTAGAACATATTAGGGTTAACGATAGTCGCGGGTCTAACTTACTCCCAAAAGTTAACTCATGAGTGCAAGGTTTACTCGACCCTTATATCCATTCAACATAGGCTCTATTTGGACGATGTGGGACTTATCCTCCAGACTTACCAGTCATGACAAATGTATATGACTAGGGGATTCTGACTACAAGAGCAGACTCCTCATGCTCCTGCATAACTATTCAGTTCAGAAACCTTTAGGACCTTTGTATAAGCAAAGATAAGCAGGTAGCCAACTGACATGATCATCTAATAAGCAGAGTAAAAAACTAGCAGAAAAAACAAATTTGACTGCATTGATAAGCGTCTGGCTACATGCATACCAATCAAGACACAAAAATAACATGCCAATAAATTCAAGGATGGGAAGGGGGATAACAATTACCTAACTTGGTTCCAACTAAGATTATTGGAACTCCAGGAGCATAATGCCTTAGTTCAGGGATCCACTGAAATGAAAAGCAAAAAGTGCAATAACTTTATTAGATAATTGACATGCAGACATAGATGCAAATTTTCCTGATGCTAATTAAATTCTTTTCATTCTAGGGTTAAACCTTCTTTGCAACATTTTCATAGCTAGCCTTGCTTATAAGAGAAAAGGCAAGAACAAAGACATCTGCTCCTCGATAGCTCAAGGGTCTCAATCTATTATAATCCTCCTGGCCTGTCAAACCATAAGTCAAACACCAGAAACAAATGAAATGCTGAAAATGGTAGGTAATTCTATATATTGAAATTAATAGTTGCAGTGTTACCAGCAGTATCCCATAGCCCTAGGTTTACGGTGCTTCCGTCAACAACAACATTAGCACTGAAATTGTCAAAAACGGTTGGCACGTAATCCTGTTATTCATGACCAACAGAAACTAAGGGTGACGCCATGAAGATATAATTACCAGAAGAACAAAATCAAAATCCGTTGTAAAGGTAACCACGAGAATTCTTACTCTACAGAGTCTACACTCTTATTTCTTAACACAAATCCATGACACCATATTCAAAATAATGTTCATCCGTACAGCCCATTATGTCCTAAAGATTATAAAACAAATATTTATTAATCCCGATCTAAGTAGGTATCTTCCTCAAATCTTAAAAGCCACTTCAAAGTCCAAGCTATCTCCAAAGTAATCAGAAGCATGATGTGTTCTTGTGTTTTAGAACTGTTAGCATACAATAAAATCTCTACATACAATACGTAAGTACGAATGAAGGTAAAATTGTTCCTAATCAAATTACAAATAATTTTTCAAACCGGAAGAGATAAGATCTAAGAAGAATCTCACGAAGGTTTAAAGGCAGACAACTAAAGCTGGAAGTAATGTTGAATGTTCTTGAAGCACTTGGTCCAGTAAGTGTATTCAATTGAAAATAAAAACAATGATCGGAATCGTGTCCCAATTTGGTATATTTCAAGCCAAGTGAAACGTCAGTTGAAGCTCCAAAATCCAAAACATACTAATATTTCCACTTCCAATTGTGTTCAACAGAAAATATTCATTCTTAAAATCAATTGTGAAGCATGATCAGATAAAGATTCATTCTAATGTATCTGCCTCCTTGATAACAAGTCCATAATTCCAACAGGAAAAATTGATTACAAAACAAACAGAATAATACCGTAGGATAGGAAAGAGAAACAAACCGTAGGAAATGTGTTGCTGGTATACGAAATCAATAAGCAGGTTTTGCCGACAGCGCCGTCACCGACAGTGACGCACTTGATGAACCTGGACGC
Source organism: Ceratonia siliqua (assembly GCA_034509205.1). Classification (NCBI taxonomy): domain Eukaryota; kingdom Viridiplantae; phylum Streptophyta; class Magnoliopsida; order Fabales; family Fabaceae; genus Ceratonia; species Ceratonia siliqua. The sequence continues at coordinate 3,445,043 of JASKGM010000001.1, read as the reverse complement.
GCTCATTTCCTGCAGATCCTCTCCTTGTTCAAACCGAGAATGCCTCTTTCCTGAGTCTCCGAGAGATGCTCCTGTTGGCTATTGCGCTCATTCAGAGAGAAAAACAAAGTTCACAAGACTAAGACTCCATGTGTCATGTGATGTTCGTGAAGAAAATCCTAACACACAGTGCCATTAAAACCTATTTGCAGACTGCAGTCACGGAGAGAGAGAGAGAGAGAAAGAGAGAGAGAGAACAAACAAGGCAGTATTAAATTGGAATTTGAAATTTGAAACAAACAAACCACTCAGCAACGCAACCTTTGAGGCTTCGCTGACCCACACAACCTTTCGCCTTTTCCCACCTCCTCTCGGCTCTCACGCACCACTAATTATCTTTTTTTAATAATACTTTTGTAAATCCAATAGCACTTCTTTATAATTTTTACTAGCGTTTGAAATAATTTTAGGGTAACAAATTATAATACATTAACAAAATTTATAACATTGGTTTTTTGTCAATGATTTTAAAGTAAAATAACATGATTTTAATAATCAATGGTTCATATGGGATGACTGAGAATCTAAATTCTTAAAACTATTATATTTTTCTTTCAATTTATTTATATTTATTGTATAAACTATAAAGCTTTAATATACAAAACAAAGTGAAGTACAGATTATACAATTTTCTTTTCAAAAACAACGAATTAAAATATACAACTACAGTTTTAGGCCAATCTACGAATACATAATATTTCACCGCTTTTTTTGGGTATAAAATCTTAGTATTCATATTTATACTTATATAGGTCGGTTGTTCTGAGTTAAGATTCAAAAAGAAAAATAATTGAAGAAACAAACACTAAAACGCTAGATTTGACAAGTAAAGGAAATTCATATACATGCTAACTCAGGAACATACTTATACGGTTGTAATATTTTTTAAAACGTGCTATAAAATAACTGATTTGTTGTATTATTGCTCAATTAGCTAGCTGCGAGAATATCATCTTGAGGCCATTGTTCTGTCCAGGCCCATTCTATAATCTGGTATGTGGTTGGTTGGTAAGGAGATATGAGGTTCACTCTTTATTCTTTAATGTCACAAGGATCCTTCACATTAGATGAAATAAATTGGAGAGCCACGTCATCATATTCATAACGTTGAAATTTCCTTTTCATTCATCTTTATGTTTTTCTCCTTTTGATCTGTGGATGACCCGCCAACCACGTCAAGTGTTTTGAAAGCATCAAAGAGATTCGGAAGGATTGAACAAGAAGCTATTCTATTCTTATGCGGAAAAGAGGCTCCAAATTACCTTTTAATCCATCTTTCATGGCAGAATAGAATAGTACTTTGGATAAGATAAGGAACCAGCAAAATGGAAACAGTTGTACAATATATATATATATATATATAATTTACCAGTAAAATTTTTAGAACAATACTAGAATAAAAGGATAGAACATACAATACAAAACTTATCATAATTATTAATTAATTGATAGATTGCGTGTCCAAAAAAACTACACATTTTCTTTGTGCACCCCCAATTAGAAAAAAAAGTAGGTAGTGAACACAAATGCAGCAAGTATCCCTCCCCTTCTGGAAAGGAAAAACAAAGGGAAAAAAAATGGAAACGAGAGATATTCAACAGTCATCACAATAATCAGCGATTCACCCTCGCTGATCCTTTATTTACGTCACGTACTAAACTAACGAAGGCCGCCACACCAACCAAACATTCATCGGAGGCGCAGAAGTCGCCGGAGATTGTCGGTTGCTCCTGTATCAATACCAGCGGCTTCTGCGTTGCAACCGAGTTTTGGTCTCACAGAAAACTTTGGCAGCGGCAAGCTGCTCGGTGGCGGAGACAGATTAAACACCGAACCCGGAAACGTCTCGATATTTCCCGTGCCAAATTCCTTCCCTGACATCGTGGTAAAAACGACAGGAAGATGCTTGGGAAGATCATTTGGATCGGGTCCCAACCGATTATCAGAAGAGACGACGAGAAGCTCCGATATAGTTCGAGTTGCTGATTTTAAATCTCTCTTCGCTTCTTCTCGCTTGGTTGGTTTTGACTTCTTGGGTGTCAAAGACATGTCTCTGGTTCTGTTCCTTCCCCTGGACGGAGGGCAAGAAAGGCCTTGACTAAGGCTTCGAGAAACCAGAGGCTGGTGAACTGCAGAAATGGGCAGAGGAAGTAGAGGTGGTTGTCGGTTTTGTCTATAATCGTGATTGAATACAGAGAAAGACGAAGAAGGTGGAGGATGGTGTAAGATACCCCCATAGATGTCAAAATTCTCTGATGAGGGTTTGGGAAGGAAAGCTCCTGCTCCGTTTTTCTTCGGCCTCCTGATATTGATTTGCCGGGAGAGAGCGATTGATTGATCTCTTGTGTGAGCTGCCATAACAGAGTCCATTGAACAGGAGATGCTTGGGATTAGATCAAATAATATATATATATATAGATATATATATATATATATATATAAACTAATAATTGAGACGAAAGTAGGCGATGATCTTCTTCAAAACAAACTGATCAGTAGCCTTTAGATCTACAGAGATTTCTGAAAATCAAAAGAAAATAAAACTGACGGTTAAGACTAAAGAGAAACTCCACGAATCATGCAGAAATTAAGCAAAAACCAGTACTTGATCACATAAAACCAAGAGTAAGGCAATTGTAACAAGAACAAATTTTTATTTGGAGTTTTCGATACAAACGGATATCAGAAACCCTACTTTCCAAAGGGCCTGTGTTTATTTTCTATGCGTGCCACTTTCCATGATCCATGCTCGTACCACCTTTTTATACAATGCAAGCTCAACGGCTATTCTTTCTATTCTACTCACTTTAAAAAAATATTTATTTTTATATTTTATATATTATAGACTAAAATATTGTTTTGACATTTGATAAATTCTTAAATTTTCAATTATTTTGTTAAGATTTAATATTTAATTTAATCTTTAAAATAATATTTAGAGAAAAAATATATATATATTAAATGATTATATTTAAAAAAAAAACTTTGAAAAGACCCATTACATAGTCAAAACAATAACAATAATTTATTTCGCTATTATACCTCCGCATATATGTATTTTGTTTAATTTAATTTCAGATGTCACAATTATTCCAAAATTACCGACAACCGATGTGGTCGGCTACCTAAGTCCAAAACCGGGGAATGCTGTAGGGCGGCAACCGCCGGAGCGTTATTGATCGTCGGATTCTGCATTTAGAAATAGCCGTTGAGAAGATTGTGACCGTTGATAACTTTCTCGGGCTCCTCGCAGAATTCTGATTGGCCATACACGTCTCATGCGTAGTGGGTCCAAGAATTCTGATATTTGTTATTGCCCCGTGACCTTATGTGCGGGGAATGACTTTGGGACGTAATTTTTATTTTATACTTTCCGTTGAGAATGAGGGACTGGTTCTCCTGTTCCACATACGCCAACTGCCTTTTTCAAAAACAAGCAGGAAGAAACACTACGTTCCTTACTATATGCAATTAGCTGCTTGCACGTGGCAATCTTCTGTTTTATTTTTGGCTAAAAGTGATACGGCAATCTTCTGTAGTTCTGTTAGCAACTTATTGTAGCCATTGTTGACATAAGTAAATGCAAGAAATACCAAAAAGATGCTTTAGATGTAAAAATATATTTAATTTTACAAATTTCTGTCTGTTTTTTAATATTATTAATTAGTATATTTAAAATAATATTTTTAAATTTTTCTCTAATACCATTATAAAATTTATAAAATAATTAAAGACAAACAAAATTAAGTCTCTTATACAAAGGTATTAAAATTAGCTTAATTCGATGGGCTGATTTAGTTCAACTCAATAAATGATAAGACTGAGTTATCAAAATATTAATCTCAAAAAATTAAGCTTTTTTAACCTTACTCAATATGACTTATAACCTGATTAAGTTAATTCAAATTGACCCGAGCTAACTAAAAAAAAATGGTTCATAAATAAAAGGTGATAACTGTTCATAAACTTTTTCAAAATTCATATAAAAAGAAATTGTATTGTTAGAAAGAGTGACCCAATAGCTTTAATTAGTCAAAGGTGCCAATTGCTGTGAATTTTTGGAACCTAGAGGAATATGTTGGAACTTAGACAACAAATTTTTTTTTCAAATTGTGGGAATTATGATAATTTAAAGTTGGATTCCAAGTCCATGAGCATTTGATGGTTTGTTTGTGGGGTAGAATTTAGAATAGTGTAAATTTCTTGGAAGGCAGAGGTTGGAGCTGTATTGAAATTTTGGTTGTGGGGATGATGCTCATAAACTGTTTTTGATGAATTGTTAGCAGGGGCGGCTTCGCCCCCCGGGGGGGGGGGGGGGTGGAAGGAGGGTTTAGTAAGTGTAGTATGTATATATATATATATATTATTTTTCAATTTAAAAATATAGTAGGTGTAGTATTTTTGACATTAATATGATTAATTTTAAAGTAATTAGTTTTTATTTTTTAAAATTTCTTTTAATATTTTAAAGAAATTGAGTTAAGTCTCATAACTTTTGTTTTTTTTATGTATCAAAATTTCAGGTTGTTATATCATTTTTATTTTATTTTTCTTAAATAAATTTTTAATTATTCATCAAATTTTAAATTATTATCATTAAATAATTTTTTTATTTTAATTTATTGGTTCATCTTTTTTTTTGAATCATAGTTCGGTCCCTCTTTAAGTCATTTCTGGATCCGTCCCTGATTGTCAGAGAAAAATATTTTATATATAAAGTTTATTATATTATTCTATGAGTAAACAAAATAATAAAGATATTTTTAGGACAATAAACACGAATATGCAAATGATTTTTAAGAGAAATAAATATTTTGACTAAAAAAGGTTTTCAACAGAAATCCTAAAGAGTTTGATAAGTATAGGTCATATGTACGTGAACTTTGATTCATTCTTTTTCTTATTTTATAAATATTGCTTTTTTTCTTTATTTTTCTTCTATAATTTTATTATTTAATAGTATAAGAAATTTTAATAATATAATTTTTAAAAAGTATCATTTTAACAAATTTTATTATTAAATAAATTAAAATTAAAGTTATAAAACAACAAGATATATATCATTTTGTTTATTATTTAAATATTTTTAATATAAAAATAAAAATATTTATATTTAATTAAAAATTATTGATAATTATATACCTACTTAATGGTTCGAAGGACTTGACTAACAATATGTCAATTCAATTTAAATACGAGTTGATTTTATCATTTGCCTAACCAGATCATGATGTTATGTTGGGTCGGGTCGGCTTCAATTGTTAACTCTACTTATACATCATCTTAATATACTATATTTAAAAACAATTAAAATTAATTTTTTATTCCTCGTAGGACATCCATTTTATTTTTTACTAACTTTTTAAAATTTTATACCATTATATTATATATAGATTTTGAGTTATTTGATGTCTTA